>JAVJIF010007732.1:0-236578 GCA_038442645.1 Agave tequilana
AATCCTTTACCTCTCTCTTTCTCTCTCTAATTTATTCATATTTCTCTCTCATCTCTTTCTTTCCCCACCTCACTCTCTCTCTTTCTTTCTCTCTTTCTTCCCTCTCTTCCCACTTCTATCTCTCTCTCTCTCTCTCTATTCCAGGCCTGACTCATCGCCCACGACCAGGTGGCTGGCGCGCCACTGCGCCCCCCCAACTGGGCGCCACTCCCCTCTTCTTCTTCTTCTTCTTCTCCTCCTTCTCCTTCTACTTCTTCTACTGTAAATCTCTCTCTCTCTCCCTCTTCCCTCATCTCTCTATTCCTCTCTCCCCCCTTTCTCTTCACCCTCTCTCTCAACCTGATGCGCCACCGCGACGCCGGCGGTCAGACAGTCGCTGGCAGGCCTCCCTCGCCGCCGGCCAGCACCAGCTGGCCGGCCTGCGCCTGCACGCTTACGCTGCAGTAGTAGCAGATGCTGCTGCTACTTCTTCTATACCCGGATGGGTTCACAACCTATAACGGGTGTGAACCCATCTCAAGAACCCAAAACCCGTTACCCCATAACCCTAACCATTAACCCTATAACCCACTTCCACTTAAGTCATTGGTTTTGGGTATTGGATCCAAACTCGACCAATACAACCCAAATATACTACTAAACCCATAAAGGTACAATTTCAGAAAACCGCCTGTTGAATAAATTTATTTCATTTTAGACCTCTTTACATTACATATCTAATTCATTTTAATGATTTTAGTATTTAGGCAGTATCTGGAGCATCCGGAGTTCGATTTGGACGATTATGGAATCCTTGCGATTGTGAGAAAGAGAGCTACCTTCTCATGGCCAATTTGTCAATGTTTTTCTTTTATAAATTATATTTTTTCATGTTTAGTGAAATTGATCGATTGCCTTATTTAATAATCATGATTATCAGTATATCATTATGAGTATTATTTAATAATACAATGATTGATATATCACTGTAAGTAGTATATGCATGATAGTTAATTGGATAATTGTTTGGTTCTTGAGTTACAATCAATACATATAGGTTAGTTATATATATTGGTTGGGGATGGGGGAGACTTGAAAGTTGACTAGGTCTTGTCGGTGGATGTCTAAATCCATTGTTAGTCCCACTGCAGGGACGTGGTAATGTTGGCTACCGTTTGTATTATATATAGCTCATTGAGCTTCTTACTTCTTTCTCCTGCCCTAGCGGGTAGCCTGGGTCTCAGTAGCCAGGGGTTTGTTTAGGGCCATTGTCCCCGGTATGCACGGGATACACTCACCCGACTAGAGCTTCTCGACCATTGGGTTTTCAGTTAACATAATAAATAATATAAACAATAGTGACATCATGTACGCTTGTTATTTGGTCACTCTCTTGTTTGGATCATGGTACCCGTATGCCATGTTTGGATGGGTTCGTCAGGAGTGTGGGCTCCGGTATGACTCTGCCAGTGGTATGGGACACTAGAGAAGATTGATTAAAATATCAAGCGGTACTGATAATTATTATTGTATAAATCACCTGACATGCTCGACACATTTATATTATTGTCCATTATATTTGCTACTATTCATGATATTTTTATCCACTATCATGTCACATGTATATTTTGTTACACTTCTTGATACATGTTACCTTTTTGTGGTGGCATACTACTCATGTACACATATACTCTGCATTTATATATTTTTCTGTTGCATACACTATTCGTGTACACTCATGACACTATAGCAAGATTATTCATGTTTCTTACTGACACCGTTAGGTTACTATTAATATTAGTGTAAACATAATATGTTAAATAACTAAGACTTGATACATGATAATTAAACATTTTAAATCAGTAGTGTGCAAGTAAATAATGTATCTTATTATTCATATACATATGAATAACATATTGATGATATAATAACATAAAGTTAGTTGATGCATATATGTAACTCTTCCCAATTGATATTGTTATACTTATATCATG
This sequence comes from Agave tequilana, assembly GCA_038442645.1. NCBI lineage: Eukaryota > Viridiplantae > Streptophyta > Magnoliopsida > Asparagales > Asparagaceae > Agave > Agave tequilana. The sequence goes on from JAVJIF010007732.1 coordinate 1,974, forward strand.
TATTATGGAGGTAATATTGTTATAACATGCTAAGTAGTGATGCTGTTATCATCCTGATAGGCACATTGTTACGACATGCTAGATAATGAGGATTTTAGAGTAATATTGGTAATACTGTTATAACATATTAGGTATTGATGCTGATGTAGTACCGATAACAAAGATGTATATGGATATACCAATTGTTAGAATATTTATATGGTACCACTGTTCTCCTGATATATATTATATATTATCGTGATTGTACTACTGTAGTATATATTACTGCTTCCTTCATTTTACCACTCACTACGTCACTTTCTGATGACCTTGGGTTTGCGTGCTCAGGTTGGAGATCGAGATATCGTTGTACAAGATATTTCCTGAGATTATGTTGAGACGTCACCCTTTCCAATTCATAGGTATTTTTGTTATTTATTTCTGTTATCTTCTTTATCCCGTTTTTCATATGTGTTATGATCACTGACCCTTTTTGCAGGTATTTTTATACTTATTTATGCTGGACTTATTGTATATCTTATAAATATTTCCTGTACTGAGGCTTAGCATATATACGTGAGAGTATTTTCGCTCTGCGTATATACGCCGTCGTAGCGTCTCCGTATCCGTGGGATCGAGGCGTTACACACTTCGAGGTAGATAGATATTAGACAAGAGTAAAAAAAAATTATAGCCTCCAAGCCGACTCAGGCCCCTAGCGTGTGACGAGCATGCTTTCCCGCTCAAATTAAATCAGACAAGGCATCTAATCAAGAGCAATATGAATATTTAAAAATAAAATGGACTTTTAAGTAGGGACAAGAACTTTTCTGTTTAAAACTTGGTCAAGGGCTTAGTTCATGTGGTTTGAAACCTCAGGAATTTTTTTCACAGGAGCTCAATGACAATTTTTCCTTAAATTTTATTTATCATATAATAATATTTCAATAAAACGGGTGATTAACAGAGAAATCAAATATAAGAGCCCACGCAGGGCTTGGTAACCACCAACCTCTTCCTTTTAATTATTAATGTTGATTGGCAATGGGCTTACCTCTCAATGCTGAGGTGGCTTTGTTAGCCCCTCATTAGTAGTAATTACAAACTTCAAGATTCAAATACTTTCATCTACTCTTTGCATTTGCATTGGACACTCTAATGCATCATCTGCAACAGTCTAACAATTCCCACTATGATTCGTTCTAACAAGTGAGAGATCAAATAAATTTCACAACTAAATTCTGCTTAATTTTACTCAATGCCAACTCGCAGTTCTGACAGACCTACAGAATTCAAGAAGCTTGAGAGACTAATTAATTAATTAATTAATTATTACAGAGGTCACCGACGAGGGCCAGGGCGTTTGCTGATCAGCCGCGCCACCTTCACAATCTGATCTCTGATCGTCTCCTTCACCCTCCGTCCATGCCGCCATCGGCGAACCCATCCATGCACGTGGTCTCATCTGTCAGCGCCGCGCTGACCCACGTCTGCACGTTCTTCATTTGATCCGCCACCACCGCTCTCTTCCGCTTTCAGCGGCGGCAGCGCTCTTCAGTGCCCGCAGCGATCTTTGGAGCTCGTCCACTGACGCCCTCACCGTCACCATGCAGTCCTTCACCGCCGCCGCCTCTCTGGGCTTCAGGCCCCCGGACTTCGCCATGTCGGAGACCGTGGACGAGACATTGCGGGCCGCGGCCAGGCTGGCTGAGATTGCGGCCTGGGCCTGCTGGGTCGGGTCAGAGCGGGCCGGGCCGACTCGCGCTGCGGTGCACAAGTGGAAGCAATGAGAGAGAGAGCAATGAGAGCACAGAAACAGGTGAGATTGGCTCTTGATTCCATGTTGAAACAATGTGTGAGAGGAAAGGGAGAGACAATGAAGTTTTGGATGGATTTTTTATGTGCGCTCAATTTATAGAGCTCTCGGGGGGGACAAGAGCAAGAGCAACAGTTTTTGAAGAATTAATAATTAACTAATAACTTTAATGTTAAGGGAGCCGACATCACCTTCATCAGCTCAGCGGCAGAGGGAATCTTACGCGCCACGCGAGAGCATGGGCTTGTACGCGTTCACACTTTGCAATGGTGGTTCTAATATTTTTTTTATTTGAAAATTTAGAAAAAAACAAAAACAAAATTAAAACAGCAGAAGAGTGAGAGATGAGTGAGGTGAGAAACGAGTCTGAACACACACTGAGAAAAAGAGTCAGTGTGGAGTCGAGGTTTGGTTTCGGACAATCAGCTGGGGGCCGTGCGTTGCTGTTGCCGCCATCATTATCATGAATGAATTGAAGTGGGAATTATTTCTTTGTTTAGAAGCAAACGCAAACACGAGCACGGCTCTCTTCTAGTCTTTGTTTCAGGCCTAACTCTCCGCCGTGATTGTGGGTGGTGATTGATTTAGGGTCCATCGTCTCAAACTTCCTAATGTTGCCAAATTGTTAGCTTTATATTTTATATTTTTTTCTAAATTATTATTTTTTTGTTGATGAATAAATCTAAGTCTGCCACAAGTCTACAAGCATGAATTAAAAAAATCCCAAACTTCTTACCACCACTAGGGTGCCATCGGATCGGATACGATCGGATATTATCTCTATCATATCCATATCCGCACCCAACCTTCGGATACGGATACGGATGCGGATACTGGCGGATGTGAAAAAATGATATCCGTATCCGCCAAAATCGGATATCAGATATAAATCGGATATTAGCGGATCGGATGCGGATACTAATCGGATATGTTAAAAATGGATATGGTTAAAAATAAATTAAATAGAAATACTTATATTACTTTATCTCATCTACTACAATATTAAATGTGATATATACTATGATATTATTGTGTACATATCAATACATTCATCGTATTATTGTCATTTGACTTCTATAACAATAGATTACACGTCCTCCGGTGCTAAATGCTGATTCGGATGCCATGGTTGATGTCGAAATACTCAAAATATCATATGGTGCTCTTATAAGAATCGAATACTTTTCACTATTACTTTTCACAAACTCAAAATATCAAAATTTAATACCTTATTCCATTGAAGAATAGTCTTTCTCCATACTGATATCATTATGAAGCACGCAACATTCGGATATCGGATCGGATACGAATAAGATATTACTTTTACCATATCCGTATCCGCACCTACCTTTCGGATACGGATACGGATACGAATATTGACGGATGAGAAAAAATGATATCCGTATCCGGATTGGAGGCGGATTCGGATGCGGATATCCGCGGATAATCCGTATCCGGTGGCACCCCTACTCACCACTATAAAGATATTTCAGATTTCAAGTAGGGACGAAAGTGGGTTGTGGTCACGCCCAGGCCTTTTTGGGCTAGCCCTGACTCTGGTCTGGGTCATCCTCAGGGCCCTAGGACTAGCAAGAAAGAAAAAGAAAGAATGCTTGCTTCTCTCAACTCTTTCGTGCCTTGTTTACTTGTAATCTTTTTCTAAGAATAGAAGTATTTATTTCAATTTTAAATTTTGAGGAGTGCAGGGCAATATTAGATTGCAAGGGAGTAATAGTAAGCGGCAATGTGTAGGATAAGAGTGTTTGGAAATGAAAATTTCAAGTGAATTTTAAGTTTAATTCAAGCGTGATCCGTTGCTAGAAACACACAGATGATGGTTGGATTGTCTTCTCTTTCCATTGGAGATGAATGCAGCATATTCACATATTCAATTCTGTTTCCGAATGAATGAGATATTCAAGTCGGGAGTTGACAGAATTCAATTGCTAAAAGGGGACCAAAAGGAATAGAAACTCTTTAATTCCACATTGGATTTGGTGTAGGAAGTTGAGTGGTTTAAATATGAAAAGTTGGAAACTAAGGGCGTGCCCCAGGGGTACTTGGAGTTTCGGCATGTGTGTGAGCGTGATGCGTTATAAATAGCGCTCCTCTTGACTCTTTCCAACACAGAACAGAAACAAACTTCTCCTCTCTTTTTGGTTGCATCCAGTAACTCATTAGCACTGTAGCAGGGGACATAATTGCCTTAAAGAGTTTCGCTATACGCATACCTCACTCCGTATGCTGTGTAATTGATCTAACATTCTTTATAGGGGTTTTACTGGAATATTTATCTCTATAAATATTACTGCTGATATATTGATTATTTTGAATTGACTTTTACCGGTCTAATTTGCGTTTAATTAAGGAATTGAAAGATGGTTCTGTAATTAAGGAACATTCAATTGAAAAACATCCTACATGATTTTTACCGACCTGGCCAATTAAATCAGTTGATCTTGATTAGTTGTTAAAGTAACAACATTCTTATGACAATTACTTTTTTTTATTGAAGTTACTAACTTCTACTCTGTCTGAATGCAGAGATGTCTGAAACTAATCACGAAAATAATTCCAGTGGGGCACTGAATGTGTCGATTCAGACAATGGTGTCTGCTCCACTTCCTAACTTGAAATCGGAGAAATCAGAAAATTTTGATGACACAGAATTCAAGAGGTGGCAACAGAAGATGCTCTTCTACCTGACCACTTTATATGTGGCCTAGTTCCGCAAGAGATCCACCAGAACCCAAAACTGATCGGGACTTTATCCTTACAGCTGATGCATGGACACAAGGTGACTTCTTTTGCCGAAACTATATTTGAAATGGACTAGATGACTCTCTTTAACAATATCTACAATCCTGTCCCAATGGCAAAGAAATTGTGGGCAACCTCGACAAAGGAATAAGACCGAGGATGCCGACACTAAAAAGTTCATCATCAGATGATTTCTTGAGTACAAGATGGTAGATAGAAAGAATGTGATCAATCAAGTGTAAGAGTTCTAACTTATATTACATGAGATAGAGGCTGAAGGTATGATTCTACCTGAAACTTTCAGGTTGCTACTATCGTGGAGAAACTCCCATCTGCGTGGGGAGATATCAAGAATTACGTTAAGCGCAAGCATAAGAAGCTGAAGTTGGAAGATCTCATTGTGAGGCTTAGGATTGAGGAGGACAACCGAAAATTCGAGAAGAGGGGTAATAAGAACTCCTATAAGGCCAAGACAAATGTGATTGAAGACTCAAAGGGGAAAGTCTCTACTTTCAAGGGCTTAAAGCAGAAAAAGACTGCCCCGGATACAAAAGGAAGGACCAAGAAGGTAAGACCAAGTGCTTCAAAGGAAATTGCTACATTGGCAATAAGAAGGAACACTAGGCAAATGAATGTTACAGTCATCCTAAGAAGAACAAGAAAGACCAGGTGTAGGCAAACATGACCGACCATGCATCGTTAAGCCTATTAGTTATGGTGTCAGAAGTGAATTTGATAACCAACAACAAGGATTGGTGAGAAGATATAGGGCCTACCCGCACTTCTGCTCCAAGAAAATATTACCCTGAATAGCAAATAATGGAGCATGATGAGCAACTGTTCATGGGCACCTCAGCCGTCTTTAAGGTTGAGGAAAGGGAAAGGTCATACTGAAGTGGTCATCTGGAAGGAACTCTCACTAAACTATATGCTGCATAGTCTGGATATTCACAAAAACCGATCTCCAGATCAATTCTTAGTAAAAAAAAGCTTTAGAGTGGGTTTTTAATCAGATAAATTTGTACTTACTAAGGAGGGGCGTATGTGGGCTAGGGTTATCTTGTTGATGCCTTTTTAAGGCCAATGTAGGTATTGAGGACAAAAAGTCCGTGTATATTATCCTAAATTCATAAATAAAGGAAAAATTTTTGTTTATTTGCTCGAGTCTCCCATATTATGGCATGCAAGATTAGGACATGTAAATTATAAATTTTTACAGAACTTGTCTAATGTAGGATATATTTCTAAATTCAACTTGAAAGAAATTCGCAAGTGTGAGATATGTGTTGAGGCCAAGTTCACGAAAAACTCTTTTCACTAAATTGATTAAAAAGTGAGGAGGGATTGAGTGGATCTTCTCTTTGTTTAAAACTGAGTTCTCGTGTGTCAATGGAGGGTGAATATTGTTCTCCGTTGACCGGCTGAACGAAAATCTCCTCTTAGATCCTTTTGAGGATGCTCTCGAAGAGATTAAAATAACTCCACTTGAATGTAGCGAGCGTTAGAGTTTTTCTTTTAAAGAAAAGGAATTATCTTCCTTTATCTCTCCCTCTCTCTCCAAAATCCTCCAGAAAAAGGTCAAAGAAAAACCACCCCTCCTTCTTAGCTTTTATAGCTATTTATAGGGTGATTCAGGAGTAGAGTTGTCTCCTAAAATTTCTCCATAATGGGGATTAACTCCCTACATTACGTGGGTGTTAATTGACCAAGTAATGGGATCAGTTACAATAGAAATGCAGGTCTCGCATTGAATGCGGACCTCGCTTTGTTGTTAGACACGCAAAGCTTACAGGCTCGTGTTTGATGCAAAGTACATAGCTACTCAGGCTCGCATTTGATAAGTAGCGTGAGTGTCGCATCTAGCCTTTGAACGTGACCCACCCTCGTGTCTTTTGTATGATGACATCCGTGTTTGGGTTGAGATCCATTTTTGTGTCTGACTTGAAACCTGCGTCTGAGTTGGGAGTGACCCTCGCGTTTGGTGAGGTCCACGTCCAGGCTTTTTCTCTAGTGATTTTAAGACAGCCTACATCAACGCATGGGTATAAATAACAAGCAAGAGAACTGTAGAGCGGTTAAGCAAGAAGCTGAGCAAGGTAGAAATAACGCAAGCAGACAAGCAAACATCCAAGCGAAGCTAAGCAAGCAGGAGCGAAGCTAGCGCACTACACTAAAGGCTATCACGTTCAGAGTAGTTACTGCTCATGACGAAGCTAACGCACGCGTATGGTGGCGAGTAAATCGCTCTGCGTTACTCGTGACAAAGTTGTACCCACGGCGTAAATACACCCAGACAGAGTTAGCGATAAAACATTAAGCGCTAGACTCGCCTACCAAGCAGAACTAAAAGACCTAACAGTTTGAACGCACTTTCTTTTTCGAGGAAGTGGGAGAGAGCCCAAAGGACTGAAGCTCCGGAAGGCCAAGTAGAGAGCCCGAAGGACTGAAGGGCTAAAAGGCCGAGTGAGTAAGTGTAAAAGTTTTAGTACCATACGAGCACGCATGCATAAAAGGACAGTAGGCAAGAGAATCAACAAGTGAGTAAGCCCAAAGGTTGAAACGACCGCGAAGCATTGGCCACGAATGATAAATAAGCAGTAATAGAATATATCACAGATAGTGTACATGTCCATGTATTTAGCTACTCTAATACAAGCATTCATCATAGAGCTAATGCATATACAGTTCTGGGCACTCGACCATATACAGTCCACCAATACAAGCACGCATACGTCCCACCACATACAACCCCATCTACTCCCACATAAAAACACAGAATCCCATGTCCACAGTATAATTACATGCCCAAATATACAATATAATGCAGGGTATTAACAAGCAGACCATAAAAGAAGAGTACTCGCCTATCTGCCACCTAATACGTGCATGGGCACGGCTCAATCAATACACACTCAGAGAGACAGAGAGAGGGACAAAAAAGAGAGAGAACAGTGCAGAGGGGGGGAGAGAGAGAGGAAGAGACGCAGAGAAAGAGAGAGGAGAGACAGTGAAGAGAGAGACTTAGAAAGAGGCCGAGAAGGGGGAGAGAGAAGAAAGACAAAGAGTGGGAGCAGAACAAAGCAGAGGGGGAGGTGCGCACGCACGGAGGGGCTCACGGTCGTCGGAGGTGGGCGGGGAGGCGGCACTATAGAAGGAAGGGTAGGGTATGGGAGGAGTGTTGGCCCAAGGTTACAATCAACCCATGTTTAGTGTATTTTGATGATTACAAAACATATTAGTTATTGGTACTAATATAAATTGTTGTTTAAGTGTGTTTCAGGTTTATATATTAAAGAGATGAATTCTTCCCTAAAGGAAGGTGTATTGGACTCAAGACAAGTCAAATTGGGCTCAAATTGCAATATTGAAGATCAAGAGAAGATAGCTCAAGTTGAAGTCTTGAAGACCATTGTAGTTTGTAAGTTTAGTTTTGTAAAGATAGAATATGTGAAATTTGGCTCTAGGATTTGCACACACATTTGTTTTGTATGTTTCTATGTTTTCAAAATATTTATTTCTAGGTTTATGCCTTAGTTTATACATACATGTACCCAAAGCTTTACATCTTCAAAAACTTGTTTAAATACATGTATATAAACTATTTTCAGCATAAAACTTAGCTTCAGATTTTTAAAGATTTTATACAAATTTTCTATCTTAAAATCTGCCCAGAAAAACAGTTTTCCAGGCAGACCGGTCGACCGGCCCAGTCGACCGGCTGTTGTGTCCAGACATGCACAGGCTGTGCATGTCTGTCGGTCGACCGACCTACATATCGGTCGACCGGTAAAAAGATGTTTGCTCTCTGTATCTTTCCGGTCGACTGGGTCAGTCGACCGGTAGAAGGAAACTGTGTTTCCTTTCTTGAGATCGGTCGACTGGCAGTCGACCGGAGCCATAACGGCTCTTTTGCCAGCAGGGTCCCGGTCGACCGGCAGTCGACCGGTAGGCCTGCAACACCTCCAACGACTCTTTCCTCTTTGGGCTGTTCTGAAAAACTGTTTTATTTTCTGTTTTAACAGACTTTTTAGAGGGTTGTTGGGGTGCTTTTGCAGGTGATATTAGCTGGAAAAATCAGAGTTTTTAACCTATTCTCTCCCTATAAATAGTGGGAAATAGGCCTTAGTTATTTACCAAGAAAAATACAAGTTTTCATAGTTTTCAAGAGAAAGAGAAAAATAGTTTAAAGCTTTCATTTCCATTCTTTCAAATTGGTTTTTCAGTTGTTGTTTGATCTCTAATATCACTCTACAACTGAAGCTTTTCTCACCACACTTCATAGAGCCAAAAATTTCATATTCTTTCTATAGGTGAAGTTGTAAAAGAGTGAGAGTGTTTGTAAAAGAGTGTTGTGGTCTAGTTAAAGATCACTATTTGTAATTCTTGTTCTTGTGGAGACAAGCTCCTCGGTGGAGTTTCTTTGTAAGGTGAAGCTACGGGCTTGAGGTCTTTGGAGGCCTAACTTGTACGGGATCCTAAGGGGATAGTGGAAACCCTTCACGGAGGTGAAGGCGGGGACTAGAGCTACGGGCTCGAACCTCGAAACAAATCACTTTGTTTGCGATTGCTTTTGTGTCATCTTGCCTAATTCTCTCTTGCTTTACTTGCTTTCAATTTATTGCTTGAGAACTAACATTTTATTTGTGCAATCCTTACTTGTTTACTTTTCTTGCTATATTACTTGTGTGCATTTCATCATCACATTTCATACTTGGAATTGTTCGATCACACCTCAATACAACACGGTTGCATTGCGCACCTCTAACCCATTTAAGGGGAATTGGGAGGAAGGAGTTCAGAACCTCGCAAGGGTATTCGGCTCTTAGTCGTGTTTTGAGAGATCGTTGCATCACTCACTTAAGTAATATTTAAAAAGATCATTAGATTAGCAATTACACCTATTCACCCCCCTCTAGGTGTATTTCAATTGGTATCAGAGCTTGGACTCTAGGATTTGGCTTAACAACCTTAGAGAGATCCTCATATTGCTAATCATTTCATTCATTTCCACATAGTAAACATGGCCGATGGTATTAAGACACCCCCTAAGTTTGATGGACTTAACTTTCCCATATGGAAGGTTAAGATGACCGTTTTCTTGCAATCTCTAGGAAGCCGAGTTGCAAAGGCCGTGACTAAACAATTTAGTGCCCCCGATGGTGATGAATCTACTTGGTCCGAAATTGAGACCAAGGAGTTTGATGCCAATGCTAGGGCTCATTATGCACTCCTACAAGCCCTCAATGATGATGACATAGCTAGAGTCATCCATTGCAAATCCGCCTATGAGATTTGGACCCATTTGCTAGTAACACATGAGGGGACATCACAAGTGAAGAGGGCCAAGATAGACCTTCTTCGGTCCCAATATGAAAATTTTTGCATGCAAGAGAATGAAACCATAGATGATATGGTTACTAAGTTTACAAAGATTACTAATGGTCTTGCTTCTCTAGGTGAAGAAATCAACAATGATCAAAGGGTGAGAAAGATCATCCGGGCTCTTCCACCATCATGGGAAGTGAAAGCTACAACATTGAAGGAACTCAATGATAAAGATGAGATTGAGCTCATCGGACTCATTGGGAATTTAAAAACCTATGAGATGGAGAGGAAGGCAAGGGAGGACATGACACCCTCCAAAAAGAAGACCATTGCCTTCAAAAGTCATGCTACTTACTCCGACGAAGATGATGAAGAAGAAGATGACGAGGAGCTCTCACTTCTAGTCAAAAACGTCCGGAGGATGTACAACAAGGCAAAGTTCCAAGGACGGAGGAGATGGCAAGGAGGCAAGGAAGAAAGGAAGATCATTTGCTTTAATTGCCAAAAGCCGGGACACATTGTAGCGGAGTGTCCGGACCAAGTGAAGCCATCTTCATCCAAGAAGCCATACAAGAAGAAGGCTATGAAAGCAACATGGGATGACGAAAGTGAATCCGAGGAGGAGATCGACACCGCCAATATGTGCTTCATGGCAAATGAGAGCACAAGCAAGGTAACCCCCTCAACTCTTCTTGATGATGATTTATCCATGGATGAGTTAAGTGAAGCATTTATGGAACTTTCTCAAAATTATGATTTCATGAAGAAGAAATATTTAAAAATGAAAAAGGATAATGAATCTCTTAATATTCAAATTATAAATCTTTCTAAAGAAAATAATGATTTGCATTCTTCTTTAGTTTCCACTAAAAATGATTTTGAAAAATATAAGATTGCTTGTAAAGGAAAGACCCCATTTGTAGATTCTAATGAGATTGCCATGCTTAAGGAAAGAATAGACTCATTAGATGTTGTTTTGAAAAAATGTAGTGAGTTTGATAAGAAGAAGATGGAGAATATGTTTCCTAAGAAACAAGCTCCTAAGAAAAATATTCATCATGCTCATGCTCATGCTCATGTACATGCTACACAACCTATGCATCATGGTAAACCCCCAAAGCATGTTCACACTTCACATACACACCATGCATTCATGTATAGAAAAGTGTACTCATGTTCACATTGTGGACGGAAAGGACACTTAGCTAATTTTTGTTATGATAGACTAAGTGCATCACATCATAATGTTTGGGTTCGTAACACTAACTTTCAAGGACCCAAGAAAGTTTGGGTACCAAAATCAACTATTATTTTAAATGATGTAGGTACTTTCCAAAGCCCAACGACGTAGAGGTTTGTGGTATCTTGATAGCGGTTGCTCAAGGCACATGACTTGGGACATCAACAACTTTGCAACCCTATCAAGATATCATGAAGGTGGCACCGTCACCTTCGGAGATGACGCCAAGGGTAAAATCATCGGTATTGGTAATGTAAAACTTGGCACCTCTCCTTTAATTGAAAATGTGGTTTTAGTTGATGGCCTCAAGCATAATCTCTTGAGTGTTAGTCAACTTTGTGATAAAGGTTTTGATGTTGTTTTTGATAATGTTTCTTGTAAAGTGATTGATAGAACTTCTAATGTTTGTGTATTTTCCGGTTTTCGTGAAAGCAATGTTTATATGATTGATATGTTAAATATGTCTTGTAATATAACATGTTTAAAAGCCCTCGATGACGACTCTTGGTTGTGGCATAGGAGATTAGGCCACGTTTCATTTGACCATATTTCTAGGCTTAACTCTAAGGAAATGGTGAAGGGTATTCCTTCATTGAACTTTGAAAAGGACCGAGTTTGTGACGCATGTCAATTTGGGAAACAAACTAAGTCCTCATTCAAATCAATTAAGGATATCATGTCATCACGTCCATTGGAGCTAATCCACATGGATTTATTTGGCCCAACTCAAACCAAAAGTTTAAGTGGGAGTAGATTTGCTTATGTTTTAGTAGATGATTTTTCGCGTTTTACTTGGGTTTATTTTCTTGAACATAAAAGTCAAACCTTTTCACATTTTCAAGCCTTTAAGAAAAGAGTTGAAAAGGAAAATGACTCCTCAATAATTAAAATAAGAAGTGATAGAGGAGGTGAGTTCATTAACCTTCCCTTTACCACTTTTTGTGAGGAATATGGAATAAAACATGAACTTTCTTGTCCTAGAACTCCACAACAAAATGGAGTAGTTGAGCGGAAAAATCGTACTTTACAAGAGATGGCTAGGACAATGTTAAATGAATATGGTCTACCACATTATTTGTGGGCCGAGGCCGTTCATACTTCATGTTACATTGCAAATCGTGTTTTCCTATGTAAAAATACTACTAAGACTTCTTATGAGATGTATTTTTCTAGAAAACCTAATGTTTCTTATTTCAAAGTGTTTGGTTGCAAATGTTTTGTTTTAAATACAAATATTAATTTGGGAAAATTTGATGCTAGATCATATGAGGCTATTTTTGTAGGTTACTCAAATACTAGTAAGGCTTATAGAGTCTTCAATAGGTCAACTTTGACTATTGAGGAATCTATTCATGTTAAATTTGAGGAATCTAACAAGTTTGTTAAGAATTGTGTAGAAATTGATGCTTTAGATGAAGGCTTGGAGAAAGTGACCTTGGAGGATGCTTCTACCATGGGAGACAAGCCAAAGGATGGTGATGGAAGTGAAGCCAAAGTGGAAGAGGCTCAAGGAAATAAACATCAAGCAAATGAAGAGGAGCCCTCTCAACCACTACCAAAGGATTGGAGATTCAATCCTCATCATCCCAAGGACCTCGTCATAGGTGAAGTATCAAAAGGGGTAACCACTCGCTCTAAGATTCAAGATTTTTGTGGTAATTTTGCTTTTATTTCACACATAGAACCTAAAAATGTCCTCGAGGCCGAGGCCGATTCATATTGGTTGCTTGCAATGCAAGAGGAGCTCAATCAATTTGAGCGCAACCAAGTTTGGCACCTTGTTCCTAGGCCCCAAGATAGACCAACTATTGGCACTAAATGGATCTTTAAGAACAAGTTGGATGAATCGGGTAATGTAGTTAGAAACAAGGCTAGGTTAGTTGCCCAAGGTTACACTCAAATCGAGGGAATCGATTTTGAAGAAACCTTTGCACCCGTAGCACGGCTCGAAGCCATACGGATGACCTTAGCATATGCCTCATTTAAAGATTTTAAGTTATTTCAAATGGATGTAAAGAGTGCTTTTCTTAATGGTTATATTGATGAGGAGGTGTATGTTGAACAACCCCCCGGTTTGTTGATCCTACACACCCTAATTATGTTTATAAATTAGATAAAGCACTATATGGTTTAAAACAAGCCCCTAGGGCTTGGTATGAAAGATTGTCTTCATTTTTGATTTCAAATGATTTTAAGAAAGGAAAAGTTGATAAAACATTATTTACCAAACATATAGATCTAGATATCCTCATAGTTCAAATTTATGTTGATGACATTATTTTTGGATCTACTAATGTTTCACTTTGCAAGAATTTTGAATCATGCATGAAAAGGAATTTGAGATGTCTATGATGGGGGAGCTCAACTTCTTCCTTGGACTTCAAATCAAGCAACGTAGTGATGGGACTTTCATCAACCAAGCCAAGTACACCAAAGAACTCATCAAGAGGTTCGGGCTTGAAGGATCCAAAGTAGCAAAGACTCCCATGGCAACCACTACGAAACTTGACAAGGACGAACAAGGTAAGGATGTAGACATCAAATTATTTCGTAGCATGATTGGTAGTTTACTCTATCTTACGGCTAGTAGGCCGGATATAATGTTTTCCGTATGTTTATGTGCACGTTTTCAATCATGTCCTAAGGAATCACACTTAATAGCGGTAAAACGCATAATTAGGTATCTTAAGGGCACAATTGATTTAGGTTTGTGGTATCCGAAAACTAACCAATTTACCATGACTAGTTATTCGGATGCCGACTATGCCGGTTGTAGGGTAGATAGGAAGAGCACAAGTGGCACTTGCCAATTCTTGGGCAATTGTCTTGTGTCTTGGTCTTCCAAAAAGCAAAATAGTGTAGCCCTTTCAACCGCCGAGGCGGAGTATGTAGCAGCCGGAGCTTGTTGTGCACAAGTACTTTGGATGAAACATACTCTTCTCGATTTTGATTTACATTTTGATCATGTTAAGATTTATTGTGATAATACTAGTGCTATTCACATGACCAAAAATGCTAATCAACATAGTAAAACCAAACATATAGACATTAGATATCATTTTCTTAGAGATCACTTTGAAAAAGGTGACATAGATATTGATTTTGTTTCCACAGATTTTCAACTTGCGGATATTTTCACAAAACCTTTGGATTATGCAAGATTTTCTTTTATTTGTGGTGAATTAAATGTTTGTAAGATTGATACTTAAAATATTTTTTGTTTGTTTTTTTTTTTTTTTTTTTTTTTAATATTCTTAAATTTTTTTTTAACCCTTTTTGATGTATGACAAAAAGGGGGAGAAAAATATATGAGTTTGGAAGTTTGGAGAAATATACTAGTTTGCTTTAATATTTGTTTCTTGTTGAGTTTTCATTTATGGTGACTTTGTTTTAAAATGCTTTTTGTATGCTTACATAGTTTTTCATATTCATGTTAAATACATAGCATTGTTTAAGGGGAGCTTTCCAAGCTCTTTCTTCTTTTATTTGTTTAATAACTCATATGTTTTGTCATCATCAAAAAGGGGGAGATTGTTGGCCCAAGGTTACAATCAACCCATGTTTAGTGTATTTTGATGATTACAAAACATATTAGTTATTGGTATTAATATAAATTGTTGTTTAAGTGTGTTTCAGGTTTATATATTAAAGAGATGAATTCTTCCCTAAAGGAAGGTGTATTGGACTCAAGACAAGTCATATTGGGCTCAAATTCAATATTGAAGATCAAGAGAAGATAGCTCAAGTTGAAGTCTTGAAGACCATTGTAGTTTGTAAGTTTAGTTTTGTAAAGATAGAATATGTGAAATTTGGCTCTAGGATTTGCACACACATTTGTTTTGTATGTTTCTATGTTTTCAAAATATTTATTTCTAGGTTTATGCCTTAGTTTATACATACATGTACCCAAAGCTTTACATCTTCAAAAACTTGTTTAAATACATGTATATAAACTATTTTCAGCATAAAACTTAGCTTCAGATTTTTAAAGATTTTATACAAAATTTTCTATCTTAAAATCTGCCCAGAAAAACAGTTTTCCAGGCAGACCGGTCGACCGGCCCAGTCGACCGGCTGCTGTGTCCAGACATGCACAGGCTGTGCATGTCTGTCGGTCGACCGACCTACATATCGGTCGACCGGTAAAAAGATGTTTGCTCTCTGTATCTTTCCGGTCGACTGGGTCAGTCGACCGGTAGAAGGAAACTGTGTTTCCTTTCTTGAGATCGGTCGACTGGCAGTCGACCGGAGCCATAACGGCTCTTTTGTCAGCAGGGTCCCGGTCGACCGGCAGTCGACCGGTAGGCCTGCAACACCTCCAACGGCTCTTTCCTCTTTGGGCTGTTCTGAAAAACTGTTTTATTTTCTGTTTTAACAGACTTTTTAGAGGGTTGTTGGGGTGCTTTTGCAGGTGATATTAGCTATAAAAATCAGAGTTTTTAACCTATTCTCTCCCTATAAATAGTGGGAAATAGGCCTTAGTTATTTACCAAGAAAAATACAAGTTTTCATAGTTTTCAAGAGAAAGAGAAAAATAGTTTAAAGCTTTCATTTCCATTCTTTCAAATTGGTTTTTCAGTTGTTGTTTGATCTCTAATATCACTCTACAACTGAAGCTTTTCTCACCACACTTCATAGAGCCAAAAATTTCATATTCTTTCTATAGGTGAAGTTGTAAAAGAGTGAGAGTGTTTGTAAAAGAGTGTTGTGGTCTAGTTAAAGATCACTATTTGTAATTCTTGTTCTTGTGGAGACAAGCTCCTCGGTGGAGTTTCTTTGTAAGGTGAAGCTACGGGCTTGAGGTCTTTGGAGGCCTAACTTGTACGGGATCCTAAGGGGATAGTGGAAACCCTTCACGGAGGTGAAGGCGGGGACTAGAGCTACGGGCTCGAACCTCGAAACAAATCACTTTGTTTGCGATTGCTTTTGTGTCATCTTGCCTAATTCTCTCTTGCTTTACTTGCTTTCAATTTATTGCTTGAGAACTAACATTTTATTTGTGCAATCCTTACTTGTTTACTTTTCTTGCTATATTACTTGTGTGCATTTCATCATCACATTTCATACTTGGAATTGTTCGATCACACCTCAATACAACACGGTTGCATTGCGCACCTCTAACCCATTTAAGGGGAATTGGGAGGAAGGAGTTCAGAACCTCGCAAGGGGTATTCGGCTCTTAGTCGTGTTTTGAGAGATCGTTGCATCACTCACTTAAGTAATATTTAAAAAGATCATTAGATTAGCAATTACACCTATTCACCCCCCCTCTAGGTGTATTTCAAGGAGGTGATGGCTATTTTAATAGAGGAGAAGATGGCAGGGGCGGTTTTGGAGATGGATCGGCGGTAAGGAGGTTGTTTGGGGATGATCAGAGGCGGTGGTGGTCGTTGGTGAAAGATCGGAGGCGGAGGATATGGTAAGGTGTTTTGAAGGCAATGGAGAAGATGGCGGAGGTTGAGGGGCTGATCAGAGGGTTGTAAAGGCACTGTGCCGGTAGGATCTGAGCGGTGGTGGCCGGATCTGGCCGATGGAGGCGGCAGCTAGCCTGGTCTCGCCGGAGAAGAAGGGGGTTGGTGTATGAGAGTGATAGAAGAAGAAACAGTGAGAGAGAGGAAGATCAATGAGGTGGTGGGCTCTGCAGGCTGGTGAGGGAAACAGGGGAAGTCGCCAGAGCTGGTGATGGCGACGGTGCTAGCTCGCCGGCGCTTTGCTAGAGAAGGAGAGAAACGAGAGGGAGAAAGTGTTGGCCGAAGGCCTTCCTCTCTAGTTTTGATGATGATTAACTCATATAGTTACGTTTACTAATAATCTTGTGATTTTAAGTTTCAGATCATTTAGCAAGTTATTAGTTGGTGATTGCTTCAACAAAGGAGTTTTGAAGCCTTTCACAAGTGATTCCAGTGCCCGAGCATCAAGATCATACCTTTGCACTCGGTGGATCACGTTTTGGATCGAGTCGGCTTGAAGATTGAAGATCATCAAAAAGACTTAGGTATCCTAGTTTAGTTTAGTGTGTTTAGATCCATTTGTAAAGCTTAGTATAGTTGATATGCTCAAGTGCACAACACACACGAGTTTTATGTTTTGAAATTGGTTTTCATGAATAGATTGATCAAAACAAGTTTACTTTGTTTTTATGTATATTAGATGTGTTCAATATACATACATGCTTACATGACTTATACAAACTTATTTTGACTTTCCTATTCATGTATTGAAAAATTCAAGTTTGATAAAATACATGTTTTGATTTTTGGTAAAAATGATAAAACACAAAAATGGTTTCATATGCTTGATATTTGAGTTGAAATGTTTATCATAAGTTTATATATCAATGCAAAATGATAAAACTATTTTTGGAGATTTTTACAAGACTTAAAAGAATTTTTAGAAATATGTTTAACTGTTTTTCTGACCCAGTTTCTGACCCAGAACTGGCTGACAGCCAGGTCGGTCGACCGCACCAAGGGCCGGTCGACCTTGCGGTCGACCGACGTGCACAGAGCTGTGCACGTCTGGCAGCACAGTGGGCCGGCCGACCGAGCGGTCGACCGGAGCAGAGAAGTCTGCTCTCTGTATCTGGGCGATCGGCCGTGCGGTCG
This sequence comes from Agave tequilana, assembly GCA_038442645.1. Taxonomy (NCBI): domain Eukaryota; kingdom Viridiplantae; phylum Streptophyta; class Magnoliopsida; order Asparagales; family Asparagaceae; genus Agave; species Agave tequilana. Next base: position 19,699 of record JAVJIF010007732.1, read on the forward strand.
ACCGGATTGCCCAACGGTCATATTTATGACCGTTGGCGGTCGACCGGCCGGTCGACCGCCAGCCTGTCAGGCTGCCAGATCAGCCTAACGGCTAGTTTTCTGTTTGGCCTATATAAACCCCATTTCTTTGGGATTTTGACAAGGTTTTTAGCAAGAAAAATTCTCAGTTTCTCCAGAGTTTAAAAGAAGTTTTCAAAGAGTTTTAAAGCTTAAAAGATTTCATCTTTATTGTTTTTCAAGGATTTTGGAAAATCAAAGAAAACTAGGTTTTGGGATATTGTTTTGGATTTTCATTTCTATCATCTACAAGAGATTTCCCAAGTAGTTTTTCTTTGTGATTTGCTTTCCAAAAACACCTTGATTTCCACTTGAGCTATATCTTCTATCCTAATCTATTAGGATCTTTTTGTTTTGTGGAAAAGAGAGTTTGTGGTCTTTGTAACCACTTGTTGTAAAAACCCTTGTTTTGATTGGGTTGCTCCCTCTTTGGTAGAGGTTGAGGTTTGTGTTTGCTCCCTCTATTGTGAGGTAGAGTTTGGTTGTTGGTTACGGGCCTTATCCCTCTTCGGTAGAGGTGGATTGTGGTTGTATTGCCTCGGGGGCATTATACGGTTGAGAGAGGAGTTCGGTACTCCTTTAGTGGATTGGAAATCCTTCACGGTGGTAAAGGCGGGGATGTAGAGCTAGGGGCTCGAACCTCGAAACATATCTTGTCTTTGCGTTTGATCCATTGTCTCTCAACTCTCTCTCTTTTATTTGTGCAAAGCATCATTCATATCATTCATATCTATTTGCTTGTGTTGTCCTTGCATTGATTTTTATTGCTTATTCATTATATGCTTGGATTGCTTGTGTGTGCCTCACTTATACTTAACCACAAGAGCTTCATATAGCACCTCAACCCTTATCTAGGGGAATCAAGAGGAGTTAGTCCAGAGCCCTTCACGGGGAATTCGGCTACACTTGTTGGTTGTATTAAGTGTGATTGCAAATTATTTTAAGCTTCCGCATTTAGCGCATTTAGTTTCTAGATTAGCATTTACACCTATTCACCCCCCCCTCTAGGTGTTTTTCAATTGGTATCAGAGCCTACGCTCCTGATACTTTAGGCTTAACATCCTAGGAGTGAGATCCTTGTTTGCTAATATACCATTTGCATTTGCACATTTGTTTGCTTGCACACATTTAGTTTGCACTCATGGATAGCCCTCCTATGTTTGATATTTCTAGACTTGATATTTGGAAGGTCAAGATGAGTTGCTATTTGAAGACCCTAGGCTTGCATGTCTTTCTTACCGCTACCAAGAAATGCTATCTTGGTAATCGCAATCATATAGGGGCCAATGCACAAGCCCTTGAGGCTATTAGAAGCACATTAAATAAAGAATATCTTTTGCTTGCTTCTAACTTTGATTCCGCATTTGCAGTGTGGAATATGTTGACAACCACCACCACCTCCAAGCTTCAATTGCCAATCCAACCGGAGGAGTCTAGTAGAGAATCCGAGTCACAATGCTTAATGATCCAAGGGAATGACTCTCTTGAGGTACAATCGGAAACTCAACTAGATAGTTTTGATTCTAGTTCTTCAGGTGATGAATTTGTTGATGCCCATGCTTTGAATGAAGAACTTTCTATTGTTTGCGAAAATTAATAGAAAAATATAAAGTTTTGAAAAAGAAGACATTTGCTTTAAATAAAGAAAATGAAAAATTGACTTCTAAACTTGATTGTGTTTTGCAAGAGAAGGTTGAGGTCTATAATGAAAGGGATTCATTGAGATCTCAACTTGATCTTGCACTAAAAGAAAATAAATTTTTGAAAAATAAAATGATTGTGAAACAATTTTGAAGAAAAATGAAAACTTGTCTTCAAAAGTTAATTTTGTTTTAAAAAAAATGATTCTTTGAAAAGAGAAATTGATTTTATTTCAAAAGAATTAGAAATATGTAAAAATAAATCGTTGAAAATGATATTGTTTCTCATGTTTGCCATGCTAGGGTAGTTTCACCTAGTTTACTTATTGCATGCTCCACTTCTTCTTTGATTGATAATGATATAAATATTTTGAAAAAGTGTGTTGATTGTTTGGGCTCCATTTTGAGCCAATGTGTAGTGGGTCATACACGTTTGGAAATTTTGTTTCGAAAGAAACAAGTTCCATCTATTCATGCACACCCTCTACGGCATACACATGCTACTCACGGTCACCATCTTCACACCATGAATGCTCATGTGTACACTTGTACACATTGTGGACGTAAGGGCCACCTTGCTAAATTTTGTTATGATCGTATACATGTTTCAAATTTAGCAAATAATTTTGTTTGGGTTAGAGAAGGTGCTAACCCCCATGGACCCAAAAAGTTGTGGGTACCAAAGACCACCCCTCTTGTTTATGATGTAGGTGTGGGCTCTCGCATGATGTGAGAGTAGTGGTACCTTGGAGTGGATGCGTTCCGTACTTAAAGGAGATCATTTGGATGCATCACTTTCAAGGGAAGGTTTGGTGGAGAGGACCACCATGTTTTGGAGACTTGGAGAGGTGCCTTCATCAGTTTTGGTATCGATCTCTAACTCCTGTTTTATTTATGCATGCTTTTCATGTTCATTAGTTATAGCATGTTTTATTATTTATAGATTATTATGTTAATGTCATGATTATTAGATCCTTGACATGCATGTATAGCCCTTTTGAGACACCCATGTTTAATATGGATCATATTTTTTTGTTCTCACCTTTGTTTAGCTATCATGTTTCATATCTCTAATAACATGTAAATTTACATAATAATCAAGTTTTTATTTATCATGATGATTTTTTTTGTCTTGTTTTATGCTTCATGCTTTGAATATATATTTAAATGTTAGTTTTCATTAAGACTAGGTATATATTTGTGCATATAGTGGGCCACAAATAAATCTATATATGTTTGAGCTTGAATGCTTATTTGAACCCATTAGATGTGCTAGTATAGTCTAGTTTTGATGATTCATACATTTTAGACTTGTATTCCCATTCTTGAATTTGTTTTATGATCATGTGTTTTCATTTCATGTATATGTCTATTTTGCCAAACTTTAAGATATACATGTATACCCCTTGAGTTATTTGCCTTTTATGCAAATCAATACATATGGACTCAATTGTATTTAGGGATATGTATGTATACTTTTTGTGTTGACAAATCATACATATACCTTGAAATGAAATTTGGTTTAATGAAAATTTAATTTTATCCATGTTTTCATGTTTCCATTTGTTTTATATTTAACTTCATGTATATGTCCATTTTATCCAAATTATTGATTATACATATACATCCTTTTGAGCCACGTGCCTTCATGCATATATCTTTGTGGACTCGTTATGTTTGGATATGTATGTATACTTTAGTTTGTATAGGACATACATATACCTTGAAGATTAAATAGTTTTGATGAATTTCATGTTTTCATGTTTCAAGGAATATTGAGCTTATTGACCATCTTTCATGATATGATCTTCACATTGTATTTATACACTCACATTTATTGTTTACTCATATTTTGTTTTCATGAGTCATATTTGTGCTTCATTGACTTTGAGTGTTGGCTATCTTGTGAGTTTCATTTTTCATGAAAAATATTTATGTTTTATTCCTTACTTGAAGGATTTCGTACTAGTTTACAATTCATATAACTAGTTGCGATATTCTTCATTTGGTAGAGTTTTTCAAACAAACCTTATTTTCATATCTATTTTTGAAAACCCCTACCATCCACGGGCGGATGGATGGGCGATCATGCTCATGTATGCTTTATAATGAAAATCATTTTAAACTTGAACATGATTGGGAGGATAGTTATATGATGTATACACTTGATCATTTTTGTTGTTTCAATTGCTATCATTGAAATTTTTTCAATTGGTATTAATATTGACACTTCTTTGTATACTCATATAGTGTTTTTGTGTAAGTTAAATTGAAAGTATACATACACATAACATATGGTATTAGTTTTCAATTTCAATAGTATCAATTTCGATTGGTATTAATTTTTCATACATATATATTTTGTTTATGCTAAGCTTGAGCTTCAACTTTGTTTCAATTGATTCACTTTTCAATTGGTTTCTTAAACAAGCTTATGCATGTGTTTTGTTGGTATTTCATAAAGGGGGAGAAAATTCGATTTTCATATTTCAATTGGTATTTGTATTTCCACTCCCTTGCTTTATGATAGAGAATAAAATGTTTAAATTGATATCATATGTTTCAAAGAAAAATACTCTATTTTGATATCAAGATGTTTTTGAATGTTTTAAAATTGGTATCTCAAAATTTTGTTTAAAGATAGATACAAAAGTTTTGATTTGTATTGTCTATATGTAAGGAGAGCTTAACATCTCTTCTACATATAAATTCATGTTGAGTGTATCTTGCATTAAGGAGCTTGACATCTCTTCTTTATGTGATACACGTGTGTAGGGGGAGCTTCACATCTCCTTTTATGTATTACATAATATGCATTATGTGAATTAGGGTTTATCATCCCTCCTTCATATAATGTATATATGTAGGGAAGTTACTTTACCGTCTTCCTCTTCATGAATGTATATCGCATATACCATGTGTTGATTGATCTATGTTTTACTTTCAATTGGTATCAAGATGCTACTTTGACATATTTTCAATTGATATCTTAATTGATTGTCACCCCTATTTGGTTTTTGTTTTTATTTTAGACAAAAAGGGGGAGAACATTGTCTTTACTAACCCTTTTGTTGATTCATTGTTTCGAACAAAAGGGGGAGAAAATTTTGTTTTGTTTTGATTGTTTACCCCTTTGTTGATGATTGACAAAAAGGGGGAGAATTATTTGAGAGTTTAACATGCATATATAGAGAAGATGTTTTTAATATGCATGATTGGTACATGTTTTTTTATATATGCATATTTATTATGTTTTGCATATATTAAGTTTAATTTAGTTTAATTTTAATTGGTATCTAGAGCAGGTTTTGTTTTTGAACATTTCATTGGTATCTAGAGCCTTTTATTGTTTATGCATGATTATGCATTGTCATTCATTGCATATTTATTGTTTATTTGTTTATGCATGAGTTAAGGGGGAGCTTCTTTGAAGCTTAACTTTAATCCATGCATATATAACTCCATGAGTTTTGTCATCATCAAAAAGGGGAGATTGTTGGCCCGAAGGCCTTCCTCTCTAGTTTTGATGATGATTAACTCATGTAGTTACGTTCACTAATCATCTTGTGATTTTAAGTTTCAGATCATTTAGCAAGTTATTAGTTGGTGATTGCTTCAACAAAGGAGTTTTGAAGCCTTTCACAAGTGATTCCAGTGCCCGAACATCAAGATCATACCTTTGCACTCGGTGGATCACGTTTTGGATCAAGTTGGCTTGAAGATTGAAGATCATCAAGAAGACTTAGGTATCTTAGTTTAGTTTAGTGTGTTTTAGATCCATTTGTAAAGCTTAGTATAGTTGATATGCTCAAATGCACAACACAAACGAGTTTTATGTTTTGAAATAGATTTTTATGAATAGATTGATCAAAACAAGTTTACTTTGTTTTTATGTATATTAGATGTGTTCAATATACATACATGCTTACATGACTTATACAAACTTATTTTGACTTTCCTATTCATGTATTGAGAAATCCAAGTTTGATAAAATACATGTTTTGGTTTTTGGTAAAAATGATAAAACACAAAAATGGTTTCATATGCTTGATATTTGAGTTGAAATGTTTATCATAAGTTTATATATTAATGCAAAATGATAAAACTATTTTTGGAGATTTTTACAAGACTTAAAAGAATTTTAGAAATATGTTTAACTATTTTTCTGACCCTGTTTCTGACCCAGAACTGGCTGACAGGCCAGGTCGGTCGACCGCACCAAGGGCGGTCGACCTTGCGGTCGACCGACTTGCACAGAGCTGTGCACGTCTGGCAGCACAGTGGGTCGGCCGACCGAGCGGTCGACCGGAGCAGAGAAGTCTGCTCTCTGTATCTGGGCGGTCGGCCGTGCGGTCGACCGATTGCCCAACGGTCATATTTATGACCGTTGGCGGTCGACCGGCCGATCGACCGCCAGCCTGTCAGGCTGCCAGATCAGCCTAACGGCTAGTTTTCTGTTTGGCCTATATAAACCCCATTTCTTTGGGATTTTGACAAGGTTTTTAACAAGAAAAATTCCCAGTTTCTCCAGAGTTTAAAAGAAGTTTTCAAAGAGTTTTAAAGCTTAAAAGATTTCATCTTTATTGTTTTTCAAGGATTTTGGAAAATCAAAGAAAACTAGGTTTTTGGGATATTATTTTGGATTTTCATTTCTATCATCTACAAGAGATTTCCCAAGTAGTTTTTCTTTGTGATTTGCTTTCCAAAAACACTTTGAATTCCACTTGAGCTATATCTTCTATCCTAATCTATTAGGATCTTTTTGTTTTGTGGAAAAAGAGAGTTTGTGGTCTTTGTAACCACTTGTTGTAAAAACCCTTGCTTTGATTGGGTTGCTCCCTCTTTGGTAGAGGTTGAGGTTTGTGTTTGCTCCCTCTATTGTGAGGTGGAGTTTGGTTGTTGGCTACGGGCCTTATCCCTCTTCAGTAGAGGTGGATTGTGGTTGTATTGCCTCGGTGGCATTGTACGGTTGAGAGAGGAGTTCGGTACTCCTTTAGTGGATTGGAAATCCTTCACGGTGGTGAAGGCGGGGATGTAGAGCTAGGGGCTCGAACCTCGAAACATATCTTGTCTTTGCGTTTGATCCATTGTCTCTCAACTCTCTCTCTCTTTTATTTATGCAAAGCATCATTCATATCATTCATATCTATTTGCTTGTATTGTCCTTGCATTGATTCATATTGCTTATTCATTATATGCTTGGATTGCTTGTGTGTGCCTCACTTATACTTAACCACAAGAGCTTCATATAGCACCTCAACCCTTATCTAGGGAATCAAGAGGAGTTAGTCCAGAGCCCTTCACGGGGAATTCGGCTACACTTGTTGGTTGTATTAAGTGTGATTGCAAATTATTTTTTAGTTTCCGCATTTAGCGCATTTAGTTTCTAGATTAGCATTTACACCTATTCACCCCCCCTCTAGGTGTTTTTCAGAAAGTGAGGAAGGAGAGTGAGTGAGAGGATGAGAGTGAGAGGATGAGAATGTGTGTGAGAGAGAGAGAGAGAGAGCGCGCGCGCGCACGCGAAGGATATAAGGGCAGAGGGACACGGGCAGAGCCCGGGGCGCGGGGAGCGAGAACGTGGGCTCAGCCTGGGGAGGAAGGAAGAAAAGAAAAGAAAAAGGAAAGGGAAAAAGAAAAGGATAAAGAAAAAAGAAAAATAAGAAAGAAATGAAAAGAAAAGAAGAAGAAAAGAAAAAAGGAAGTGGGAAAGAATAACAATAATAAGTATTAGTGAGATCATAAGAGGTGGAAAATCAAGAATAGAACAGTGGGGAGATGGAAAAAGCAAGAAAGAAAAATATAATAATAATTTAATCAGTCAGATTTGACTAATTCAGAAAAATTATCAAAATTTTCTTAAAAATAGAAAATATTATTTTGAGGATCAATATGAAATAAGAATAAATAAATTTCAACTCACTGTACAAATTAAAAATCTTGGAATCGATCAGCGGTACTGGTTGCCACCAATTTTAGGAAATTTGCAAACTAAATCAGAAAAAATTACAAAAATTGTGAAAAATCCAAAATATTGAAATATAACATTTAAAATTGAAACAGGCTAAATCTAATTACCAGAAAGGCTAACTCAAGTAAAATTTGTGAATGAAAAAGATCAGGTCTTGGGTTCGGACTCAGGCTAGCACTGGGCCCACAAACACGGGTTCGATGTCAAATATTAGTAATTAAAATAATAACACAAGAAAAGTATATACGGTGATAATAGAAAAAGTACGAGCAAAACATTGGAACATGTATCTGAGTACGTATTTCGGGATCATGGTATTACAAGAAGCCTACATGTGTCCTCAAGGATCAGATCTGAACCACCGCGCTTGATTTGCCCACCAACCTCGAGTGCCCCACCCCTTTAAAAAGTAACGGTTATCTGACCAACCCTGCAGCGATAAGACTTGCATTTAAGGCTCTACCAGCCTGTGGAGGCACGCCACAAAAAGACAAAACTGAAGTGACACCGACAGCTGAAGTCCAAGCGCAGGGATTCTGCTCCCCTCCTATTTTCTCGGAGTATCCGAGAGCAGATAACTCCCGAGGACGAGTTCCTGAGCTCCTGCCAAAGAGGGAAGCAGAGAGGGCATCTGTAGTGGTCAATTTTTGACCCCCTCGAGATCTCAACACGTGTCCATCCAGTCCTTAATCGCGTGACACGTGTCTATACCTTGAATATCTGAAGAAGAGTCCTAATATCATCTAAACTCTAAACAGTTCAAGCAGCCAAAAGACAGGGATAGAGTTGGCTACAAGAACCTCATCTTCAAGCTAAATCTTCGTTGAACCCGACGATTACAGCAAGGGAGCAGTTCAACCATATTGGCAGTTGGATAGACCCTACAGGATAAAAATAAATACGGTTTTACCAATTCAAATGAGGATGTTTAGCTCCAACCGCTTCCAAGATAAGCAGTTGAAATATGATAGATGTTCAAATAGATGAGAACTCTTTGTAACCTTATCCAACAAACACCCATCAGTATAAATAGCAGACCCCCTATAACGAGGAGGGGGACGATCGATCAACCCCAGAAACCCTAGCGCGTGTGTAACGGTCCCAGATAATAATATTCTGATTCTCTACTAACCTTTAATCAGGGGATAAAGAATCGTCTCTAATGACTTGATTTCTCAAAATTTCGGCAGCATCTCCTTTGTAACTTGTGCTTGCCCAAATACAACACATGAAGTTCAATAGTATAGATGACTCCCAATAGTTATTCTTATGGATACCAAGCAAACATCCATGCAGTCAATAATAATATACTCCCCAAACAAAATAATACTTGGGATATCCTCATTCCAAGACTACGATATACACAATTAGTTAGGAACTAGTAGCCATCCCAAAATTATACATCCAGCGAATCTACCAAGTTACTTACATAACATTGCTTACATAAATGATGTCGGACTATAAATACAAGGTCCGTCCTTTGGACTTTATACATACCACAAAAGATCATAACATGAATGACATGATTTCTACCAGCTTAGCATAATAAGCCCAACACAAAACATAAAGAGTTCCAAAATGAGTAGAAGCAAAATAAGACAACAAGACCCTTTCATAGGACACCACAAATTCTCACGCCGGTCCTTGACCCTTGCTTAGACCTGAAATGAATGTTGTCAAGAAAAGGAGTGAGCTTGACGGCTCAGTGAGTAAACCCAGTTATTGTATAATATTCTAGTTAATCTTTTAGCTTTGATAGTTTATAAACTTTATAGTAGGCCGTCACTAGGCCAAAGTTTAAGAAACATATGCTAACATTCCTTGGTCTACTTTATACACTCATATGATGATACATGACGTGGTAGTAGTTTTTCTTTTATCGCGATTTGTAATATGATATAATTCAAGTCATAACAATTTCTAAGTTATGATAACACAAACATCTTTTATAAACATCACATCAACAAGCAACATTTCATCACCACAACATTTCAAAGAATGCATGAACATTTACACCGTCTTCCCCCTCCTACCGGCTCCCGCCGGCCCCTTCCTACAGTTATAAAATGAGCTACTTTCACAACACTGTCTTCTCCCTCCTACCGGCTCCCGTCGGCCCCTTCCTACAATGAACAACATACATTTACACCATCTTCCCCTCCTACCGGCTCCCCCGGCCCCTTCCTACAATTATAAATGAACAACCCTTTTCCTCACCGTTTTCCCCTTCCTACCGGCTCCCGCCGACCCCTTCCTACTCATAAGGATAAAACAATTCATCCCACAAGAACAGGAACTATGCACACGAGCAAAGCTATTGCACAAACATAACATAGAATTTCATCCATATCGTGCCACTTACTACTTGCACATACAAGATACACATTCATATACATCACTTGTGCATGTTTATAATAATTTATATACGTATATATATACATGGGTATGATCACCTCAATTTACTCACGAGCTCCTATGTGTGAGTCCATTTCCTCCGTTGATGTTTTTATCGTTCAACTCTTTGCATTCCTAGCATTCCCACTAGTATTCAATTTGGTGTTTACAAGTTTCAATATGAATGTGGCAATTTAACGTTTACCATCGTACAAGACATTAGTTTAATTTCTTATTCAAGTTTCCTATTTTCTGAACATCACACTTTGGCCAATCCTATCTCTTCTCTAGCATGTCATATAGCATACACACATTTAGAACATTCAATTCACACAAAATTTCTACTAAAACAACGAATTTCATAAAAGAGATGGTTAACATGTTCATATTCAAGTTTCTTTACATAAGTTCTTCAAGATTCGAGTTTACTCACCTTTCTTCGAAATTGTTCCTCTTTGTTAGGGCTAAACTTCGCCTCTTTGAACTACAACCCTAAGCAAAGAATGTTTGAATTAATATCTATCACAAAAATCAATAAAGTATGAGGATTAAGTGCTGTTTTTCTTTCAAAATTTTAGTCTGAATTTACCTTCCCAAAGATGGATTTTTAGGGCTTAAAAAGCTCAGATTTTTGACTGAAAATCACCTCCTCAACTTGGATCTAAGCCCTAGGAATGATTTTTCCCTCCTCCTCCAAGTTCCCCCCCCCCCTCCACATTGCTCGCGCCCCCGCCTGGGCGCGGCTTCGCCCGCGCGCAGTCGCCGAGGGCGCGGCTCCGCCTGGGCGCGGCCGCCTGGGCGCGCCCCTCCTCCTCTCCTCTTGCCTCTGATGTGGGGAAGAACAAGGGGAGAGAAAGTATAAGTTTTTATTGTGTAGAGGAAGGGAGGGTTTCTAGGGTTTTTGCCATGAAAACCTTGGGGAAGAAGATGAGTGAAATTTTCAGATGAAGAGAGTGGGTTTTTCAGATCTGGTTGACCCTATAATTACAAGTTTGCCAAGCCATCTCCTCCATCCAATAACCCACTCCTTCAATCAAGAAAATCCTAGCCTTTCCTTCTTTCACCTACCCTCTCCACTAACCATTTTGGATTAAATAATTACTCATAGTGGAATTTTTCTTGATTCTACCCCAATACCAACAATATAGTAATTTATCATGTATTCATACATAGGATGGTACAAAGCATGTGCAAGTGTATATATATCTATGCATATGAATACTCCAATAATACATGAAAGATTAAATTATTTAGCCTTAAACTTAATTGAGTATAATAAAGTTTTTTTTTCTTTTCCTTCTTTTTTTTTTTATAAGTGATTAGGAGAAAATTCTTGGGATTATATTAACCCGGATGTTACAACGTGAGATCAGGCAATCAGGATTTTAATTTTCTCTAAATTATAGTGGAAATCTCTCTCTTATACCGTAGTTTTTTCCTTTCGGGTTTTCACGTAAATCTGCGCATTAGCTCTGATTTGATCTATGAATTTCATCCATTAATCCTCACAATTTGGTGTGTGGATAACTCTCCCGGAAATTACCTATAGAAAAAACAAACAGAACCTATGTGAATGGTAGATGTAGTATTTAGGATAGTGGAATTTGTTTTAACATAGTTATGTTTATGAATGATTTGTGAAGTGTGAAACTAATTGGAACATCTCAACAGTACAAGTTGTGTGGGCAGCTGATCAGATTGTTTCTGTTCAAAACTTTGGTTATTCATCGAGTGAAACTATTTAGATCTTGGTTGAAGACTCTTTTGAACGAGATGAAATTATGTTGCCCTCTACCTGCACTGGTAGGTAAACAATGTTGATTTTAAACCCAATCCTAAAAATTTGGGAGAAGTGTAGATTGCCATATAATAGTTATAATTTACGAGATTTGGATCAATTAGAGACATGCAATGCCTCTCTATTTGAAGTATAGCAAGAACTGCGACAACCTTATTTGATTGTGACAACCATTTTTTTAGAGTAATAGATATATTCATAATTTTACTTTACTCTGCGGGGACAATTAGATGTCTACCACTATATACTTACTGTAATAAGTATGAAAACTATCACTTTAAAATTAATCGCTAATATCATTTTTATTGTAGTTTTCCTAAAATTTCCAACACTCACATCGTTTCTTAATTCAAAATCAATACTAACTAATTGACTCAAAAGCCAACTGCTAGATTTTTACTGTCACTTGTTCATTTAAGCTGTTATAGAATAATTCAAGGAGCTGGACATCGACTAATTATCACAGAAGCGACTGACAAGGGCCAGGGCGTTGCTGATCAGCCGTGCCACCTCCACAATCTGATCTCGGATCGTCTTCTTCACCTCTCCGTCCATGCCTCGATCGGCGAACCCATCCACGCACGTGGTCTCATCGGTCAGCGCTGCGCTGACCCAAGTCTGCACGTTCTTCATTTGCTCCACCAACACTCTCTTGCCGCCGTCAGCGGCGGCAGCGCTCTTCAGTGCCCGCAGCGATCTTTGGAGCTCGTCCACTGACGACCTCACCGTCACCATGCAGTCGTTCACCGCCGCCGCCTCTCTGGGCTTCATGCCCCCGGACTTGGCCAGAGCGGAGACCGTGGACGACACATTGCGGGCTGCGGCCAGGCTGGTTGAGATTGCGGCCTGGGCCTGCTGGGTCGGGTCGGTGCGGGCCGGGCCGACTCGCGCTGCGGTGCCCGAGTGTGGGGCGATGAGAAAGAGAGCAATGAGAGAGCAGAAACAAGGGAGACTGGTTCTTCTTGATTCCATGTTGAAACTTTGGATGGATTTTTTTTGTGTGCGATGGTGACACAGTTTATAGAGTTTTAGCGGGAACACGAAACCAATGACCCACAGTTAGAAGATAAGATAATAATTTGCCCTAGATTTGTTATTTAGTGCCGACTTCATCATCGAGAGAGGGAATCTTTTGTTTGCGGCGGAGCGTGGGTACGGCGCCCTTGTTTTGCGTGTCTGTACGCCTCCGGTGCGCCCGCGAGCGGCATGAAGCCAGTAGCCGTTCACACTTTGCACGACTCCCGCAGACCCCATGACATGACATGACCATCCCACGTGGCGTATGGTTTGAATTTTTAATCAGTAGGCTGAGCTGGCAACCATGATTTTTCCCCTGTTGTCTCCTTTCACTGTTCTCCTAATCAACTCCAACACCACCTGCGCGAATTCGGTTCATGTGTGAGTGAGACACATATTATATTATATTATGAGAAGATCAATTTTATATTAATATTTAAATATAATAATGTTAGATTTTAAGAGTACAAAACATTAATTTATTCAAAATTATCATAAACTATCGTCGCTTTTCTACAAAAAAAAAAATTCTAAAGTATCAAAATGTTAAAATGATAACACAAACTATTCTTAGAGGTTCTCAAAACAATTCTCAAAAAAGTTAAAAATAGCTCTAATATAGAGCAATCTCACACATGTTACAGATTTCTAAAGAAAATCATTAGTGACACTGAAAAATCATTACAGATTTCCAACTATCGTTGTGTATTTTTTTCGTATCGCTAATGAATTTTTCCTTAAAAATCTGTATAAGATTGCTTTATATGAGGAGCTATTTCTATTTTTTTTTGGGTGGATTTTTTTGAGAACATCTAAGAATAATTTGTGGTATTATTTTGAGATTTGGATAGTTTAGGATTTTTTTTTTGAGAAAACAGTAATAGTTTACGGTTGTTTTGAGAAATTTAGCCGGTACAAAATTTTAAAGTTTTTAAACCTCTTATAATATTATAACAGAGTCAATCACACGTGTCAACGCGATTGGCCCTCTTATAACATGTGTGTAGCTTACATACATGAACCGAACTAACTTTTTGCTTCGCGGTTCCCTACGCTGATGTTTCACTGGTGGGTTTGAGAGCTATCTATCCTTAACACTTGTTGTTCACTAATCACAGTTTTTTGTTTATAAATGTTCCTGAAGAACAAGTTTGTTAGGTCATTTCCAACCCATTACATCAAAATAGAATTAGTTTTTCACCAAAATAGAGTTAGTATCACACCAAATTCCCTCTTCAATTCCAACCCATTGCACCAAATGTTAATTTAAAAGGAATATTTTTTTATATTTCTTTTTATCAATTCCCAACAATTAATATATTTCACCAATTATATACTTATATATTAATTAACTTATTAGTGCAATAATATATTATTATTTAATCAACAATTAAAAAGTAATAAATTAATAAATTACATTTAATTAACTAAAATATTTCATTTATTCGGCATTATATTAATTAAACATTACATTACATTAACTAAAATAAGTGACCTAAACATTACATTTAATGATTTTGGCCAATATTTCAATCATATTGGAGGATTCGGAACTGATCTCCCGAATTACTATATTGTTATTTTAGTTTATGTTGTATTTTGCATTAATATTAACGTTATCTTAGTGCAAATTTATTTTAATATTATGTATTTTTTATTAATATTTGCATTTTAATGTTTGAAGTTTAATGTTTTATTTTTTGTATTACCTATTAATTTTAGTTCATTTTATAAATGTTAATATAAACATATTACAATTCAAACATTGAAAAACACAATATATTTTTTCACTTACACCTTCATATTACAACCAAACACCGAAAAACTTAATTGCACAATCTCAATTTTTTACATTTTCCTCCACATTTTCCACTTAACATCTTTTTGTCCCACTTGCATCAAACTAAACAAGTGATTCAGATGGGCGTTTTTCACACGACGACTTGCAGAGAAGAAGGAGAGATGGTGGGTAACGGAGTTAATGGAGCCAAGCTAAAAAGGTTTCCGGCTCATTCTTCAAATAAAATAACATTTCTGAATCCAATCAGATGCCATGTGGGATAGCCATGTCATGGGGTCAGCATATCATTATGCACTGTGCACTGCTTGTTTATCATTGAGGGAGCAAGTTGAGAATTAGGGGTTGTTAGTTGGCAATGAAAGTTGGTGAAAAACTTATTTTGGTCCTGACACTGTGATCCTCGCACATTAATGGAGCCAGGATTTTAAAGATGGGGGGCACAAAAATATATAATAGATTCCTAATCAAAAAAAGTAGAAATAGTGGACGGAGATTTCTTTTCCAGTTTGAGAGTAATATAGTATTAGACTTTTATGATATGGGATGTGGTTCGAAAAACATTAAATGTTTAAAATTAAAATTGAAAATTTTAAAATGTTTTGTCTTAAATGTATGTACGCATTGAATTATTAAAATATGTTATTATTAAATTTGTTCAAATCTGATTAGAAAAAAAATATCAATTATAACTCTAATATCTTTAAATTGAAAAGTTATAGTTTTAGTCCAATTAATAATATTTAAAACTTTTAAATTATTAAATACATTCCAATTGCCTTCAGAAGTAATCTCTATTATTTTTAAATTAAAATGTAATCTATATTTGTACTATTATAATCCTTCAATTAATATTTGAACTATAAATGGTATAACTTAGTTAATTTTTTCTTTTTTTTTCCAAATTTTTCTTTTCTTTTTCTTTGTTTCATTTTTGTGATATATTAGGGTCTTGCAGGGGAAAAAGGAGTATAACCTGTACATATACTTATGGATTAATAAAGAGCTACGTACAAGAGTTAACAAAGGAAAAAAAATAGAAAAAAATTAGAGAAATAACATAAAAGAGATTAGGTAAAAAATAGAAAAGAAAATTAGAATTAAAATTGGGATGTGATTCAAATTGAGGCATCTCACCTTAAGAGTAAAGCCAAACACCACAAAGCTTCAAGGTCTTCGATTATTATTTATTATAAGCTCCAATTGTACGAATCAAACGAGATAACACATATATACGCTCCAATTGTACGAATAGAAATAACAAGGATACAATCCTCTCTTCCTCGAACCAAACAACTGAAAAATCATAAAAGAACCGTGGCAGTCTCACGCTTTATTACAATGCAGATTTGTTAATCTACCTGCAATGATACATTTTGCAGAAGAAAGGTCTAAACAAGCATTTGCATTAACATAAGAAATATTTTAAATTTTTGCTTTAGAATCAAATCAACCCTCTTTAAACATTTCTGTTTGCTAGCATCTGCATATTCATTTTTGTGCCTTTTTTTTCCTGTGCAATACAATTATAATTTATGCAAGACTACTACAGATATACCTAATGCAAAATTTTGTACCCATACGTCTAGATTACTCTGTAGACAAGTTAGCCCAACTCTATATTCAAGAGATAGTCAGACTGCATGGAGTGCTTGAAAATATAATATCAGATCGGGACCCTAGATTTCTCTCCAGAATTTGAACATATTTGTCAAAAGACATGGGTTCTAAATTACAACTAAGCACAGCAGCACATCCTCAAACAGATGGACAATCAGAGAGGACAATTCAAATATTGAAAGATATATTGCAGGCATGTATAATGAATTTTGGAGAAAAAGTGGGGTAAACACTTACTTCTAGTAGAGTTTGTCTATAATAATAGTTATCAATTTACAATTGGCATGCCCCTGTTTTAAGCACTTTATGGCCGAAGATGTAAATCTTCGATATGTTGGGAAGAAGTCGGTGACAGGAAGATCTATGGATCAGATCTGATCCAGGAGACCGCAGAGAAAAATAAGACAATCAGAAAAAGAATGAGAGCAACCCAAATAGGCATAAAGCATATGCCAACCATCGCAGACCTCTAGAATTTTCAGTTGTGATAAGGTCTTTCTAAAAGTGTCCCCAATTAAAGGAATACTCCACATCAATAGAAAGAGTAAATTGGATTCACGATTTGTTGGACCATTCGAAATCATAGAAAGAGTCAGATCGGTGGCCTATCGACTCATTTTACCTCCGAAGCTTAGAAGAATCCATGATGTATTTTATGTGTCACAACTTAAGAAATATATCCCAGACCCCAATCGAATAATATGTTATCAATCATTTCAACTTCAAGAAGATTTAACCTATGTGAAAAAGCCCATACAGATTCAAGACAGAAAGGTAAAGAAATTGAGAAACAAGTCCATCCCGTTGGTTAAGTGTTATGAAAAAGTCAACAAGTCGAAGAGATCACTTGGGAATCTGAAAAAGAGATATGGAACTCCTACCCCTACTTATTTCAGGGTACGAAAAGTTTTGAGGGTAGAACTATAATAGTCGTATTTTTCTAACCTTGTTTATTTTAAATTAGCGGATAATTAGAAGGTGATAATCTTAATATAGTAATTATGATGATGGTTTATAAAAAAAATAATTGTGATCCATGAATACAGAGAATATATATGTATATAAATATATATGTACATAAGGATGATACAAGTGGTGAATAAATTTAAATAAAAGAGGTTGTATATTTAATTATAGATATTAAGTACATTGGGTAGGAATACTTGGAGACTTATGGATACATATATATTATTGTTCATGATTTATTGAAAATGCACATAATAAATAATGGTTAAATGGATGAAGTGGAGAATGACTTCATTTAGGGTGAAGGGTGAGGATTTAGTCTTGGAATTAGGAAGTTGAAGGAGGGTGGAGATGGAATTAAAGTTAGAGATGAGTGAGGTGGCCAGGAGAGGTAATTTTGAAATTTTGCTTTTAAAAAATAATAATAATAAGATGAGATAAAAACCTAATCCCTCCTTCTAATCTCCCTCGTTCTCACCCTGCAGAATGAAATCAGCCTCTCCCTCTCAATCCCTCAATCTCACTGTGGCACCCCGCTCCTGCGGATACAGGGACACCACTGCGACGTACATACGCAGGGCGATGGTACCATCACATATATACGCTAAGTATCAATACAACACAATACAGGGATCAGAGTGCGAAAATACGTGGTGTTATATATTCCAACACAAAATAGTACAAATACTTAGTCATCACAGATTGTGACATAATATTACATAAATATTATATCATTAGGTAGTACAAAAGTAGAATGTACAGGGTACAAAAGATAAGGACTCACGAGCTAGAAGAGGGAATCTCACGAGCGGGGAAAGAAAGGATGAAGCTACGGCTGATCCGCCTGCTCCTCAAGTAGGCCTGGTCCTCAGCTGAAGGGTCTACCTCGGTCCAAGCTGTAAGATCTGAACATGCAAATTCAGGGTTGTTAGTGGGCAACCCAGTGAGTGTAAGAGCCCAAATGGTAAGTATAAATAAAAGCAAGTGCATCAGGTCAAGTATAATGTACCCAAATCAATAAGCATGGAATAACCACAATAAATAGTGAAATATGGAAATGGTATTATGTGGCATGAAATAAAAGCAAGTGTAGCAGGTCAAACGTCATGTAATCAAGTTAGCAAGCATAGAGTAACTACAATAAATAGCTAGTATGGAAATGACAATAAAATTCATGTAGTATGAAGTCAATTATCAAGTTATTATTAAGACTTGTTCAATTTGTATGTTTCGGTATATGGCCCGTACTATATACTTTTGCATACAAATCGAGCGAGATTGGTTATTGGAAATTGATAGGGAACGACGAACCATGTTTAGAATGGGTCCCGTGCATGCCCGGGACAATGGTCCAAGAGTATCCGGTACTGAGCCGAAATGTACCGCTAGGTACCGGGACTTACTATATGCCCGAAGGTCTTAGTATACGTTCGAACAGGAATAGAGTGTCACCGTTTCCTATAGGGATATACGTAGGAGATTATAGCACACCCGGCAGGCAGGTAGGGGGGTAAGGGTGCCAGTACACCCTCGGAAGCGCCTGGTGGCATCCAAGTCGAATCATAGGAATTAGTTGTACAACATATGTATGGCCACCATAAACATAGAAGTTATATCGATACCCATCAATTTTCCCTGTCCCGATGTAAGTTGTTTAAATATAATAGAGTGTCAAATAATAAAATCCACAGGGTATTCACAAAAGTCCAATATCCATAGTTATCCTATTACGGGAGTCAACAGAAGTATAATATCAAGAGTTATGTCAGGAGCCTCCCTATTTCAAGGGTTCAAGTATACAAGATACAGGAGTTCAGGAGTACCAAATGTCTGGTAATAATATAATAATCATACCAAGTTCCCGTAAAAGTGAGTCATGAAATGCCATATAATACTGGTACCAGGGGTGGTTGTGTCCGGTCAAGGATTACGATGTCAGGTAAATGTACTTGTACTACATAAAAGCATGTCATATACCGGGGTCAGGATCAGGTGTCAAGTATGACATATCAAGTACTAGTGTCAAATATCAAGTGCCGTGGATCAGATATCAAGTATGACATATCAAGTGCCGGTGTAAATACCGAGTGCCAGTGTCATAAATCATATATCAAGTATAACATGTCAAGTGTCGGATAAATACCAAGTGCAATATCATATATTAACTCGTATAGTAAGGAGTTAGGTACTAAAAATTACAGTAGCAAGTGTTAGGCATGTTACAGTAGTAATATGATGTTCACATATCAATATCATGCTATAAATCAAGGTAGTACTTTTTAAGTTTAATATAAAGCACTCGACTGAAACCGGAATGAAATTACGGGTTAAAATCTGAGAAATCCGCGAACCCGTGCGAGCAAGCCACTAGCCCATATTTATATATTAAAATATATAAATATATATAATATATATATATATTATATATATATATATATATATAAATATTAGAGAGGGAATGAGAGAGGAGAGAGAGGAGAGAGAACGTTGTAGGAAGAGGAGAGAGAGAAAATAGGGTTATTTTTTTGAAGAGGAAATAGGAATTAAAAGGAGAGGGGTATGATTAAAATTATTGGGAAGTAATTAGGGAATGAGGGGATGGGTATTTAGGGAAAATAAGAAAAATGAGTATTTATGGAAAGGGGAAAAGAAATAAAGAAAGGAAAGAAAGAAAGAAAGAAGAAGAAAGAAAGAAAGGAGGAGGAGGGAGGGGGATGGTGGCCGCCGGCCCTTGGGCGGCGGCGACATCGCCGGAGGTGGGGCGGCGCGGCTGCCCCGTGAAGGGGAGGAGGGGTGTTTGTTGGTTTGTGGTTGTTGTTTTGGTGAAGTTGGTGGTGGTGGTAGTTGGTGGTGGGGTAGTTATGGTGGTTGTAGTGGTTGTTGGAGGTGGTGGGGAGTTAGAGGAGGAGGTGGAGGTGATGTTAGGAGGTGGGAGTGGTGGAATTGATGGAGATGGTGGTGAATTTTGGAGGAGGAAGGGAGTGGTAGTGATGGGTTTGTTTGAAATTTGAGGTAAAAGGTGGTTGGGGGAGGTTAAAAGAGGTGGAGGAGTGGAAAGGGGGTGTGGGGGAAGTGGCGCCGGCGGCTAGTGAGGGGCGGCAGCGGGGCTCCCATTGTGGAGGCGGCGGTGATGAAGAGGGAATGTTGGTCTTGGTGGGAGATGAAAATGGAGAAGATGAAGAAATGAGAAGGGAGAAGAGAAAGAAGTTTATAGGGAAAGAAGGGGAGAGAAATGAGTAGGGATAGGGGGATGGGCTATTGTTGTAGCCCATCAGGCGGCTGTAGCACTTGCAAGCGGCGGTACGACTGTGACAGGGGAGCAGTGCATGGGGAAGGTAAGGGGAAGAAAAGAAGAAGAAAAAGAAAGAAAATAAAGGAAGAGGGAAAAAATAAGGAAAAAGAAAAGAAAATAGTAAAAAAATTTATTATTAAATAATTAATTTATTAAAATATCTGGGAGTATAAAGTAGGGAGTAGAGAAGGAAAAAGTAAGAAAAGTTGAGGTCAGTAAATAATATTATTATTTTAATAGGGCAAAATTCGTCTGCTTCAGAAACGTTCCGAAAAATTCTCAAAAATATCAAATATTATTTTAAGATGTCCAGTGAAATCAGATTTAAGAAATTTGATCTAGTTTTTAAATTAAAAATCTCAGAATTTTTCGACGATACCGGACGACACCAAAATCGGTGAAATTTTAATAAATTTAGAAAAATCTCAAAAAATGTATTTAGATAGAAAATAAAATTTTAAGATGTAATGTGAAAGCCATTTTTGAAAATTCAATCCCATTTAAAAACTAAAAATCCGGGAATCGGTCAGCGATGCCGACCGACACCAATTTTGGAGATTTTGCAGAAAATTTCTAGAAAATTTCAGAAAATCATGAAAAATCTAAAATATTGGAAAACATGTTTGAAACTGAAATCGATCAAATTGGGCTAGCAGAAAGGCCAAATCGGGCGGTATTCCGGTATCGGGTTCCCGGACTATGTTAGGGCTGACTCTAAGACCGAGAATCCAGATCCGATACCAAAAATATGAGAAATCACAACTTAAAAATAAATACTGGAAGAAAATTGCAATAATACGGTCGAAAAAGTCAGGACACGTATCTAAGTACGTATCCCGAGAATGGGGTGCTACAATATTAAAATATCTGAGAGTATAAAGTAGGGGAGTAGAGAAAGAAAAAGCAAGAAAAGATAAGGCGGTAAATAATATTATTTTAATCAGGCAAAAATTTGACTGTTTCAGAAACGTTTCAAAAAATTTTTAAAAATAGAAAATATTATTTTAAGATATCTGGTGAAATTATATTAGAGAAATTCGATCTAGTTTTCAAATTAAAATCCTGAAATCTTCTGACGATACCGGCCGACGCCAGAATCGGTTAAATTTTGATAAATTTAGAAAAATCCCAAGAAATGTATTTAGATAGAAAATGAAATTTTAAGAAGTAATGTGAAAACAATTTTTCAAAATTTAATCCCATTTGAAAACTAAAAATCTGGGAACCGGTCAGCGATGCTGACCGACATAGATTTTGGAGATTTTGTAGAAAAATTTTTAAAAATTCTAGAAAATCATGAAAATCTAAAATATTAGAAAACATTGTTTGAAACTAAAATCGGTCAAATCGGGTTACCAAAAATGCCAAATCAGTCGGTATGCCGATATCGGGTTCCCTGTCCGGGTTAGGGCTTACTCTAAGATTGAGAATCCAGATCCGATATCAAAAACATGAGAAATCACAACTTAAAAATAAATAGTGCAAGAAAATTACAATAATACGGTCAAAAAAGTCGGGACGCGTATCTCGGTATGTATCCCGAGAACAGGGTGCTACATTCACTCTCATCTCTCTCTAATCTCTCCCAATCTCACACACACTCTCTCTAATCTCTCCCAATCTCACTCAATCCCTTAATTTCCTTCAAAATCTATCTGATCCCTTTCTCGCCCTCTTTCTCTGGCTCGGCAGCAGAAATCAGGGGCTACACCAGCCAGGGAGGCGACGTAGGAGGGGTGCAGGCCAGGGCTACTCTGGTCAGGGAGGCGGTGTAGGAGGGGGCAAGATGGGCCTGCGTCAGCTAACGGCGGCAGCCTGAGCAGGCGCAGGCGCATGGAGGAGGGGCAGGGTTGGATCTCTCATCTCGATCTCTCTCTTTCTCACAGTTTCTCTGTACTCCTCACTAAATCTCAGTCTCTTCCTCTCCCACTTCACTCTGCTGCCGCAGAAGGGACACAACATGTGGGGGAGGCCAGCCGACGGTGGTGCATGGGGAGAACGGCTGACAGTGAATGGTTGGAGGAGGTAAATTACACAAAAAATCAGAAATTTGGGCAAGGTAATAGTCTTAATTAGAATTTTTATTAAGTTAATTTAAAGTGTATGGATTTAATTATGACCTTTATGCTTGATTGTAGGAAAATTTTGGGAAATTGGAGTAGTGTGGTGTTTTCTATAAGAATCCCAGGAAATCAAGGTAAATTCTACACTTAAATATGCAATACTGTGCGTAATTTAACCATTGTAGCAATATATATGTATTTTTGTATATGTTAGAAATTGAGGAAAGAAAGAGTGGTGCCGATACTCGGAGTAGACTTTTGCGAAGCAGTTTAAAGTGAAGGTGAGTGGAGTTTCTATATCAATCTATCGTATTCGGCAAAATAAGTATATTAGTTTAGTGGTAAAGAATTAAATTGGAAACCTGTGACACTAAATTAAAGGTATGTGTAATATCCCCTATCTAATTATACTGTATCTTTGTTTTCCTGAAGTGTTGATTTTAATTTACAAATTATTTTATCAACTTAATTTATTATTTTCTTTCTTGTGATTATTATTAATACTATTAGTGTTGCTATTGTTACTGTTATTTATTATTATTAGATTGGTCATGTAATGTATTGGTATTATTAATATTATTATTTTGGTTAAGTAATGTTACTACTAATGTTGGATTACTATTTTGTGGTGGTGTATTCCTCTTCCCTTGATTTCTATTCACGCCTTATTCCCTTGTATCTTGGTTACCCATCTAACCGTTTGGATCCTAACCCATACCCGCTGGCCTAAACCCAACACCCATTATCTTATTGGACTCAAGCCTCAACCCGTTAGCATAACCGCTACCCTCAAACCCAATAACCCATTCCTAAATAATCTCCCAAATCTTAACTACAAGATCAGATCCTAATCTAAACTAACCCCCTAAATCTCCACCATATCCTAATCTTAACTAATCTCTCCCAATCCCAACAACTCCAGCCGCACACCCCCGTCCAGCATCCCCATCCACAGCCTCCACCATGGCCGGCCCATCTCCAGCCTTTGCCGCATGCCCCTCCCTCCATGGCCGCAACCAATGGCAGCAACACCCATCTCCCTCTCTACTCGGCAACCAGTTGCACGAGTCCAGGCCGCAACCTCCTCCAGCAGGCCGCCCCTTCTCTTGCAGCAGCTGAACAACAGGGCTTCCCCTTTCTCCAACAGCAGCCCTAGGCCGAGTGCTTCCCCTCCTCTTCCCAGGTCGGCCATCGCCACCAGCAGGCCGAGCTCAGCACCAGGACCCCCTGTTGGCTGCGCCTCCCCACAGCAGAACAGCAGCAGCAGCCACAACAGCGACACGGCGGCACCACTCGGCAGCCAGAACCAGGCCTGCGCACAACCAGATCCAGCAGGCAGCGAGCAGCCCCCTCTCCTGATCCATGCCAGCCCGTCGTCGGAGACTGGCACAGTGGCCTTCTCCAGCACCCTGGCTACCCTCCCATGCAGTCTGACAGCGAATGGCAGCATCACAACGACCGCAACAGTGACTCGGCCTTGACGCGCTCAGCAGCGAGTCGATTCCCCAATGTGAGTGTTTCTCCTCATCTCTCTCTCATTCTTTAATTTGGAGTAATTGAAAAATGTTTTTATGTATGTGATGAATCATTTAATGTGTTATATTGTTATGAGTGTGGAGATCTTTTAGTATGGAAGTGGATTTGTCATTCCCTTTATTTTACATGATGAATGCATAGAATGGGAGATGCACATATATCTATGATGTTGGAATCCTTTATTTACCATATGGATGCTTAGATTTCTAGTATAGTCATGTGTGTTGAAGAGTATGTAAGTACTGGAGAGAATATGAGAAGAATAGGTGATGATGTATCTCTGATTTCTGGCTGACATAGGAGTTAGTCGACTTGCCCATGTTTATAGTCGACTAACATCCCTGTTAGTCGACTAATCCCAACCCCTAGTCGACTAGTTTAGCTTCCAGGAGATAGTTCTGCTCTCTGTATCCTCTCTGCTGGTCGACTTGATCACTTGTATAGTCGACTAACAAATAGTTATTAGTCGACTAACCCCTTGACCCAGTCGACTAATAGGTTGACCTGAAAGTGGTGTAACTTTCTGTATCTGTAGCAGTCGACTTGCCCTACCCTGTCAGTCGACTTGGCCATGGTGTAGTCGACTTGGCCCACTTGGTTAGTCGACTATACCTTCTCTAGTCGACTTGTATGAAGCCCCTAGTCGACTAATATAGGTCTGTCAGCTCTGTTCAGTTTCTTTATGGATTGTGGGCTTCACTCATGAATTATGTAATAATTATTGATGGATGAATGTGACTTCAAGAGATAGATATTGGTGGTAACGGCTTGATCTAGTAGAACTGAGATGCATGTACATGTTATATTGCGGAGTGTTGGGATACTATGATTAATCTTGATAGGAGTGAATTGTGAAGACTTCGGAATCAGAGTTGTATGTTAGAGTGAGAGGACTAGTACTGGACATTGTGATATGTTGGAACATCAATTATTATATCAGATTACTTGTTGTGGATTGACACTAGATGATTATAGAACTATTGGAATCTGAGTTGTCTGTAATGACTTTGGATTGATCTGGACTTATATTATTTACATTGAATGATGATCAGTAGTTGGACGTGACTTTATTAGTTGAGTATTGAGGACGTATCAGATATGACCCTATTAGTTGAGTTGTGACTTAGATTGATCTTGAGTTGGGGGTTATCCAGAATCTATATTCCTTATAATGGAACCTGACTTGTATTGAGATGAGATTGACGTTGTTGGCATTTGGGACTTGTTTAGATGATATATTGAAGATGTTGAGTACCAAGAGTAGATAGTCTAGACCATAAGTTATTTGAGGATGATTCTCTTACTTTGATATGATTCAGTATGCGTTGACTTGATATTCATTTATTGGTGATGACTTGATGATGATTCCTTCAGAGGTTGATGTATACTTGTTATGATGTTAGAGACTGGATTACTTCAGTTATCAGAGATGACTTATTATGATAGTGAGTCTATTTGATATCAGTGATGCTGTACTTCGGAGTTACCAGATAGCAGTTATCAGTTCATTAATAGATTTATTTATCTTTTTGATGATAAGACAGGTGAGAATTAATTAGATATTAGTGAGCTGAACTTGACTGATCATGCATGATACCTAACTGATAACTTATTATCCATGTTACTGGGAAATGATTGTTTGACCGTAACCACGGTACAGTCCTATTGTTCATCGTATACACGGTTACCGTTACTGTTCATTGTTACTGATATTGTTTACCGTGTATACGATCACTGATTGACTGTTACTGTACTGTTATTGTTACCGTCACCATATCGTCCCAGTGTTCTAGATAATATGGACATTGACTGATTTAACTGAACTGAAATAAATAATGGACAACTTACACCGGGATTGGGGAAATTGATGGAGGAGACAACGTCTGTATTTTGGGTGGACCTAGGATACAAGTTGCGCAGCCGACTGAGGGTTCCACTGCAGGGTTCCTGGGGGATGACTGACATCCCATCTGTACTGTTACTGTTCCACTGTTTTCACAGTGAGATTACTATTACTGTTACTGAGTACCTAGCGGTACGGCCTGGTTCAGCGCCAGGAAACTGAGGCCGTGGTCCCGGGAATGTACAGGACCCACCTAAAACATGGATAATGTCTCCAACCAATCAATTTCAATAACTTAGGACGCTGATTGACACATGTAGTAGGCGTAGTATGGGATGCGTCTATTACAGGTGACAATTGGTGTTCGCTGACATAATAAATGATAATAAACTATTATAATGTATTGTGACTGACATTAATCACCTGACTGTACATTTATATCACTGTGATAGACATATAACTCTAACCATGACCGGATTGTACAACAACTAGTGACATGCTAATTTACACACCATAACGTCAGTTGTTGTTTACAGTTATGTTAGCTGCCTTATTCTACATACATGTTGTTATTCGGTGTTTATCATATTATTTAGTACTTTCAGTTATCTGTTATTATTATGTATGCACATTGTTCTTCTGCACGAGCTTTTCCCTTTTACACACACACTCACCATGGTCGCGTTCTGACGACCCTGGATTTGCACGTCCAGATATTGGACGATTGTTTTTATTGTGCAGGTGTCCGTTGAGACCGTCCATAATGCGAGGAGCTGGATTCTCCCTCCCTTTTTATTCTGGTATTCTTGCATTTTCTTATTCCTGCTATTATTCTTTGATTCCTATATATCACACTTAGCTTCTATTTCATTCCTTACTTCATTTGAGATCATGTGTAGCCTTATATGTATTATTGCAATGATTATGATTTAGGGTTCAGAATTATAGCTTGTTCAGGTTACTTTAGGCTTAGCGTATATATGTGAGGTATTTTCCTTGCGTATATACGTCGCCGACTCTCGTCGCGACTCCGTTTCCACGTATTTTGGGAAGCGGGGTGTGACAGGGTTTTCTTGATATCAGAGCCAGTTTCGTCATAAATCGGACTTGATTCTTACCAGTAACTTGAACGAGTTATAAGTACACTGCAATATACATATACTTTCCATACGGTGATATTGACTCCATTTGAAATTGATCGGTCTCTCTTTTGGAATCCATCTCTTGAATCTTTTGATATCCCCGATTCTAACACTTTTTCTAGAGTAATCTGGGTTCCAACTTGATTCCTATCTTCTTTTCTATTAATTTCTCCTAATTCTATCTCTAGAGATTGGTTACTCCTTGTTGAAGCCGGTATCAGAAATCAGAGCGCGCAGCGGAAGCATAGTGGAATCATGATGTATTCAGAAGCGACGTGGAAGCTTGTTTGTTTTCTCTCTTGATTCTGATTTACTAACATTCCCTACCTTATCGAAATTTCGAGGACGAAATTTTTATTAAGGTGGGTAGAATGTAATATCCCCTATCTAATTATACTGTATCTTTGTTTTCCTGAAGTATTGATTTTAATTTACAAATTATTTTATCAACTTAATTTATTATTTTCTTTCTTGTGATTATTATTAATACTATTAGTGTTGCTATTGTTACTGTTATTTATTATTATTAGATTGGTCATGTAATGTATTGGTATTATTAATATTATTATTTTGGTTAAGTAATGTTACTACTAATGTTGGATTACTATTTTGTGGTGGTGTATTCCTCTTCCCTTGATTTCTATTCATGCCTTATTCCCTTGTATCTTGGATACCCATCTAACCGTTTGGATCCTAACCCATACCCGCTGGCCTAAACCCAACACCCATTATCTTATTGGACTCAAACCTCAACCCGTTAGCATAACCGCTACCTTCAAACCCAATAACCCATTCCTAAATAATCTCCCAAATCTTAACTACAAGATCAGATCCTAATCTAAACTAACCCCCTAAATCTCTACCATATCCTAATCTTAACTAATCTCTCCCAATCCGAACAACTCCAGCCGCACACCCCCGTCCAGCATCCCCATCCACAGCCTCCACCATGGCCGGCCCATCTCCAGCCTTTGCTGCATGCCCCTCCCTCCATGGCCGCAACCAATGGCAGCAACACCCATCTCCCTCTTTACTCGGCAACCAATTGCACGAGTCCAGGCCGCAACCTCCTCCAGCAGGCCGCCCCTTCTCTTGCAGCAGCTGAACAACAGGGCTTCCCCTTTCTCCAACAGCAGCCCTAGGCCGAGTGCTTCCCCTCCTCTTCCCAGGTCGGCCATCGCCACCAGCAGGCCGAGCTCAGCACCAGGACCCCCTATTGGCTGCGCCTCCCCACAGCAGAACAGCAACAGCAGCCACAACAGCGACACGGCGGCACCACTCGGCAGCCAGAACCAGGCCTGCGCACAACCAGATCCAGCAGGCAGCGAGCAACCCCCTCTCCTGATCCACGCCAGCCCGTCGTCGGAGACTGACACGGTGGCCTTCTCCAGCACCCTGGCTACCCTCCCATGCAGTCCGACAGCGAATGGCAGCATCACAACGACCGCAACAGCGACTCGGCCTTGACGCGCTCAGCAGCGAGTCGATTCCCCAATGTGAGTGTTTCTCCTCATCTCTCTCTCATTCTTTAATTTGGAGTAATTGAAAAATGTTTTTATGTATGTGATGAATCATTTAATGTGTTATATTGTTATGAGTGTGGAGATCTTTTAGTATGGAAGTGGATTTGTCATTCCCTTTATTTTACATGATGAATGCATAGAATGGGAGATGCACATATATCTATGATGTTGGAATCCTTTATTTACCATATGGATGCTTAGATTTCTAGTATAGTCATATGTGTTGAAGAGTATGTAAGTACTGGAGAGAATATGAGAAGAATAGGTGATGATGTATCTCTGATTTCTGGCTGACATAGGAGTTAGTCGACTTGCCCATGTTTATAGTCGACTAACATCCCTGTTAGTCGACTAATCCCAGCCCCTAGTCGACTAGTTTAGCTTCCAGGAGATAGTTCTGCTCTCTGTATCCTCTCTGTTGGTCGACTTGATCACTTGTATAGTCGACTAACAAATAGTTATTAGTCGACTAACCCCTTGACCCAGTCGACTAATAGGTTGACCTGGAAGTGGTGTAACTTTCTGTATCTGTAGCAGTCGACTTGCCCTACCCTGTCAGTCGACTTGGCCATGGTGTAGTCGACTTGGCCCACTTGGTTAGTCGACTATACCTTCTCTAGTCGACTTGTATGAAGCCCCTAGTCGACTAATATAGGTCTGTCAGCTCTGTTCAGTTTCTTTATGGATTGTGGACTTCACTCATGGATTATGTAATAATTATTGATGGATGAATGTGACTTCAAGAGATAGATATTGGTGGTAACGACTTGATCTAGTAGAACTGAGATGCATGTACATGTTATATTGCGGAGTGTTGGGATACTATGATTAATCTTGATAGGAGTGAATTGTGAAGACTTTGGAATCAGAGTTGTATGTTAGAGTGAGAGGACTAGTACTGGACATTGTGATATGTTGGAACATCAATTATTATATCAGATTACTTGTTATGGATTGACACTAGATGATTATAGAACTATTGGAATCTGAGTTGTCTGTAATGACTTTGGATTGATCTGGACTTATATTATTTACATTGAATGATGATCAGTAGTTGGACGTGACTTTATTAGTTGAGTATTGAGGACGTATCAGATATAACCCTATTAGTTGAGTTATGACTTAGATTGATCTTGAGTTGGGGGTTATCCAGAATCTATATTCCTTATAATGGAACCTGACTTGTATTGAGATGAGATTGACGTTGTTGGCATTTGGGATTTGTTTAGATGATATATTGAAGATGTTGAGTACCAAGAGTAGATAGTCTAGACCATAAGTTATTTGAGGATGATTCTCTTACTTTGATATGATTCAGTATGCGTTGACTTGATATTCATTTATTGGTGATGACTTGATGATGATTCCTTCAGAGGCTGATGTATACTTGTTATGATGTTAGAGACTGGATTACTTCAGTTATCAGAGATGACTTATTATGATAGTGAGTCTATTTGATATCAGTGATGCTGTACTTCAGAGTTACCAGATAGCAGTTATCAGTTCATTAATAGATTTGTTTATCTTTTTGATGATAAGACAGGTGAGAATTAATTGGATATTAGTGAGCTGAACTTGACTGGTCATGCATGATACCTAACTGATAACTTATTATCCATGTTACTGGGAAATGATTGTTTGACCGTAACCACGGTACAGTCCTATTGTTCATCGTATACACGGTTACCGTTACTGTTCATTGTTACTGATATTGTTTACCATGTATACGATCACTGATTGACTGTTACTGTACTGTTATTGTTACCATCACCATATCGTCCCAGTGTTCTAGATAATATGGACATTGACTGATTTAACTGAACTGAAATAAATAATGGACAACTTACACCGGGATTGGGGAAATTGATGGAGGAGACAACGTCTGTATTTTGGGTGGACATAGGATACAGTTTGCGCAGCTGACTGAGGGTTCCACTGCAAGGTTCCTGGGGGATGACTGACATCCCATCTGTACTGTTACTGTTCCACTGTTTTCACAGTGAGATTACTGTTACTGTTACTGAGTACCTAGCGGTACGGCCTGGTTCAGCGCCAGGAAACTGAGGCCGTGGTCCCGGGCATGTACGGGACCCACCTAAAACATGGATAATGTCTCCAACCAATCAGTTTCAATAACTTAGGACGCTGATTGACACATGTAGTAGGCGTAGTATGGGATGCGTCTATTACAGGTGGCAATTGGTGTTCGCTGACATAATAAATGATAATAAACTGTTATAATGTATTGTGACTGACATTAATCACCTGACTGTACATTTATATCACTGTGATAGACATATAACTGTAACCATGACCGGATTGTACAACAACTAGTGACATGCTAGGTTACACACCATAACGTCAGTTGTTGTTTACAGTTATGTTAGCTGCCTTGTTCTACATACATATTGTTATTCGGTGTTTATCATATTATTTAGTGCTTTCAGTTATCTGTTATTATTATGTATGCACATTGTTCTTCTGCACGAGCTTTTCCCTTTTACACACACACTCACCATGGTCGCGTTCTGACGACCCTGGATTTGCACGTCCAGATATTGGACGATTGTTTTTATTGTGCAGGTGTCCGTTGAGGCCATCCATAATGCGAGGAGCTGGATTCTCCCTCCCTTTTTATTCTGGTATTCTTGCATTTTCTTATTCCTGCTATTATTCTTTGATTCCTATATATCACACTTAGCTTCTATTTCATTTCTTCATTTGAGATCATGTGTAGCCTTATATGTATTATTGCAGTGATTATGATTTATGGTTCAGAATTATAGCTTGTTCAGGTTACTTTAGGCTTAGCGTATATATGTGAGGTATTTTCCTTGCGTATATACGTCGCCGACTCTCGTCGCGACTCCGTTTCCACGTATTTTGGGAAGCGGGGTGTGACAGCATGCAAAGACATTGACATATAACATGCTAAATGGAATTCACCTAAAATGTGGTGAACGTGTTGGGCATGTGATAACTTGTATAAATTCATGTTATATGTATGCGATGGAGGTTATTTATATTTGATATATTGATTCATGTACATGTCTGTGATATGGTTTGATCAAACCAGTTGTGTGAATATCTATCTAACCGATGTATCCCAATCGAGAATACTGTGTCTAATATGAAAGATGTCGGTGATATATGGTTCATATGAAATTGGATGTGTTAGTAAATGTATGCATGATTACAACACACACACACACACACACATATACCATGTTATTGTTAGCGGAAGGGACTCGTATCCAATGGGCGGATGGGGGAAGACGGGGTATATCACTTATTATATATTATTGGAGGAAGGAACCCGTATCGTACGGGCGAATGGGGGAAGACGAGGTATATCACTCATTATATACTATTGGAGGAAGGGACCCGTATTGCACGAGCGGAGTGCGAGGACGGTGCTACTATATTTATATGTATGATGATGTTGTACTGGGTGTGCTAATTGTTTGATATGGATAGTTATATGTGACATTGTGTGTAGGCTGATTTTTTTATTTCTGGATAATTATAAATAACCATATCACGACATGGAAACAATATAAGAACAGTCTTAGCATCATCGTCACGAAATTCACAATTATACCTGTAGTTTATATCACTTTGCATCTTCATATGTTCATTATTTCAGTTAAAAAAATAAATTTCTATGTATATATCACTCCAATCACTGAGCTGTCGAGCTCACTCCATTAATTAATCTTGTTTTCAGGTCAGAACAAGAATAAGGGCGCAATGTACTACTTATTTGTTCATGTTGCTAGAGTCCCGAGCCTTTTACTATTTTGTACCTACCTTAGTTATGTAATAAAAATAATATAGTTATGGCAATATCAAAACTCATGTAGATAAGTGTATCCTTTAACATATTGTGTGTAAGTTTATGGATATTAGTATATCAGTATGTATGTTAACTTTAGCGCTAGGTGGTTTCAGTGGTTCTCATAAATGTTAGTACTGATATGGACGACTCGACTGTATGATATATGTTCTCTTTTTAATTAAGTAGGCGATGTCAAGCTGAAACACTTTTATCAACTGCTTGGGTGATTGTTCAGCTATATATATATATATATATATATATATATATATATATATATATATATATATATATATATATATATATGGAGCTGATCCTCTAAGAACGGTTCTCACGGATTTCTGTGAGAACTTTCACGTGGGTCGTCGGATCTGATAGATCAAATCAAATAAAACTAGATGTCTATCAGATCCAACGGCCCACGTGAAAGTTC
This sequence comes from Agave tequilana, assembly GCA_038442645.1. NCBI lineage: Eukaryota > Viridiplantae > Streptophyta > Magnoliopsida > Asparagales > Asparagaceae > Agave > Agave tequilana. The sequence continues at coordinate 52,627 of JAVJIF010007732.1, forward strand.
TCACATGAATCCGTGAGAACCGTTCTTAGGGATCAACTCACTATATATATATATATATATATATATATATATATATATATATATATATATATATATATATATATAATATATATATATATATATATAGGGAGCTGATCCTTAAAGAACGGTTCTCACGGATTTCTGTGAGAACTTTCACGTGGGTCGTCGGATCTAATAGATCAAATCAAATAAAACTAGATCTCTATCAGATCCGACGGCCCACGTGAAAGTTCTCACATGAATTCGTGAGAACCGTTCTTAGGGGATCAACTCACTATATATATATATATATATATATATATATATATATATATAAAGCATAACTGTTTCTGTGCTCTCATTGCTCTCTTAGGGGATCAACTCACTATATATATATATATATATATATATATATATATATATATATATATATATATATATATATATATATATATATATATGCTAATGAGATTGATGTTAAGTCGTGTAGGCTGTTGATGATATATGTATTGGAAAAGTGACAAATTACAGGGGAAAGGCATTCGAAATTTCGAACAGTTATATGATAAGAAATGATTATTATTCCCTTAATTTAACTATAAGTGGAGTATTAGTGTAATAAAAATCTGGGACCCACCACTACTTTGCTTTCTTTAGTGGTCAACTTTTCTTTTTTCCGAACACACACTTGATTCTTGACTCAACTAGCCTTTCTTTTGCTTTTTTTTTTTTCCCTCTCTCTTGCGGTGCACAAGCGAGGGGCCATGAGAAAGAGAGCAATGAGAGCACAGAAACAAGTGAGAATGGTTCTTCTTGATTCCATGTTGAAACTTTGGATGGATTTTTTTATGTGCGGATGGTGACACAATTTATAGAGTTTCAGCGGGGGACAAGAATTCAATTATTCAAGGACAACGGTCGATTGCTGTTTGACCCACAGTTAGAAGATAAGATAATAATTTGCACTTGATTTGTTATTTAGTGCCGACTTCATCATCGAGAGAGGGAATCTTTTGTTTGTTGCGGTTCGTGGGTACGGCGCCCTCGTTTTGCGTGTCTGTACGCCCTCGGTGCGCACGCGAGCGGCATGAAGCCCGTACCCGTTCACACTTTGCACGGCTCATTATATGCAGACCCCGGGCCCGCAGACTCCATGACATCCCACGTGGCGTCTGATTTGAATTTTTATTTCAGTAGGCTGAGCTGGCAACCATGTTTTTTCTCCCTGTTGCCTCCTTTCACTGCTGTCCTCTTTTCTTCTCCTAATCAACTCCAACTCCGTTAACAACTGTTTGCAGATTCGGTTGATGTATGTGAACCACACATATTATAATAGGGTCAGTTTTGTATTGACACTTGAATATAATGTCGGGTTTTAAAGGTGCAAACGTGAATTTATTCAAAACTATCATAAACTATCACCAATTTTTCACCAAAAAAAAAAAAAAAAATCTAAATATCAAAATCTTAAAATAATATCATAAATTATTCTTAAAAGTTCTCAAAACAATTCCCAAAAAAGTTAAAATATCTCTCATATAGAGAATCTCACACATGTTACAGATTTCTAAAGAAAAATCATTAACGACACCAAAAAAATCATTAAAGGTTTTCAACTATCGTTGTGTATTTTTTAGTATTGTTAATGAATTTTTTTCTTAGAAATCTGTAACCTGTATGAGGAGATTGCTCTATATGAGGAGCTATTTCTATTTTTTTTTTGGAGATAATTTTTTGAGAACCTCTAAGAATAGTTTGTGGTATTATTTTGAGATTTGGATAGTTTAGATTTTTTTTTTTGGAAAACTTTAATAGTTTACGGTAGTTTTGAGAATCAGCCGGAACAAAACTTTAAAATCTTTGGACCTCTTATAATATTATAGGAGGATTAATCACACGTGTCAACGCGATTTACCCTCTTATAACATGTGTGTAGCTCACACACATGAACCAAACTTTTTGCTTCGTGGTTCTCTACGCTGTTGTTTCACTGATGGGTTTGAAGGCTATATGTAACGGTCCCGGTTTCTGATAGGCAAGATTAGTCTGGTAACTCCCAATTATCCCAAATCTCCATTCTTTATCTCAGAAAAATTCGACAGCATCTCTCCTAAAGTTTCACATTTCTACATGACATAGAACAATAATTTCGGCTCCACGGCCTACTTATTCCCATAAGAATTTCGGCCCACACGGCTTACTTATCACGAGGTATAAATATATCTCATCCCCAAAATATTACATTCTCAATGTATGTTTCCACAATATGTTTCCAAAATATGTCTTAATGACATGTACATCAAGGATATTTGATCTTCAACACATCATTACTAAGTACGTTCACCAGTCTTAGTTCTCAAAACATCCATGTACCATAAGTCCTTAGTCTCAGGATATTACAAAGGACGAGTTACATATAATAGTTGTGTCATAACATATCAAGCTAGAAAGTATTTAAAGGAAAGCATACATATGCAAAGAGTTAACAAAAAAAAACAGTATGAATAGCATGTCGTTCGGACCATTACTAAATTCTCCGAGCTAAAGCAGTCCCTTTCCTTTATCCAAACCTGAAATGGGGGAAAGAAAAAGGGAATGAGCTCAACGGCTCAGTGAGTAAACTACACAAGCAACTAGGAACTGATAAGATAGAAATTCTATCACAAACATACCTTGAGGGGTCCGAGGAGGTCTTACATGAACATAATGACTGCTACCCCTACCATGTGACCTTCTCCTATCCACCCCCATATCCTTATACAATTTATTAGCTAAAAGTCTCAACTACCAACCTTCTTTTATTTATTCAAAAGATTCTTTCCGAGTACATATGAGAGCAAGGTCATCAATTAATTTCCTATACGGATATTTCTACGTATATGCTTTTACCTTCGCCTAATTCCCTTATAAAATAATATCACATTCAGACAATACACTATATCCTTTATTAATGAGGCTCATACATTCATCACTCATAAGTATAAAGTTCAAATTCCCCTTCCCCCCCACCTACCGGCTCCCGCCCGGCCCCTTCCTCCTTATAAATACAACAAAGATCATATATATAGCATATTGATAAATATATATGTGTGTGTGTGTGTATGACACATGACCACCGTCTTCTCCCCTCCTACCGGCTCCCGCCTGGCCCCTTCCTCCTTATAATTACATATACATACACTGAAAGATAACCACCGTCTTCTCCCTCCTACCGGCTCCCGCCCGGCCCCTTCCTCCAAGCAAACATGCCAAGTATAAATTACACAATCATCATACTATTAGGCACATGATATATGTATCGGATAAAAACTAAACACAATAATTCTTATTAATTATAACACATGTGAACATGTATAAGTCTTATGATTTATAAGGACCCATGCCTTTTTCTTGTATAGGGGTTCCACTTTTTACTTTCTTCTTATCCATGAATAGTAAGTAAGGATTTCGCATACATTGGGTGTAGAGTAATAACAATACATATTTATGCTCTCCACAAGGTTCATATTGGAAAATACTTAAGAATTAACCACCCCTAGATATGCATTCCGTGTATGTTACCATGGAAGATTATGTAGATCTAATTATCACTAGCATCTACCATGTGAATCTTTTAACATAACCATCTAGGAAAAGAGGGAAGGAACATGATGCTAATCCCATGATGACTAGCTTACTCTAATACTACGTGACATCATTTCCAAATTTTCCCTCAATCCTTCATACCTTTCATACATTAGGTACTTGAATTTAATCCATGTCTACAAGAAAAACTAGTGAGTGTAGTAGTCTACTCACTTGTAGATTGATCTCTTCCTTAGTTTCCGTTGATCGTACTCCCCACCCAACAACCCTAGCAATGAAACATAGGGAATTTTAGATCACATATACAATCAACAATAAGAGGAGACATAGATGATTACCTTGGTCACTTTCAGTTCGAGTTAACCCTGAAATTTGGAGTTTTGAAACCCAAAATTTCAGATCTAGGGCTTGCTCCACACTTGAAAATCAACCCAAATCCACACCTATCCTCCTCCTCCGACTATGCGCGCCCCCCCTTTCCAGGCCGTGCGTGCGGCCTGGCCGGCAGCGCGCACACGCGCGCTGCGGCTGTGCGCGGCTGTGCGCGGCTGCGTACGGTTGCGCGCGGGCTGCGCGCGGCTGTGCGTCTCGTCCCCCTGGCTCCGGCCGGGGATGCAAAGAAGGAGGGGAGAGAGAGTTAGAGTGGGAAATAGGAGAGAGGTCTGAGGGATCTAGGGTTTGGAAGAAGAAGATACAGAGAAGGAAAAATTTTTTCTCTCAGATCTGAACGTAGGAGATGGGGAGTGCAAAATAGGTATAAGTTCTTTTATTAGTGTAAATTACAAGGTGAAATCCCCCCTCAAGTTGCCACTTGTCCTATCTTACATCAAGAAGATCTAGCCCTATATCTCCCCCTACATGCACACCTACCCCATTCCACCATCTCCATGTATTATTATTAGTATACCCTAGATTTTAATTAAGTAATTCATGATTTTTGAAATACCCATGTGACATACCCTTATTTATACTAGTACCTTATTTATACTAGCATAAGGTACACCATACACAAAATTTCATGTACTCCCTATTTACCGTATTTCCATTAGGAAAGTAATTCATTTATAACAAAATTTAACATTTGATATTATTATTAGTATTTTGAGGATAAAGAAAGAGAGAAAAAAAATTCGAAATAAATCTCTTCAACCGATGATCAACCGATGATCCAGATAATTAGGAGGTGAAATATATAAGTTAGAAATCGGCTGTTACACTATATATCCTAACACTTGTTGTTCACTAATCATGGTTTTTCTTTATAAAAGTTCTTGAAGAACAAGTTTGTTAGGCCATCTCCAACCTATTACATTAAAATAAAGTTAGTTTTTTCATCAAAATAGAGTTGGTATCACACCAAATTCTCTCTTCAACTCCAACCCATTGCACCAAATGTTACTCTAAAAGGAATATTCCTTTTATATTTCTTTTTATCAAATTCCCAACAATTGATCTATTTCACCAATTATATACTTATATATTAATTACTTATTAGTGTAATATATTTTATTATTTAATCAACAATTAAAAAGTAATAAATTAATAAATTACATTTAAATAACTAAAATATTTCATTTACTCAACATTATATTAATTAAACATCACATGGCATTAACTAAAATAAGTGACCTAAACATTACATTTAATACTTTTGGCTAATATTTCAATGATATTGGAGGATTCGGAACTGATCTCCCGAATTACTAAATTATTATTTTAGTTTATGTTGTATTTTGTATGTTCTCAGTGCAAAATTTATTTTAATATTATGTAATTTTTATTAATGTTTGCATTTTAAAGTTTGAATTTTAATGTTTTCTTTTTTGTATTACCTATGAATTTTAGTTCATTTTATAAATGTTAATATAAACAATAATAAAATTAAAACTATATAAATTAAACATAAGTCATTAAATAAAAAATAGTTTATAAATGATAACAAAAATTAATAACAAAAATTAAAAAAATAATAATTTAATGTTAACCCTTAAAAAATTTAATATAATAATTAAAAAAATACCGCAGCCCTAACACTACAGTGCTGTGTCAAATCTGACGCAACATTGTAGCTAACGACAAAATCGGGCTGCAAAATGGCGTTGGGTTGGAGGGAACACCCAACGATTCCAAATGATGCTGGGTTGGAGATGGCCTTAGGTTTGAACCTGGAGGAGGGAGTGATATGATTGCTAAGATTCATGCCCTTAATCTGCCAGACCTAATCCAATTTGCATGTCTAATAGTTCTTCACGGAATTTTTGCTCAGAATTTTATTAAGGAATAACAACAAACGTCATGGGCATAGGATTTTTGTAGTAAATTTTGTGGAGTTGGAATTTGTTGTTCAGAAATTTATTGTGAAATAACAAGCAGCTTAAGTTTTTTTTGATATAAATCATCTAGAGATGAAGTGTTTTGCTGGGATATTTATTGAGAAACCAATCATCGCTGCTGGCCTGTGGACCTTCCCAATCAATATACCGGTGAGAAATTGACAAGAAAGAGAGGATTAAAGTCAGAGGAGAGAGGGAAATGGGTCCGTTTTTGACATGTTTGGCTTCGATCGGAAGTCAGAAAAAGTCAAAGTGGGAATATTCATTTCTCACTTTCGGTATTTGTTTGGATCTGAAAAAAGAAAATGAGAAAACCCCATTTTTTTTTCCCTTTTTACTTTTTACAGCTCACTTTTACACTATAATTTTCTCATTTGCAGGGTGTTACAGTTAATTTTATGGTCATGTATTGTAAATCACATTTGTAATAAGTTTTAGCTTAAATAGTTAATTTTGTGGTCATGTAAATCTCATATGCAGTCTAGTTTCAGTAAAATAAAAATTTTATAATTAATATTTATTTTAAAATTATTTTGCGGTCAACTTTGTGATAAATTTTTCACTCTCACTTTCACATTACTAATCAATATCAAAAAACACAATATATTTTTTCACTTACACTTTCACGTTACAATCAAACACCGAAAAACTTACTTACACAATCTCAATTTTTTCTATTTTTTCCAAATTTTCCTCGACATTTCTCACTTAACATCTTTTTGTCTCACTTGCATCAAACTAAACAAGTGATTCAGATGGGATAATTTCACATGACGACCTAAGGGGAAGAAGAAGAGACGATGGGTAACGGGGAGTTAAAGAAGCCAAGTTAAAAAAGGCTGCCAGCTCATTCTTCAAATAATAACATTTCTGAATCCAATCAGGTGCCATGTGGGATAGCCATGTCACGGGGTCTGCATAGACTGCATATCATTGTCCACTGCTTGTTTATCATCGAGGGGAACAAGTTGAGAATTAGGCGTTGTTCGTTCGTCGTGAAAGTTGCCGAAAAACTTATTTTTGGCTCTGACATTGGGATCCTCGCACAGTGTCAGAATTTTAAAGATTGGCGGCACAAAAATATATAATAGCTTCTTATCACTCTTAAAAAAAGTAGAAATAGTGGACGTAAATTTCTTTTCCAGTTTGAGGTTAATATAGTATTAGATTTTTATGATATGAGATGTGGTTCGAAAAACATTAAATGTTTAAAATCAAAATTGAAAGTTTTAAATGTTTTTTTCTTAAATGTATGTGCGCATTGAATTATTAAATATGTTATTATTAAATTTGTTCAAATCTGATTAGAAAAAAAGTCAATTATAACTCTAATATCTTTAAATCGAAAATTTATAGTTCTAGTCTAAGTTAATAATATTTAAAACTTTTAATTATTAAATACATTCTAATTGCCTTCAGAAGTAATCTCTATTATTTTTAAATTAAAATGTAATCTATATTTGTACTATTATAATCCTTCAATTAATATTTGAAATATAAATAGTATATCTTTTCTATTAAATTTTTCCCCTTTTCCCCAATTTTTTCTTTCTTTTTTCTTTATTCCATTTTTGTGATATATTAGGGCCTTGCGGGGAAAAAGAGAATTATAACCTGTAGCATATACTTTTGGATTAATAAAGAGCTAAATAAAAGAGTTAACAAAGGAAAAAATAGAAAGAAAATTAGAGAAATAACAAAAAGAGATAAAGGTAAAAAATAGAAAAGAAAATTAGAATTAAAATTGGGATGAGATTCAAATTGAGGCATCTCACCTTAAGAGTAAAGCCAAACACCACTAAGCTACAAGGTCTTCGATTATTATAAGCTCCAATTGTACGAATCAAACCAGATAACATGTATATACGCTCCAATTGTACGAATAGAAATAACAAGGATACAATCGTCTCTTCCTCGAACCAAACAACGTAGAAAAATTATAAAAGAACCGTGGCAGTCTCACGCTTCATTACAATGCAGATTTGTTAATCTACCTGCAATGATACATTTTGCAGAAGAATGGTCTAAACAAGCATTTTGCATTAACATAAGAAATATTTGTTGTTGTTGCTTTAGAATCAAATCAACCCTCTTTAAACATTTATGTTTGCTAGCATCTGCATAGATCATCCAAAATTGCAGGAATCTAGCCCCACACTCGAAAACTGCAGGCTCATGGACTGTATATGGACAGTTGCTTAATATGATACCAATTGGATTGGTTCACTATCCAAGTTTCATGGAGTCGCTATTGCCGACTGAACTTCAAACTGCAAGTTCTTGGACTGTATGCAGACAATTGGTTAACATGATACCTATTGGTTCGATGTTCCAGTTTCATGAGGTTGCTGTTGTCGACTGGAACTCAACGGTTGTTTCTGTTACCTGATATCTCCATCCACGCTTTAATACGACGCCCTTATCCGCTGCAGACGATTTCTAGTCCTTTTCTTCTTATTGTGGTGGGAACTGAGAAGGGTCTCCTTTCAATTCTGCTAGTTGTCCAACTGTGCCCACCATGCATCTTTGAGGCTTCCCCACTTGCCAGAAAAAGAAGCATGAACAGAGAGAAAGTTAAGCTTAGAAGAAGAAAAGGAAAACAGAGACTGAATTTCTTTTTTCCCCTCAAAAAGAAACTGAATATCTTTTGAATCATTGTAAAAGGCTACTAAACCGATCAAATCGCACAAAGACGCCAAAATTTGCAATTATGTTTGGTTTGATGTAATTGAAGTTGCAATACAGTTCCAACTGTGTGTCATTTTTTAATTGAAGCCCACATATACCTATTGGTTCGAGAACAAGCAGTGCAGTGGAAAATAGAGATTCATCGCACTGGAGAAATATAATTGTAAAAAATCAGCTAAGTTGATTTAACATCTATAAATTTTTTTTTAAATATTTTCGTGGCTGCTTTAGTTGAAACTGCAGTTAATTTGGCCATAACTCGAAATATGGATTAACTAGAGCGACATGTAGCTCTAATTGCAGTGAACCAAGCAATTATCAAAAACTCTAGCAGTCGACAAGGATCCTGTATTTTTCAGAGGATCGATATCAGTGAGCTCAAGTGGAAGATGGAATGGACACCGAGAACGACTTTACATGGACTCACAGTGGCAGGATTCGGAACCTGTCACAAGAATTAATGGTTCCAAGTTCCAACGAGGCAAAATCTAGACCAAAGTTTAGAGCTGGGGAAAAACTGTTCAATGTATACAAGAGGCAGATGCAAACTAGAGAGATTACGTCCTTGCATGAGGGAAACAAAATATCAGGTCCAATAATGATTGTCTCTGTATAAACAAAATATCAGGGCTGCATGTTGTTCATTGGGACCAAAAATATTACGAAATGTGTCCCAGCAAGTAATTAAAAACCTAATGATACAGAAACAGACATATAAACTAACCTCTCTAAAAATATCTACATATCCTTTTCAGAAGTATGCAACAAAAACCATTAGCTAGTTTTACTTTAAAAAAAAAAACCATTAGCTAGCTGTAGCATACCAATGCAATAATATATTATGAGAGATGACAAAATACATATCGACCTTTATGGACAATGTCTAATCATCTGTTTCAAATAACTTCAATCTACAATAGTTTAGAGATTTCATTTAGTTATCTAATGTATGATTGCAAATATACATATATATTTGATCTCTTAACTTGTAATACCCATATCTTGCAATACATAAACTAATAGTGAAAAATAATACGTATAAAGTGTATGTGTATTTTGTTTTAAGAAAATTGTCATTTTTAAAATTTAGATATTATTTTAATTATTATTAATTAATTCTTGATCATGATTAATTGTTTTTATTATCCCATTTTACCTTATTCTTACTTCCTTTGTTTCAAGCCCAAGCCCATCATATCATTGTCCTCCTTTTCTTTATTTTCCAACTTGAGCCCAAGCCCACTAACAGGCCCAAATCACCTTCAAAAAAAATAAGTAAATAAATAAATATTCTCAGTTTGCATACACCAGGAATCGAACTCACAACCGCATGCCTTTTGATCCCTAGTCAAAACCACCATGCCACTTTTAGATGCCTTCAAGTTGGGAACCAAATTTATTTAACATACAATTATCCTGATAGCATCTTTTTACCTTTAACCCACCTGTTAGTTTAGTTATAACAAGTTTCGAACCTTAAGTCCCCAGCATATGAATTGTATGCTCTCACCACTTAGCCACTCTAGCTTTTGTTGCAAAAGGGCACCCACCATTTTATTTAACCTTTATTACCCTTTTACTTATCTCATAACCCATCAATCTTTTATCCATGTTCCAACCCGAAACCCGAAACCCACAACACTATTACACCCTCTATATAATCCTAAACCTAACCCTAAGTTCTCTAATTCCACAATCTCTCCATCTCTCAACCGCCGCAAACCCCATGGCCGAGATCCCCCACCTAATCTTTTCCCCATCAACCGACTTCGCCGGCCATCTCTAGGTCGCCTCCTCCTCCAGCCCGGATCCGGCGAGCTCCAGGCCGAGCCTCCCTGCGCAACCAACAGGGAATCCCCCTTGAGGTGAGTTTCTCAACCTCGGACTCAGTTTGCTTAGATCTACTCATTAGTAGGATTTTAGGAATTTAGGTTTTAGATCTAGGGTTAAATGTTTAGAGAACAGGACATTAAATTCAAAACAAGATCTGGACATCCTTGCTGCCCTTGAAGAAATGAAATCATTGAAGGTATGGACCTGTTAAATTTCTATGCATTTTTAGTACATTGTTCTTGTCATCCAGTAGGTACAATAAGAAGATTGGTCTTTATCTTCTTGATATTTTACACTAAGCTAAGTAATTCATCTTTATTCTCTGTATATATATATATATATATATATATATATATATATATTATATATATATATATTTGATTGCTTAAACTGTGAACATTTTGTGCTGTTAATTATGGGTGTGCTTCATTTCCTTGTGCTGTAAAAGATAGGTGGGTTTTTCACATTTTGTGCTGTGGATCCATTTCTGTATGTGTGTGCGAGTGTGTGTGCGTGAGCCCCTCCCCTCTCTTCATATAATTTATATACATGGTGTTCAATTTTGTGTGTCCTGCAAACATGCCTATGTGGTGATTTTGATTGGTTGATATTAAAATATGTAGGCATGTGCTATAAATTAATTAGTGTGTGTTTTATTTCATGTGCGGCAAAAATCCTACTCCGAACCACTTTCGGGCTCTCCGCGGGACGCCGTCGATCACCGTCGTCGAGCGCGAGCGCACCCCACGCCCTTCACGGCGAATTGCTCTATCCAACGACACCCTCCGCGGCCCCGTACGCCTCCGTCGGAGCCTCCGTCGGCGTGCCGCAAATCACTCGGTTGTGTGAGTAATTTTCCCCCTTTCTATTTATTTCCTTTTTCATATATTATATTGTGAATGCCTTTTTACATGTATGGGTGGAATTTAATTAATGTATAGATATTTATAATTAATAATAGGTAATTATTAATTTGGATATTTATGCATGGTAATATTTATGCATGAATTTATTCTTTAATCATTTATGTGTATATTTAGTGATTAATAAATGGGACTTAATTAAATTGGATATGTATGCATTAAATTAAATAACGTATAGGTATATTTATTAATTTGGATGCATGCATGTGTTTATGTATAATCATGTATATGTATGCATGATTTATATACATGTGTTTCTATTTATTAGTATAGATGGGTGTGTTGCATTGGCGTGCGCAAGTTCAGGCGAGCGGCAATTCCAGGCCCTTCCGGTGAGCGCGAGATCACCAGCTTGCAGCCAGGCTTTCCCCAGTACCCTGGCTACCTTCCTATGCAGTTCAACAGCGAAGAGCCGCACCATAGCGACCGTAATGGCGACTCGCCCGGCGACGACCAGATTCCCCAAGGTGAGTGTTTTAATTGATTTTCAATTATGATTGATTATTCTCCTATTCAATTATTGTTGTTTATAATTATTACCGTTGTGATGTCATGATACCATTATACTGATGCATGTTATTTAGTTATCGTCACTGTTATCGTGTTGTCTAAGTATTTTAGGTTAAGAATATGATAGTCTCGTTCATATGAGGATTGATTAAATAAGAATGTCGCTTCATTGATATATAGGATCTTATATGTTGGGGCCTGCTAGTGAACTATATGGGAAGGAGATTTGACTTGGGAATGGTAATGATAGATTTGATATATCATTTACGTTTAATATATGTGGATACAATGTTGTCATGAAGAAGTAGATATTCCCCTTTCTCACTTTTAACATTATTTGATTTATTGGATATGTATATGTTGGATCGGATAATGAATTACAGAGGATTATAATATCATGAGAGGAGTATGGGTGCATTTGATAGAATGGGGATATGTGTTATGGTGCATTTCAGTATTAGGTTGCAGCTTGATTAGTCGACTTACCCTGTTAGTCGACTTAGTCAACTTGTTAGTCGACTAGTGCATGTCTAGCTGCTATGTATAGTTTCTTTATTTGATGGAGACTTGCCCTTAAATCATGTATTGACTATAGATGAGTGAGTATGATTTCGAGGATGGATATTAGTTGGATTGACTTGTCATGATGGGTTTTATATGCATGTATCGGATATGTTGCCAAGTGTTGGGGTCTGATGTTCGACATTAATAGAAATGTGAACTCTTGAGGATTTGAGATTTAGAGTTGTATGTTAGAGTGAGGGGATTAGTGCTGATATTGATATATGTTGGAATGACAATTATTATATCAAATTCATTGATGTATATTGATACTTGACGATCATGTAACTGTTGGGAATGTAAGTTAGATAGGATGACTTTGGATTGATCTGGGACTTATGCTATTTACATTGTATGATGATCAGTAATTAGACCTGACTTTATTAGTTGAGTATTGAGGACATATCAGATATGACTGGATTAGTTGAGTTGTGACTTAAATTGATCTTGAGTTAGAGGTTATCCAGGATCTATATTCCTTTTTATTGGAGCCTGTCTTGTATTGTGGTGAGATTGACGTTGCAGGCATTTGGGATCTGTTAGATGCTATGTTGTTGATGTTGATTATCAAGAGTAGATATTCTAGATTACTTATTGAGGATGTTGACTGTTTAGATATAATTCAATATGTATTGACTTGTTGATCTCGAGGACATACCATATACTTCATGATTGGTTATTGATTATTTCAGTTAACAGAGATGACTTATTATGATGGTGATCTACATCTTGGAGTTTGATAATAGTTATTATTTGATCTCAGTTATTGAGGGTTATAGCATTAGGACATATTGGTATTGAGGAGAGGACTAATTACAGATTCATTGATATAGTAGTTACCGTTTTAGATTACACTGATACGGACTGATACTTAATGACTCATGAGGATTGTATGACTATAAGTTGATGGATTAGTTACTGATATCTCTTTAGTATGAATGGATGAGATTATGGTCAGCTTTAGTTGAGACTGTTTATTGAGCAGTAGCTAGACTGTTACTGTTATTTTATCCATGTTATTGAAGTTACTGGGAAATGATTGTTTGACCGTAACCACGGTACAGTCCTATTGTTCATCGTATACACGGTTACCGTTACTGTTCACTGTTACTGATATTGTTTACCGTGTATACGATCACTGATTGACTGTTACTGTACTGTTATTGTTACTGTCACCGTATCGTCCTAGTACTCTGGATAATATTGTCATTGACTGGTTTAACTGAATTGAATAAATAATAATATAAATGGACAACTTACACTGGGATTGGGGAAATTGATGGAGGAGACAGCGTCTGTATTTTGGGTGGACCTAGGATACAGGTTGCGCAGCCGACTGAGGGTTCCACTGCAGGGTTCCTGGGGGATGACTGGCATCCCATCTGTATTGTTACTGTTCCACTGTTTTCACAGTGAGATTACTGTTACTGTTACTGTTATTGAGTACCTAGCGGTACGGCCTGGTTCAGCGCCAGGAAACTGAGGCCGTGGTCCCGGGTATGTACGGGACCCACCTAAAACATGGACAACGTCTCCAACCAATCAGTTTCAATAACTTAGGACTCTGGTTGACACGTGTAGTAGGCGTAGTATGGGATGCGTCTATTACAGGTGGCAATTGGTGTTCACTGACATAATAAATGAAAATAAACTGTTAATGTATTGTGACTGACTATATCACCTGACTGTACATTTATATTACTGTGATAAATATATAACTATAACCCTGACCAGACTTGGATACCAGCCTAGTGACATATGATAGGTTACCTATTGAGACATCAGTTGCTTGCTTATTATTGATCAGTTGCTGCCTATCTTTATTCGTGTTGTTATTATGTTTATTACAGTTCTTTTATTTATCTGTTATATGGTCTCTTTTATCCGTAGTTGCTCTTATTACTAATTATGCACATTGTTTCTTCTGCACGAGCTGTTTCCCCTTTACACACACACTCATTATGGTCGCGTTCTGACGACCCTGGGTTTGCACGTCCAGCTATTGGACGATTGTTTCTAATGTGCAGGTTTCGATGAGACGGCACGCCTTGCGAGGAGCTTGGGTCCTCTCCCTTTGATTCTGGTATACTTGCATTTTATTCTTGTTATTATTCCTTGATTCCTGTATATCACCTTTGACTTCTATTCAGCTGTCATTTTCTTCCTGTTATTCATTGCTATCATGTGTAGTCTCATATGTATTATTGCAATGATCCTTACTTATTATAGTTCTGATTTATAGCTTATTCAAGTTAATTTAGGCTTAGCGTATATACGTGGGGTATTTCCCTTGCGTATATACGTCGCCGACTCTCGTCGCGACTCCGTTTCCGCGTATTTTGGGAAGCGGGGCGTGACATAACTGCTAAAACACATTAATTGTCAAAAGACTCAAACTAAATGACACACAGAATCAGACATATAAACTAACATCCCTAAAAGTATCTGGCAGTTCTTTTCAAAGGCAAGAAATCAAGACATTAGCCAACCGAAGCAAACCAATGCAATAATAAATTTTGAGAGATTATAATATATAAGTTGGACTACGACTTTCCATTAAATTAACAAAAGCATATATCAAACTTTCTAAATAACTACTACCATCTGTTTTGGGACGTTTCAGTTTACTTATGGTTTGGAGACTATCTTCAGTTATTTAATGTATGCTTTGCTGAAAGTTCAATAACACTCACTCTAGTCAAATAAAAAGGGATTTTATTTATAATTTGTAATTTGTGCTTTTCTCCAATATGACGAAATTGGCACTTTAAAACACTTATTTGACTCCAATCATATTGCAATTT
Organism: Agave tequilana; assembly: GCA_038442645.1. NCBI lineage: Eukaryota > Viridiplantae > Streptophyta > Magnoliopsida > Asparagales > Asparagaceae > Agave > Agave tequilana. The sequence goes on from JAVJIF010007732.1 coordinate 67,864, forward strand.
TCAAGCAACATGGACCACATAGGCCACTGCTTTCATCATGATCATCCCCTCCAGGTTTCCAGGACACCCCTATAAAGAGGACACTTTCCCTCCTGCTTCATCAAAATTACTCCATCCTTTCAGTCTCAACTTCTTAAACTTCCTCTGTGTTTCTTATACAAATGTTCTGTTCTTTCTCTTGCTACTATACTAACGCTCCTCCTCAGCATCCATCTGAAAGGATGCAATGCAGCCAGATTCCTCGCCGAAGGACCCACAAGCACACAGTTCATAAGAACTTCCTGCAGCAAAACGACTTACTCTGAACTCTACTTCAATTCCCTCTCATCCTATGCGAGCATAATCCAGAACAGCCCCATGCAGCTTGCTCACACCGCCATTTCTGTGACATTGGACGGTGCCCGCTCCACCTTTACAGCCATGAAGTCAATGTCCAAAAGCAGTGGCATGAGCCATCGAGTGGCAGAGGCCATGAGTGATTGCATGGATAGTGTGGGAGACTCGATTGATGAGCTGAAACAATCTATGGAAGCAATGGAGCATATAGGAGGAAAGTTTGGGGTGGGGTTTCAGCTCAATAGCATACAGACTTGGGTGAGTGTAGCCCTTACAGATGACAGTACGTGCATGGACGGGTTTTCAGGTGACTCCATGAACGGAGACGTGAAGACTGCAGTCAGGAGCCATGTGTTGAATGTGGCACATCTGACTAGCAATGCATTAGCATTTATCAATGACCTAGCTACTGCTTATTCTTCTCCTTGAACTTATAATGCTATATAGTGTTAGCTATTAAACTTGTTACATGCATTAGTAATTATGTTATTCATGTATTCATGCACTTATGAGATACATGTACATGAGAAATTCATGAACTTGTTTGAAGAGTCATGTGGTTTGGTGTTTGAAGAGTCATGTGGTTTGGTGTTTGAAGAGTCATGGAGGATGTTCCAAAAGGCCTATATAAGGAAGTGCATATGTAAGTCCAATTGAATAACTCGAAATACAAAGTTCATTTCCTCCTTCTAAAAAAAACTATTCTCAACAAAAACTGGTATCAGAGCCAAGACACCTATGGCTTCTTCTAGTTCTATCCAAACCCAAGTGCCCCTCTTAACTAAAACCAATTATGGTAAATGGAGTATCCAAATGGAGGCCTTGTTGGGATCCATGGGAGCATGGAACACGGTGGTAAATGGAGCCAAGGAGGATGAGATGAAGAAGGAGAAGAAGGCGTTGTTCATAATCTACCAAGGAGTAGATGACGCCACGTTCGAGTTGATCGCCTCTGCAAAAACTTCTAAGGAAGCTTGGGAGATCTTGAAGAAAGCCTTTGATGGCGTAGAAAGAGTGAAGAAAATCCGCTTGCAATCTTTGCGAGCAGATTTTGAGGCCCTACAACAAGAAGGGTCAGAATCCATTGGTGATTACTTTCACCGAGTAAATTCCATTGTGCATGAGATGAGGCGACATGGTGAGAAGATTGAGGACGTACGTGTTGTGGAGAAGATCATGAGATCTCTACACTCAAGATTTGATTATATCGCTGTGGCGATTGAAAAATCAAATGATCTTGAGGATATGTCAGTGGAAGAGCTCCAAGGCTCTCTACAAGTTTATGAAGAAAGAGGCTTGCGAAAGAAGAAAGAAGAAGGAAAGACTATGGAGCAAGCGCTTCAAGCCAACTCTTCCCAAAAGAAGGATGGATCTTCAAGAGGAGGCTACCATCGAGGAAGAGGTGGACGTGGTGGCAAAGGACGAGGTGGTCGTGGTAACCACTTCAACGAACAAAGCAGCACCCATGGTGATGAAAGTGAAGGGAATGGTCGTGGAAGCCATGAAACTCGTGGCCGAGGCCGCGGTCGAGGTCGTGGCCGGAAAGGAAGGTATGATAAATCTCATATCCAGTGCTATGTTTGTAAGAAATATGGCCATTTCTCCTATGATTGTTGGTATAATTCTGACAATGATGGTGGAGAAAAGGCTAATCATGTGGAGCTAAGTGAAGGACAAGTGTTGCTCATGTCCTATAATGAAATTGAGCCGCCTCAAACGGTCACATGGTTCATAGACACGGGAGCCTCAAATCACATGAGTGGAAGAAAGGAGTTCTTCACAAGGCTCGATGAAGGTCATCAAGGCTACATCACATTTGGTGATCTTTCCAAATATCCAATTGAAGGAAAAGGTGATGTTGTCTTTAAACTTCAAAATGGTAGGGAGCTTTGCATCTCCGATGTCTATTATGTCCCTGCTATAAAAAGTAATTTATTGAGTATTGGACAATTGTTGGAAAGAGGATATGGCATCAAGACGAGCGATCTAGCTCTTAGCTTGTTGGATAAGAATAACAGGCTGATTACACATGTAAAGATGACAAAGAACAGGATGTTCCCGTTGAAGCTCTCAATTGTGGAGTCGAGGTGCATGAAGGCAACGACTCAAGATCACAGCAATCTGTGGCATCTTCGCTATGGACATCTCAATTTTGAGGCATTGAAGCTAATGGAGAAGAAGAAAATGGTGGTGAGATTGCCAAAGATTGATGCTCCTAACAACCTTTGTAATGTTTGCATTGTGGGAAAGCAACAAAGGGAGTCATTCAAGAAGTATGATGTCAAAAGAGCATCTAAACGTCTACAATTGGTGCATTCAGACGTATGTGGACCCATCAAGCCCGAGTCTATTGGTGGTAATAGGTATTTCCTAACCTTTACTGATGATTTTAGTGGCAAGACTTGGGTGTATATGCTAAAAGAGAAAAAAGAAGTCTTCTCAAAATTCAAAGAATTCAAGAGCTTTGTTGAAAAACAAAGTGGATGTCTGCTTAAGTGTTTGAGAACTGATCGTGGAGGCGAGTATATGTCGCAGGAGTTTGAGAATTTCTGCAGGGAACATGGCATCCAATATCAACTCACTATGCCGCAAACACCACAACAAAATGGTGTCTCAGAGAGGAAGAATAGAACAATTCTCAACATGGTCCGGTGTATGCTGAAGGAGAAAAATATCCCAAAGGAATTTTGGGGAGATGCTGTGGCTTGTTCTGTTTATTTGTTGAACAGGTTTCCAACGAAGAGACTTGAAGACATGACGCCAGAGGAAGCATGGAGTTCTCGAAAGCCAAAGGTCGATCATCTTCGAATCTTTGGAAGTGTTGCTTATGCTAAGATTCAGGAGGAGAAGCGCACGAAGCTTGAAGATAAAAGCCAAAGATGCATATTCTTGGGCTATGGTGAGAACTGCAGCGGATACAAGCTGTATAACCCCGTCACTTGCAAGATTGTGATGTCAAGAGATGTGAAATTTGATGAAGATCAAAGCTGGGAGTGGAAGACAATTGACATGGGGATTCTCATTCCTCTTGATGGTGAGGAGGAGAAGAGAGAGTCACCATCCACTACCTTAAATGAAGATTCAGACCATGATGGTTCTACCAGTCCTGTACGCAAGACAAGGAGAGTTCAAGAGATTTATGACTCCACTCAACCAGTTGAGCCCATTGATTGGGAGAACGAGGAGGAGTTCAACAATTTTTGTCTTTTTGCAGGCTTTGATCCTATGACATTTGAGGAGGCCAATAAGGAGGCAAAATGGAGAAAAGCTATGGAGGAGGAGATTCACTCCATCAAGAAAAATGATACGTGGGAGCTCACATCACTTCCACAAGATTCAAAACCCATTGATGTTAAATGGGTATACAAGACAAAGAGAGATGCCAAAGGTGTGGTAGAGCGACATAAGGCGAGATTGGTCGTGAAAGGCTATAAGCAAACGTATGGCATCGACTATGAAGAGGTCTTTGCCCCAGTAGCAAGGCTAGAAACGGTGAGGTTGTTGATCTCACTTACGGCCCAACGATGGTGGAAAATGCATCAAATGGACGTGAAGTCGGCATTCCTAAATGGGAAACTTGAAGAAGAAGTTTATGTTGAACAGCCACCAGGATTCATTATTAAAGGGCAAAAAAAGAAGGTGTACAAGCTGAAGAAGGCTCTCTATGGGCTAAAGCAAGGACCAAGAACATGGAATTCAAGGATTGATAATTACTTCATGCAACAAGGATTTATGAGGTGCCCTGATGAGCATTCTTTATATGCTAAGGCAAACTCACATGGAGAAGTATTGTTTGTTTGCTTGTATGTAGATGATCTGATGTTTACAGGTAGCAGTCACTCTATGATCCAAGACTTCAAGCTATCAATGAAAAAGGAGTTCGAGATGACGGATCTAGGCCTAATGAAATATTTTCTAGGCATTGAGATGCAACAAGGTGAAGATGGTATTTTTATTTCCCAATCAAAGTATGCAAAGGAGATCTTAGAGAAATTTGCCTTTGAAGACTGCCACCCAATTGACACACCTGTTGAGTTTGGTCTCAAATTAACCAAGGAGGGTGAAGGGAAGCTAGTCAACCCAACTTATTTCAAAAGTCTCATGGGTTGTCTAAGGTATTTGACTTGCACTCGTCCTGATATTCTATTTGGAGTAGGACTTGTGAGCAGGTTTATGGAGACCCCGAGAACCTCCCATTTGAAGGCAGCAAGGAGGATTCTTAGTTATATTAAAGAAACAGTTGATCATGGACTGTTCTACTCGCAGAATCACAACCTTGAATTGGTTGGTTTTAGCGATAGTGATTGGGCTGGAAGCCGTGAAGATCGAAGGAGTACAACTGGGTTCGTATTCTATCTTGGTGATGCTGCATTTACTTGGTCGTCGAAGAAGCAATCCATAGTTGCTTTTTCAACCTGTGAAGCTGAATATATAGCAGCAGCCGCTTGTGTTTGTCATGCTATATGGTTGAGGAGACTATTAGAGAGAATGACGTTAAAGCAAGAAGAAGCGACCAGATCTACATTGATAACAAGTCGGCCATTGCTCTAGCAAAGAACCCGGTTCATTATGAGAGATCAAAGCATATTGACACTCGATTTCACTTCATAAGAGAACACGTGAAGATGAAGGAGGTGGAGTTGCACCACAAAAGTTCGAGTGATCAAGTTGCCGACATTTTCACAAAAGCATTGAAGACGGATGCCTTTCAAAAATTAAGGAAGAAGCTTGGCGTCCAAGTTCATGGAGAAACAAGTTTAAGGGAGGAGAATGTTAGCTATTAAACTTGTTACATGCATTAGTAATTATGTTATTCATGTATTCATGCACTTATGAGATACATGTACATGAGAAATTCATGAACTTGTTTGAAGAGTCATGTAGTTTGGTGTTTGAAGAGTCATGTAGTTTGGTGTTTGAAGAGTCATGGAGGATGTTCCAAAAGGCCTATATAAGGAAGTGCATGTGGTTTGGTGTTTGAAGAGTCATGGAGGATGTTCCAAAAGGCCTATATAAGGAAGTGCATATGTAAATCCAATTGAATAACTCGAAATACAAAGTTCATTTCCTCGTTCTAAAAAAAACTATTCTCAATATATAGCCTTTAGAAGGTGATGGTTTGTGATCAATTATGATGTTGGCAATGATTTGTTTTGCTGGTAAGAACTGTACTGGAAATATATGTAAATAGTATTGTGATCATAAATTAATTTATCAGAAAATTTCTAAGGAAAATAATAAAGAAATATCATTATGCTCCATTTGTAGCTCCACACTTCTTAAACTCAACATATCCTTCACCACAGAAAGATTAACAAAACAATGGCGAAAGAATGACACCATTGGATTAGTCCACCCGGTCATCATTCAACTCTAAGAAAGAAAATGGCTTTAGAATCTATTAGAATATATAACAAGCAAGGTATTCTTATAATTTGTTATTATCTTTCATCTATATAAAGAATAAGCATTCCAATCTAAAGTAATCCGTTTGTTCTCTAAAATCCTAACATGATATCAAAAAAAATGCCAAATGCCTATAGGTATCATGAGATCCCTCTTCCATCACCACTTGCGCCTCCATCATTTTCCATCAATTTCCAACATCACCGCTATCACGAGCATCATCATTCACATCCTCTTCTTCTAATTTTTTTTCTTTTTCTTCAAATCTAATATGATCTGGAAAAAAAATGTTCACATGAACTGTACCATGGCGGTACTGTTCATGATGAACAATTCTGTCATTATGGATCAGTATGGAATCAGTTAATCTAAAACTTTAATTATTTTGGTCATATCTTGGTGATCGAAGTCCGATTTTGATGATTTAAGAGTTGATTGAATATTCCGAACACTTTGATGGGTTTTGTTTGATCTGATTCTTGGATTTGACAGTTCTACTATTGAGTTTGAAAATCTCCCAAAATCTTCTCATTTTCTTTGAGTTTCAGTATCTTCTAAAATCTCCACTTCTACTAAGTTCAGGATTTAACAAAAATCTCCTCTTCGATGGAGTTTGAGAATTTCTTAAAAACCTTCTCTTCTATTGAGTTTGAAAATCTCTAAAATCCCAACCCTTTCAGAAAGATGAATATTTGACTTTTCGTGTGAAGCCTTCACGCAAGTGTTTTGTTCGATTCAGACTCAGTATGAGTTTGCAATTTTGGCATCGAGATCAATGACTCAATACTTTAGCATCAGTGTTAGCAATTTAGTATTTATTTTCAACAATTTCAACTTTATTTGTTTCTTAGATTTTTATTTAGGAAATCTTTTTCTATTCTTTGTAACAAGTTGGACGTGTTGATATCAATGCTTCAGATTGAGGAAGAGTATTAAAGTATGGAACAAGTAATCTATGAAAGCATGGAGCATCTATGAGGGAAGGATTTGTGATTTTAGCTCAATAGGATACAAAGTTGAGTGAGTGTAGACCTTACCATCACATACATGGTTGGTTTTTCAAGTGACTCAATGAATGGAGAAGTTAAAACTGCAATCATGAGCCGCGTGTTGAATGTCGCACAACCGACTAGCAATGCATTAGCATTTATAAATGGCCTAGCAAGTGCTCATTCTTCTCCTTGAACTTATAACCACTACATTGCCTTTGAAGGTGATGGTTTGTGATCAATTATGATGTTGGCAATGATTTGTTTGGTTATCAAGAGAAAAATCAATGTAGATAGTATTGTTCGAATTCATAAATTAATTTATCAGAAAATTTCTAAGGAAAAATAAAGAAGTATGATTTTATTCCATTTGCAGATCCACACTTCTTGCATCCAACATATCCATAGCCCAAAAAACATTAACACAACAAAAGAAAGTTGGCGGAAGAATGGCACCATTGAATTACTCCACTTAGTCAACATTTATGTCTCAAAGAGAAAATAGGTTTGGAATCCACTCCTTTTGATGGTGCTCTTGGGAGGGAGGAGGAATACATAGATGACATGTGGAAGATGTGAAAGAGAGATATGACAGTTGTCATCAATGACAAGGGCAAATTTGGGATTTATGGAGAAATGGGTGCCATATCTCTGTGCATGCACATGCTTTACGGATAAAGAGTTTAAAACATATCAATAAGGGCCCTTTAATTGAAAAGAGAAATTTTGACATCTATGAAGAAAAGGCTATAATATATATGAGTATGCACATGCTTTTAGGATAATGAGCTTAAAAAATATCAATGTGGGCTCTTCAATTGACAAGGGTAATTTTGGTATCTATGAAGAAATGACTACCATGAGAGTGTGTGTGTGGGTGTGTGTTTAGGATAGTGAGTTCAAAAACGTACCAATATGGGCCCTTTAAGTTTATCGAAAAGTTTAAACCTACCATGGTGTTTTACAAAAAGATAATATAGGGATACAGAAGCAAAATTTTCTTGTTTGATAAATAAAGATTATTTATGTTATGTCTTAAAAATGTTGGCCCAAAGGCCTTCCACCCTAGTTTTGATGATGATTAACTCATGTAGTTATGTTTACTAATAATCTTGTGTTGTTTAAGTTTCAGATCTTTAACCAAGATATTAGTTGGTGATTAGCTTCAACAAGGAGTTTAGAAGCTTTTCATGGTGATTCCAGGGTCAAAACTTCAAGATCACACATTGCCTAGCCCATGGATGGAGTTTTGGAGCAAGTCAACTTGAAGATGAAGATCATCAAGAAGACTTAGGTATCCATAGTTTAGATAGTGTGTTTTAGATCCATTTGTAAAGCTTAGTATAGTTGATATGCTCAAGTGCACAACACACAAAAGTTTTATGTTTTGGATTTGGTTTTCATGAATAGTAGATCAAAACAAGTTTACATGATTTTTTATGTATATTAGATGTGTTCAATATACATACATGCTTCATATCTTAAACAAACTTATTTTGATATGTCTATTCATGAGTTTTTAGGAAAATCAGATTTCCTATTGGAAAAATCAAGTTTGATAAAAATACAAGTTTTGGTTTTTGGTTTTCATGAATGGTAGATCAAAACAAGTTTACTTTATTTCTATGTATATTAGATATGTTCTAAATATACATACATGCTTTAAACTTGCTAGACAAACTTATTTTGACTATCCTATTCATGTATTAAAAAATCAAGTTTGATAAAAATACAAGTTTTGTTTTTGATAAAATTTGCAAGACTCAAAAATGAATTGATATGATTGATATATGTCTTGAAATTTTTATCACTAGTTTGTGTTTTAAAATAAAATGATAAAACAAGTTTTATGGGATTTTCAGAAAAGATAAAAGATTTTTATAAAATAATTTTCCCAGTTTTTCTGACCCAGTTTCTGTTCCAGGCTTCTATTAGTCGACTAAGTCAACTGACCTAGTCGACTAGGCTGAAGTCGGTCGACCGGGCCGGTCGACCGACGTGCACAAATCTGTGCACGTTTGGAGCCATTGGGACGGTCGACCGGACGGTCGACCGGTCTGAGAGCAGAGCTCTCTGTTTGTTTGGGTCGACCGGGCCGGTCGACCGTGGTTGCCCAACGGTCATATTTTAGACCGTTGGCGGTCGACCGGGCCGGTCGACCGCTGCCGGTCAGAGCTGCCAGCTCAGCTCTAACGGCTAGTTTTGTATTGGGCCTATATAAACCCCATCTCTTTGGGTTTTTGGTTATGATTTTCAAGAAGAAAAATTTCTGGTTTCTAAAGTGTTTAAAACAAGTTTTCAAAAGTGTTTTGGGCTTTAAACTTCCAATTTGATTTGTGTTTTGGGTTTTTAAAAATCAAAGAAAACTAGGTTTTGGGATTTTGATTTGATCTTTCAATTTCTATCTTTCACAAGAGACTTCCCAATTAGTTTTTCTTTGTTGCTTGTTTCCAAAAACACCTTGTTTTCACACTTGAGCTATCTTCTATCCTAATCTATTAAGATCATTTGTTTTGTGGAAAAAGAAAAAGGAAAGAGGTTTGTGGTTGAAAGAGACCACCTATTGTAAACCCTTGATTTCTTGGTTGCTCCCTCTTTGGTAGAGGTTGAGGTTGTGATTTGGATTGTTGGTTTGCTCCCTCTATTGTGAGGTGGAGATTGGTGTTTACTCCCTCTTGGTTTGTATCTCTCAAGTGTGAGGTGGATTGGTTGATGTATTGGCTACGGGCCTACCCCTCGGTTGTGAGGCGGTTGTTTGAGAGAGGAGTTCGGTACTCCATTGTTGTAAAAATCCTTCTCGGTGAAGGTTCCCTCGGTGGGAGTCCTCGGTGGACAGTATAGTGGATTGGAAATCCTACACGGTGGTGTAGGAGGGGATGTAGATCAAGGGTGCTCGAACCTCAAAACATATCATTGTGTTTGCGTTTGATCCACTTGTCTCTAAACTCTATCTCTTTACATTTGTGCAAAGCATCATATTTGCTTGTGTTGAGCATAATTCATATTGTCATATCATATCTATTTGCTTGTGTTGTGCCTTGCATAATTCACATTGCTATATTTTGTATATACTTGGTTGTTTGTGTGTGCCTCACTTGTACCTAATCAACAAGAGCTTCACATAGCACCTCAACCCATTCAAGGGGAATCAAGAGGAGTTAGTCCAGAGCCCTTCACGGGGAATTCGGCTACACTTGTTGATTGTACTAAGTGTGTTGCAAAATTTGCATTAGCTTCCGCATTTAGCGCACTTAGTTTTGCATTTAGTTTTTAGATTAGCACAAACACCTATTCACCCCCCCTCTAGGTGTTTCTTTCAATTGGTATCAGAGCTAGTGCTCCTGATACTTAGGCTTAACATCCTAGGAGTGAGATCCTTTGCTTGCTAATCTTTTATTTGCATTTGCTTGCACACATTTAGTTTACCATGGCTTTCATGACCCCACCTATGTTTGACCCTTCCAACATTCATGTTTGGAAGATTAGGATGACCGTTTATTTACAAACCCTAGGTCATAAAGTTTATCTTGCCATTACCAAGGAATCCTTCCTTAGTGATAGCAATCATATAGGGGCCAATGCACAAGCCCTAGAGGCCATTAGAAGCACATTATCTAAAGATTATCTTTTACGTGTTTCTAACATTGATTCCGCCTTTGCAGTGTGAAATTTGTTGACAACCACCACCACCTCCGAGCTTCTATTGCCAAATCAACCGGAGGAATCTAGTGGAGAATCCGATTCACAATGCTTCATGGTCCAACGGAATGACTCCCTTGAGGTACATTCGGAACCCCACTTAGATAATGATGATTGTGCTAGTTCTTCAAATGATTTTGTTGATCCCCATGCTTTGAATGAAGAACTATCTATTGTATGTGAGAAATTAATTGAAAAATATAATTTGTTGAAAAAGAAAAGTCTAGGAATTGAACAAGAAAATAAGAGTTTGCATGCTAGACTTAACAATGTTTTGCAAGAGAAGGTTGAGGTCTATAATGAAAGGGATTCATTGAGATCTCAATTAGAACTTGCACTTAAAGAAAATGAATTTTTAAAATCTAAAAATGATTGTGAAACTCTTTTGAAGAAAAATAAAAATTTGTCTACAAAAATTGATTTTGTTTTAAAAGAGAATGTTGATTTGAAAAATAAAATTATTTCCATTTCAAATAATTTAGATGTGTGTTTAAAGAAAAATGTTGTTTTGCAAAATAAGATTGATGCACATGTTTGCCATGCTAGGGTAGTTTCACACACTCCACCCATTGCATGCTCCACTTCTTTGATTGAAAATGATATAAATTTAATTAAGAAGAAAATGGATTGTTTGGGCTCCACTATGAGCCAATGTGCCATGAACCACTCACGTTTGGAAACCTTGGTTCGAAAGAAACAAGTTCCATCCTTTATGCATGCACACCCTCCTCGGCATACACATGCTTCTCACGGACACACCCATCACCATATGTATGCTCATGTGTACACATGTACACATTGTGGTCGTAAGGGCCACCTTGCTAAATTTTGTTATGATAGACTACATACTTCAAATTTAGCAAAGAATTTTGTTTGGGTTAGAGAAGGTACTAACCCCCATGGACCCAAGAAGATATGGGTACCAAAGACCACCCCTTCTATTATTTTTGATGTAGGTGTGGGCTCTCACATGACGTGAGAGTGATGACACCTTGGAGTGGATGCGTTCTGTGCTTAAAGGAGATCAATTGGATGCATTACTTTCAAGGGAAGATTTGGTGGAGAGGACCACCTTTGTTTTGGAGAACTAGAGCGGTGCCCTCATTGGTTTTGGTATCGAATCTCTAACTCCTTATGTTTACATGCTTTCCATGTTTATCTTTCATAGCATGATTTGATGTTTAGTGATCATCGTGAATATGCCATGTTAATTAGATTAGTGTTATACTTATTAGTTGGTTGAAACATCCATGTTTTATATGGACTTATATTTTTGTGTTTTCACCTTGGTTAAACTAATTTGTATGACCTAGATCTAATGCACATGCATGTACATATTGATCATATATGATTTGTATTTCATATCTTTGATGTTTTTAGCATGTTTCATTATTTGGTGATTATTATGATAATGCCATGTTCATTAGATCCTTGACATGCATGTATAGCATTTTAAGACACCCATGTTTATATGGACCCATATTCTGTGTTCTCACCGTTTGTTTTAGCTATCATGTTTATCATAGGTTTAATAACATGTGGATTTGCATAATAATCATGTTTAAGTTTATCATGTTAATTTTTATTGTGTTTTGATACTTCATGTGTTGATTACATGTTTAGATGTTAGTTTTCATTAAGACTAGGTATATATTCGTGCATATAGTGGGCCACAAATAAATCTATATATGTTTGAGCTTGAATGCTTATTTGAACCCATTAGGTGTGCTAGTATAGTCTAGTTTTGATGATTCATACATTTCAAACTTGTATTCCATTTTTTGATTTGTTTTATGAGTTTTTCACTTCATGTATATGCTTGTATTGCCAAACTTTAAGATATACATGTATACCCCTTGAGTCATTTGCCTTTCATGCAAATCTATATATGGACTCAATTGTGTTTAGGGATATGTATGTATACTTATTGTGTTGACAATTCATACATATACCTTGAAATTAAATTCGTTTTGGTGAAGATTTAGTTTGATTTTGTGTTTAATTATTTAACTTCATGTATATGTCTATCTTGTCCAAACTATTAGATATACATGTTTATCCTTTTTGAGCCACGTGCCTTCATGCATATACATTTGTGGACTCTTTATGTTTTGGATATGTATATATACTTTAGTTTGTATTAGACATACATATGCTATGAAGGTTAAATAAGTTTTGATGATTTTCATGTTTTTAGGTAATTTCTATTGGAAATGAAAAACTAGCTTTTCATGTCTTCAAGGAATTTCATATGAGCTTAATTGAATATTTTCATGATTGATGTGTGTCACATACCACTTGTTCACTCACTTTATTAGTTTACTCATGATTTGTTTTCATGAGAATTTGAATGAGCTTTATGGACTTTGAGTGTTTAGTGATCATGTGATTTACATGTGTTTCATGAAAAATAATTTTGTTTTATTCCTTACTTGAAGGATTTCATATTAGTTTAAAAGTTTTTTCATTTAACTAGTTACGGTATTCCTCATATGGTAGTTGAAAATCTCTACCAAAAGATTTTCAAACATGCTACATTTTCAAATCTATTTTTGAAAACCCCTACCTTCCAAGGGAGGTTGGAAGGGAGATAATGTTCATATATGCTTTACTATGAAAATCATTTTAAACTTGAATCATGATTGGGAGGATTAGATTATATGAGTTATACCATGCTTTTATTGTTATGTCAATTGGTATCATTGAACTCTTTCAATTGATATCATTTTGATCTTTTTGTATACTCATATGTTTATTGTGTATGTATATTTTCAATTGGTATCATCTATTGGTGATTGGTACTCATTCTATTTCATACACATATACTTGTTTTATTTGTGCTTAAGATATAAATCTTTCACAAAATCTTGTTTATGCTAGTGCTAGCTTCAATTTTGTTTCAATTGATCACTTTTAAATGGTATCAAGCCCATGCATCATTTTAGTTGGTATTTCATAAAGGGGGAGAAAATTTAATTTTATCTTTCAATTGGTGATTTTTCAATTGGTATTTGTCTCCCACTCCCTTACTTTATGATTGAAAATTTCATATTGGTATCATATGTTTTATATGAAAATTATTTACAATTGGTATCAAAATTTTGTTTAAACATTCAAAATTTATTATGTTTAATATCAATTGGTATCAAGATTTTTCATGTGTTTTGTTTAAAATTGGTATCAATATTTTTCTTGTTTGTTTCCTTTCAATTGATATCCAAATTGATTGTCACCCCTTATTGACCTTGTTTTTGTTTTAGACAAAAAGGGGGAGAACATTATTTTATTGTTTTGATTGACATAATAGGGGAGAAAGATTTTTACCCCTCATTATTATTTATTGTTTCGATTGTTTACCCCTTTGTTGATGATTGACAAAAAGGGGGAGAATAATTTGTGATTTATATATGCATACTTATTTTTTTGCATATATTAAGTTTTATTGGTATCTAGAGCATCTAGTGTTTTGTTAATATTTTATTAATTTAATTGGTATCTAGAGCTTCTAGAATATGTTTTATACATGTTGATGTATACATGTTTATATGCATACTTGTGTTTAGTTTTCTCATGCTTAACAAATACTCAAAAAAGATATGCACATATGTTTTGTTTTGCAAATGTATGGAGATAAGAACTTGATGACTTTTATGATTATTTGACATGTTGTATTTGCATACATGTCATACATTTGCATACATATTTATGAGCTTCATTGTCACATATTTTTTATTTGTTTATGCATGAGTTAAGGGGGAGCTTCTTTGAAGCTTAACTTTAATCCATGCATATATAACTCCATGAGTTTTGTCATCATCAAAAAGGGGGAGATTGTTGGCCCAAAGGCCTTCCACCCTAGTTTTGATGATGATTAACTCATGTAGTTATGTTTACTAATAATCTTGTGTTGTTTAAGTTTCAGATCTTTAACCAAGATATTAGTTGGTGATTAGCTTCAACAAGGAGTTTAGAAGCTTTTCATGGTGATTCCAGGGTCAAAACTTCAAGATCACACATTGCCTAGCCCATGGATGGAGTTTTGGAGCAAGTCAACTTGAAGATGAAGATCATCAAGAAGACTTAGGTATCCATAGTTTAGATAGTGTGTTTTAGATCCATTTATAAAGCTTAGTATAGTTGATATGCTCAAGTGCACAACACACAAAAGTTTTATGTTTTGGATTTGGTTTTCATGAATAGTAGATCAAAACAAGTTTACATGATTTTTTATGTATATTAGATGTGTTCAATATACATACATGCTTTATATCTTAAACAAACTTATTTTGATATGTCTATTCATGAGTTTTTAGGAAAATCAGATTTTCTATTGGAAAAATCAAGTTTGATAAAAATACAAGTTTTGGTTTTTGGTTTTCATGAATGGTAGATCAAAACAAGTTTACTTTATTTCTATGTATATTAGATATGTTCTAAATATACATACATGCTTTAAACTTGCTAGACAAACTTATTTTGACTATCCTATTCATGTATTGAAAAATCAAGTTTGATAAAAATACAAGTTTTGTTTTTAATAAAATTTGCAAGAATCAAAAATGAATTGATATGATTGATATATGTCTTGAAATTTTTATCACTAGTTTGTGTTTTAAAATAAAATGATAAAACAAGTTTTATGGATTTTCAGAAAAGATAAAAGATTTTTATAAAATAATTTTCCCAGTTTTTCTGACCCAGTTTCTGTTCCAGGCTTCTATTAGTCGACTAAGTCAACTGACCTAGTCGACTAGGCTGAAGTCGGTCGACCGGGCTGGTCGACCGACGTGCACAAATCTGTGCACGTTTGGAGCCATTGGGACGGTCGACCGGGACGGTCGACCGGTCTGAGAGCAGAGCTCTCTGTTTGTTTGGGTCGACCGGGCCGGTCGACCGTGGTTGCCCAACGGTCATATTTTAGACCGTTGGCGGTCGACCGGGCGGTCGACCGCTGCCTGTCAGAGCTGCCAGCTCAGCTCTAATGGCTAGTTTTGTATTTGGCCTATATAAACCCCATCTCTTTGGGTTTTTGGCTATGATTTTCAAGGAGAAAAATTTCTGGTTTCTAAAGTGTTTAAAACAAGTTTTCAAAAGTATTTTGGGCTTTAAACTTCCAATTTGATTTGTGTTTTGGGTTTTTGGAAAATCAAAGAAAACTAGGTTTTGGGATTTTGATTTGATCTTTCAATTTCTATCTTTCACAAGAGACTTCCCAATTAATTTTTCTTTGTTGCTTGTTTCCAAAAACACCTTGTTTCCACACTTGAGCTATCTTCTATCCTAATCTATTAGGATCATTTATTTTGTGGAAAAAGAAAAAGGAAAGAGGTTTGTGGTTGAAAGAGACCACCTATTGTAAACCCTTGATTTCTTGGTTGCTCCCTCTTTGGTAGAGGTTGAGGTTGTGATTTGGGTTGTTGGTTTGCTCCCTCTATTGTGAGGTGGAAATTGGTGTTTACTCCCTCTTGGTGAGGTAGAGTTGGTTGTTGGTTTGTATCCCTCAAGTGTGAGGTGGATTGGTTGTTGTATTGGCTACGGGCCTACCCCTCGGTTGTGAGGCGGTTGTTTGAGAGAGGAGTTCGGTACTCCATTGTTGTAAAAATCCTTCTCGGTGAAGGTTCCCTCAGTGGGAGTCCTCGGTGGACGGTATACTGGATTGGAAATCCTACACGGTGGTGTAGGCGGGGATGTAGAGCAAGGGTGCTCGAACCTCGAAACATATCATTGTGTTTGCGTTTGATCCACTTGTCTCTAAACTCTCTCTCTTTACATTTGTGCAAAGCATCATATTTGCTTGTGTTGAGCATAATTCATATTGTCATATCATATCTATTTGCTTGTGTTGTGCCTTGCATAATTCACATTGCTATATTTTGTATATGCTTGGTTGTTTGTGTGTGCCTCACTTGTACCTAATCAACAAGAGCTTCACATAGCACCTCAACCCATTCAAGGGGAATCAAGAGGAGTTAGTCCAGAGCCCTTCACGGGAAATTCGGCTACACTTATTGATTGTACTAAGTGTGTTGCAAAATTTGCATTAGCTTCCGCATTTAGCGCACTTAGTTTTGCATTTAGTTTTTAGATTAGCACAAACACCTATTCACCCCCCCTCTAGGTGTTTCTTTCAAAAAAGTTGAAGGAAAACCTATTAAGAAGTTTCATGGTTTTTTTTTTAGTTTTTGGAACCAAATCAATATCAACATGGAGTAAAAACATTTAGTTAGCAGACATGTTGGGATCGCAAGAAAGCACTAAAAGAGCAGAAGAAGAAAAGGTCGTCAAATCTTGCTTGTGCAACTTGCATTTCTTGACTAGATCGTGATCGCCACTCGAACTATCTCAGTGAACCTCCAAGCTCTACAGTATTAAGAGAGTGATCTTCTTCGAGACAATAGAAAATGTCATGCTATTCGTCTTTGTTTTGAGAGTCATCAAATGTTGATGAATAGTAGTACAACTGTTCAATCATGAGTTCTTCCTTCACTGAAGACCCAGACAAAAGAGACCATCAATGGTCATATGCACAAACAAGGCAATATAATCCCTTTGGGCAACTTGGACAGTTCGGGTAGGTTGGCTATGTTTTTCGATCCCAATATGGGAGGAGTGCTCGAATATATTTGGAGAAGTCAACTGCTTTAGGCACTACTTCCCCTGCCTCTTCCCTAATCTTGAACTTGATACCTAATACCTTTGGCTTTTGTTACCTGCTGGACGCATCGGGGGGTTACCACCAAAGGCAAAGGAGGACAAAGAGATGGTGCAAGCCCGACGTTAATCCATTATCGCCACTGAATCACTAACTCTACTTCACCAGCATGAATTTGCAACAAGAAGACTTCGATTGTGATTTTCTCGCCCCCAAGGGAGTTTACTTGACCCATTCTATGGGATCTCGCACTACTCGACGTGTGCAACTTAGTATGAGGACCTCTTTCCGTTTAGCTCTGCCCACTCTCCGTTCACACAATTATCAAAGCAGTGGAAGGATTGGCCGCACGTACCACGAGCTCTCTGTTCCCACACATCTATCAAGAAGCAAGTATACTTCACTAGTTCCACTGAATGTTCCTATCTCTCGGCAAAGATAGTGAGTGTAGTTATGCTTCGGATGCTTCGCCATGGAATAGACCATTTTAGCAGTTGGCTCCATTTACTTTGAAATCATGTCTTTCTCACGTTGAAGAATTGATGTCCTTCATGCAAGACCCTTGTATATGTTGCTAAGTCTTGGTTTGGTCCTATTTTTTTTAATTACGAAAAAGAAGGGGGAAGCTAGTGCCAAATGCTTGGCAATCCTTTGTAGATATTATTCATGATTTGTGTTGAACCCCGTAAACGAACAAATAGATGTGTAAAATCACCTAGAGGGGGGTGAATAGGTGATGGCTAATCTAATGGTCACTAAATGCGGAATTAAAAACTATTTAAACTAAACACCACGTATAACACAAGAGTGTAGCCGAATTCCCCGTGAAGGGCTCTGGACTAACTCCTCTAGATTCCCCTAGATAAGGGTTGAGGTGCCGCGTTGGCTCTCTTGCTTAAATACAAGTGTTAGCAAACAAACCCAAGCATATACAATATGAGCACACAATATATCAAGCATATAAGTGTAATGACAATAATAGTATGCAAGATATAAATAAGGAGATAGAGAGAGTGAGCAATCGCAAACACAAGGGATTTGTTTCGAGGTTCGAGCACCCTTGCTCTACATCCCCGCCTTCGACACACGAAGGATTTCCACTATAATCGATCCCACTGGATCACTCGGTGCCGCAACACCTACAAGCTCTCGGACTCCCTAGTCCGTACACACCGCAAGCCCACCGGCTCGCCGAGGCCGCACCTCAAACAACAAGTTCGCACCCGAACTCGAAACACCGCGAACACACTTGTCCTCCTCCTCAAAGTACAAGAAAGAACTCTTGGTGATCTAAATACTTTGATCACCAATAAAAACTCTCACAAGAACACTCCTATAGAATGAATATGTCAATGGGTTGCTCAAGTATTTGTGAGAAAAATAAGGATTGAAGTGGTGGAGGAAAACTCAAGAAAATCTCTTTTAATCACTCTTGATAAAACTCTCCTTTTGATTGAAAATATTTGCTCTAAAATAAGTGGAGAAAACCTCTTAAAAGAGTTGAAAAAACTGGTGAAAAATCCACTTGAAAATCTTAATCAAAACAGCCCCCAAAAGCCCCTTTTTATAGAGCTAGAAAAACTAGCCGTTGGGGTCTGACAGAGCTGTCGGTCGACCGCCCGGTCGACCGCCAACGGTCAGAAATCCGACCGTTGGGGCTTCGGTCGACCGGCCCGGTCGACCGATCCTCTGGAACAGAGAACAAATTCTCTGTCGGTCGACCGCTCGGTCGACCGGGGTTTTCCAGAGAGCAGAAATTCTCTGGCGATCGACCGGGTCGGTCGACCGGCCCTCCAGTGCACAAAGGCGTGCACGTCTGTGCACGTCGGTCTACCGACTTCAGACTTCGGTCGACCGGTCGGTCGACCGGCTGAAGCCTGGAAACAGAAAACTGGGATTTAAAATGTTGGTCTTTTTGGCTCAAAT
This sequence comes from Agave tequilana, assembly GCA_038442645.1. Classification (NCBI taxonomy): domain Eukaryota; kingdom Viridiplantae; phylum Streptophyta; class Magnoliopsida; order Asparagales; family Asparagaceae; genus Agave; species Agave tequilana. The sequence continues at coordinate 86,872 of JAVJIF010007732.1, forward strand.
AAAATCCCATAAAATACTGAAAAATCTACAAAAATAGTTTTACCAATATACTTTGATAAACAAACATACTTGCACAAAATCAAGGCATGTTTACAAATAATTTGGACTATTTTTGTAACTTAGAAAAATTGGCTCAAATGAAAAACAGTATTTTTCCAAACTTGATTTTTTAAAACTTCACCAAATACAAAAACAAGATATTTAAACAACTTTTTTAAAGCATAGAGTGTATGGATATGATCCACTACACAAACATGATGAGATATCTATGTTTTTGACATTAAGCTCTAAACATGATTTTGGTTAAAACATAAAACTTGAATACCAAAAACCGAACTGATATTTTGTCAAAGAGAAAAATCTTTTTTAAAACAAACTAAATCAAGAGTGTGTGTGTATATGTATACTTGAGCAATCCACCAACTATTCTATCCTTTAAATTTTATCTAAAAACAAATCTTATAAAAAACAAACCTAGACACAAGTCTTCATCTTCTTGAAGTCTTCACTTGAAGTCTTCTCATCTTCTTGACTTGGTCCAAACACGATCCATAGAGTTAGACTCCTCTTGAGTACTTGCTGTGGTCTTGATGCACAAGCTCTTGAATCAACCGGTGCTAGCTCCAAAACTTGACTTTAAATCCTTTATTGAAGCTACACACCTACTAAGATCTTGATCATGAATCTGTCACTAATTAAACACAAGATCATTAGTACTATGACTACATGAGTTGATCATTATCAAAACTAGAGTGATAGGCCTTTGGGCCAACAAGATGGTCTTTTTGAAAATGTTAAACAAAAGTTTTTCCCTCGCAATTCAATATGCAGGCTGCCTGGACGTAGGCAAAATTGGAATAGTCTCCAATACCCCTAAGTAATAATGCAAGAAATAAAACTAGATGAGTATGCGTATGTGAGAAATGAGGTGTAATTCTGTAGATGCAATGAGATGCTTACAATAAATGAGAGAGAGAGTGGCAAAGTTGGTCGAGGTGATAGTAGTATCACCTAGATCTTTGATCAACAGATAAAAATGATAAACGTGATTGAATGAATAACTGAATGAATACATTGTTCACAAATGATTTATATAATGAAATTAGAGAACAAATAAGACAAAGCAAGAACAATAGTTTTCAAAACAACGTGGTGAAATAGAAGAGCTAGAACGAACAAGTGACTAAGAACTAGATGTGAGAATTAAAAAGGTGAGCGCTTGGATGTATTTTAAGGATAAAACAACGATTTATGCTAATTAGATTGAAAATGACACAACATATCTAGTTATCAAGAAGTTAGCTAAAGTTTTTTTTTTTTTTTGTAGAAAGGTAAATGAATTGCCTAGTGAAGAGAGTTTATCGTGCAATGAAGAAGTTCAAAAGGTAATTAGAGCTAAGATGGCATCTTATAAAGATTTGTAAAAGATCATAAATGAGAAAAATTTAGAGAGATGTAAGATAGACAAGAAAGAGGCTAAAACTTGTTAACGAAATCTAGGTAATCAAATTTATTCAACAAAATTATATACACTTAAAAGATGCCAAATGGATACAAGATTTGCACATACACACACATATAGAGAGAGAAATGGGAATCAACTGACACAGGAGTCAACTCTGTCCTATCGCCCTCAAAACTCAAGTTTTCAATTGAATTTTCAAGATCCGATCACACATTATCATCTTCATATTTTAAGATATATACATATTAAAAATCACCTGATTTGGAGTTTATTTACTGTATTTTCTTTGAGTTCATACATTAACAATTTTTTAACAGTAGAATAAAATGGAACGATTAGATCATGAGTAAACGAACTCCAATTCATTTGATTTTTTATATGTGTACATCTTAGAAAATGAAGATGATAATGTGCGATCGGATCGTGAAAAAAATTCAGGAGATATGAATTTTGAGTGCGACATACGATAGAGTTGCCTCCTGTGCAGCTGATTTACATATTTCTCATATGTATATGTATAAGAATAAAGGCAATATACAAAGTAGTTCAAACTATTGCAGAGTGAAACTTATGAACCATAAAATAATACATGAAAATGTAATCAAACAAATGACTAAGAAAAGAAACGTTTGTTTCTGAAAACCAATTTGATTTTTATTTATGCCATATAAGGCAACTATCAAAGCTATTTAACTACTAAGACGATTAATGGCGAAATATGAGAGAGAGGAAAAGAGATACTCATATAGTTTTCATTGATTTAGAAAAAAATTTATGATAGAATCACCTGGGAGGCAATACAACATTTTTGAAAATAATCAAGCAATTATTACGCATATTGATCTGACTAAAGACAGATAAGATGTAAGATAGGTGACAACAATTGGGGGGACGGGAAGATAACCATTTCCTAACACCATAGGCATACACCAACAATTAGCTTTAAACTCTTTACTTTTCGCATTAGTTATGAATTCGACCTATTACAACATGATAGTGAGGAAATGTTGTGAGTGCCCATTTTCACTACTTAATATTGATCATTCATAGAAACTGTGAGATCGAAAAAAAATATGGTTTACATACATAGATGGAGCTAAATAGGGAGCTTGAGGGGGGCATGCCCCCTCACACACATTTTTAGAAAATATTTAGCATAAACGAGGCAATAAAGGAATTTTCCTCACTGCAAGGAAACAATCAAATCCCTATTTGTAACTACTCTCCCAAATTTCTCCTCAATATATGAGAAACCAATTAACTCTTCTCCTAATTAAGTATATTAGAAAACTAATCAATTTCTCACAACTATCCATTAAATTTCTCAAACCAATTAGGAAACTAATCAATTCTGTGCTTGCTACCTATGACCGAAAAGAATATCAAATATATAGATGATCAATGACTACAAAGGAATTAAAAACATAGTTATAAATTTTACTTATCTATTCTCATATATTTAGGCAATAAGACGATAGTTATAATTTATTGAAGAAATCATGAATAATTGTTTATTTTGTAAATATACCAAGAATTTCAGGGCTAAAAGATTAGTGTTACTTTGATATTAAGAATGAAATTTTGTTTGAATTACTGATTTAAGTTTTCATAAACTTTTTTATTTTGGGCCCCCAATCATGAATTCCTAACTCTGGCCATGTTCACAGATCAAATCGCAATGGTTAAAGTAGAGAACTGATTCTAGAGTTTTATTTGATCACGGAATACTTATAAAATGAAACAATAATTCAAAAAAACAGATATAGGACTAATAATGTTCTATGGTCCATATAGTACAAATGATAATACTAAGATGAGTCACAATACAAGATAGGATAAGTAAATTAGAAGTTGCTCTCATTAAGGATAAATAAAGTAAAGTTGATTGGGATGGCTTACACATGCGCAATGGAGGCAATAAGTGCATGATGTGAAACATGTATGCGTGTGTGAAAATCAATAATAAAGCACTCAATCATCCTTCACCAATATGAAAAAATCGTGATAGGAAATGATTAAAACTAATAATGCAGAGATTAATGTAAACAAAATAATATGCACGAGTTAATCTAATTTAATCGTGAATCAATTAAAGATAATATATTATGCGATAAATAATTCTACGATAAATATTAAATCTACTGAATTATAGGCAAAGAGATACGCACAATCTCAGATTTATAGAGATAAAATATCATAGATTAATTATCAAATCGAAATAACTGATCTGAATTAGAAATGTATCTATTGAGGATCATGTCGAACTCAACGTCTTGTGATTGAATGAAAATGTGTAATACTCTTCTTCACAAACTCAACGCTTTAAACCGTGTGATTTGGACTCCGAGTGAGAGAAATATGGCTTGAAAAAGAACTTTGAACACTTAACGAGTCTGTTTTTACTGTAGCAGATCCGACAATGTAGCAGTCAGGTCGGCACTATAACAGTGGGTGGATATGTAGCATCTGGCTGTATTATAGCAAATACTGTAGCAAATACTATAGCAGATGGGAATTTAAAGGATTTTTTTTAGGGTTTTGGTCTTGTTGTCTTGAAGAGAGAAATTTGTCGAGACGTTAAGAAATTCGTGAAAGAGAAGAATTTGAAAGAGATGACTGTTGGCACTCAGAGGCACACACAACAGGGGTAGAGAAAGGGGATAGACTAACTACAGTTTCACGCCACTAATATTGGATTTTTCTAAGAGCTTCATACACAAAGAGAGAAATTGTACATAAATCACAAACTCACACAATTATGAGAAAATTTTATCATAATTCATTGCCTAAATTGTTTGATTTAAGGCTTTATATAGGCTTTTACAAAATTTGAATACAACTCAAACTCCTAATAAAAATAGAATTACAACTTCAAAATAAAGAAACTAAATGCCTAATAAAAATACAACTCCAAAATAAAAAAAAACTCAAAATAAAAAAACTAAAATACATAGAGATCTACTACTGGGAAACTGGTATGAGATGTCTTATTCTCGGTGAAACACGTGCCATACATGTGGCTTGGCATCAGTGCACCACTCATGAAAATTGAGTGGATCATTGTAAATGTAAAATTGAAGACTAGAGTGAGGCCTAAACGAACTTGGACAGAGACAATTAAGAAGAATATCATAATGCTTGATTTAACGAGAAGATGGTTCTTAAACAAAAGCCAAGTAGAAGAAAGAATTCATTTAGTCAACCAAAGAAAAAATTAGGATAAAAACTTCATTGTTGTCATTGATCCTTTATTAAACTTTGATACTTAGGTTCTAAATTTCTTGGGCTGGTGACTGGTCAAGATAGAGGTGTTGCAGTTGTGACCGAAATTAATATACTTTGATACTAATTGTTGCGTGCATAACTCGGAATATCATACTTATTATGATACCAATAGTTGAGAGATACGAGATCCCCACCGACGACCTCAAGCACTCTATGAGATCGATTACCTCGAGCACACAAGATGAATATTACAAGATACAAGAAGAAAATACACAATTTAACGTGGTTCGGTCCAAACTTGACCTACGTTCATAGAGAGAACTTAAGAGAGATTTATTAATAAACTTGATATAAAAGATCTAACATTCCTCTTGATGACATAAAAGGATTCACCTTCTCCTTAAATATAAACCTAAATTACAAGAGTATACCTTCTCTCTATGCACCTTCACCTTTCTCCTCTCTTTCTTAACTTTTTAGGGCTTTCTTGGCTTTTTAGGGCCTTACATTGTTGTTCATCACAACTTTATTCTCCTCTTTTGCACTAATTTATAATGCTGGGTTACAATTTTTATTTATAGCATTTTATAATACAACTCTTATTTGGACTATGAGATGATCTTGACCATTGGATGCATGAAGAATCTTGATCAATCCTATTAGGAGTTGATCTCTTTGATTTAGAAGGATTCTAAACTCTTTAATCTTTAGAAACAAATTTTCATTGAATAGAAATTGAATTCTATTCATACTTCTCCTGAAAAGGAAACTCGCAATAAACTGTTTTACCTTGATTTTCTTCTTCTGCTTCAAGTCATTGTCTTCTCCAATTCAATTGAATTTTCTTGGACCATCATCTCCTCTTGAAAAACAAAATAAAATCCTAACAGCAGTACGTGTTTGAATGGAGCAACCCCAAACACTAGTCCAAACTTCAAACGAAGAAGAGGATGGCCCGGGAGAATAATTCTGTGTACAATGAACACTGGAATTGCCTGAACCTATTGGATTAAGATTGGACCCCAAGCATCAAACTTTTGGTTAACTTCACCGCTGGAGCTAGTGTTTGCACAGAAACATGCACAGGAGCTAACAAATGACTTTGTTTGATCATTAACAGCCAAATTAATTAGGTCCCATTTAGAGTCCCTCTCATTTGGGTTTTAGATGTGGAGCTGACAGCAAGAAATTTTATGATGCACTTTTGTCATCGATGTTTTCTCTTGGGTGAGCAAATTACACTCATATTGGGAAACTATCGGATATCCACCCTGAGATGTCCATCAACTGTCTTCAGTTAACACTCTTATCTGTTGTAGATAATTTACAGTCAGTTTCTTGTGGTGGTGGGAACTGAGGAGGGTCTTATAAAAATTCTGCTAGTTGTAGAAATGCATCTACCATAGCACCACATAGCTTTCAGATTTTCAGCTTGCAAAAGAAAGAAGGTATTATTTTTAGGTTAAGTTAATTAATAAAAACCTTATGCTGAAAAGAAACCAGAGATGTAATATCTTTTGAAGAATTTTAAGAGGCTACTAATGAGCTAATTAACAGTGAGTCAATGACACTGAAGCTTTTTGCAATTAGGATCAGCAACTTGTGCAGCCAATTTGGGTACTGTGTTTTTCAGAAGGTTAACCTCAGTTGAGTTCAACTGGAAGTCGGAATAGACAAGAACAACTATATATGTGCATGAACTAACAGTGTCCTAGATACCGAACCTGTCATCAAGAAACGGCCGTCAGAAGAGACAAAACCCAGATCAAATTCACTTCCTGGCATTCTGATTCATGTATGAGGTAACACTTTCACAACTTGGCAAGAGCTGTTGGAAAGAGGGAGATTTGTACTGAGGAAGATGACCCGGACCGTCAAGGGATTGTCGAGGAAGTCGGCGACAAGAGACGACGGAAGAAACAGCAGCAGAAAACAAGCAGCAGCAGCAAAACAGGTTCTCCAGTCGACCGGGCCGGTCGACCGGACGTGCACGACGTGCACAGTGTCAAAGAGCGGTCGACCGGACCGGTCGACCGATATGACTGACTGTAAAGGGCCCAACTCTCTGTTGGAATCGGTCGACCGGTAGAAGGGTCGGTCGACCGTCCCGGTCGACCGACAGTCGGGTTTGGGCTGAAATCTGCAGTTCGAAAACCTGTTGTATTTAAGGGCTGCTAGGGTTTTCTAAGTAGGTAATCTTGGAGGTAATCTTGTAGAAGAACCTGCGAAATTAGGTGGCTGAGAGCTCTCTTGTGTTGAGAGAGGCTAAGAGCCATTGTAATCTTCTTCCTAATTGAAATCTCTCTCCGTGGATTGCCCCGAGGACGTAGGCACGTTGGCCGAACCTCGTTAGATCTTGGTTGTTTGCGATTGGTTGTTCTTCGTGATTGATTTCATTGTTCTTGGTGATTGAGATCAGGTTGGATCTTCTAAGGGTTGTTGTCTGTCGCGCACAACAAGTGGTATCAGAGCGTTCAGGTTACGCTTGGGATATTCTAAAGATTCGAAGGGCTCCAGATCTGATCAGGTGGAGATCGTGTGTCGATCTCAGGTCAGAGGCATTGGTGTTCAAGGAGATCGTGTGTCGATCTCAGGTGGACGCAGGGAGGGCTCGTTGAATCAGGGGTGGAATAGATCTGGTGAGAAACTCAAGCTAGGGTTTCAAGGTAGAGGTAAAAATTACTTTTTATCTCAGAAATAGATCTATTTTGCAAGTATTTGATCTTCCGCATAGTTAGAGGGTCATGGAAAGGATCTCAATGGCAGAGGAATCTAAGTCTGTTAAAACAATGAATAACTCCAGGATTGAAGTTGTTAAGTTCAATGGAACTAACAATTTCGGGATGTGGAGGTGTGAGGTTATGGATGCATTGAATGCACAGAACCTCGAGGACACGCTCCTATTGGAGAGGAAGAAGAACACAACCACCGAGGAAGAGTGGGCAAAGATGAACAGATCGGCATGTGGCTTGATACGTTCATGCTTGTCGCAAGACATCAAATATCTTGCACAACATGAGACGTCGGCAAAGAAACTGTGGAATACCCTAGAAAAGAAGTACCTGACCAAGAGTGTGGAATCACGGCTGCAGCTTAAGAGTAAGCTGTATTTGTTCAGGATGCAGAGGGGGAGCACAGTGAATGAGCACATAAACCGGTATACGAAGCTTCTCACTGATCTGATGAACGTGGATGTCAAGGTAGAAGAGGAAGACAAGTCTGTCATTCTCCTGAACTCGCTCCCATCGGAGGAGTATGAGACATTCACCATGACGTTTATCAATGGTAGACAAACTTTAGTCTATGATGAGGTGTCGTCCGCATTGATGAGCTATGAGACAAGGAAGAATGAGAGACATTCTGGTCAGTCAAGCTCAGTGGCGGAGGCATTGGAGGTGAGGAGCAGAAGTTCATCAAGGAAGGGTAGAGAGATTAGTGGAAGATCGAAATCCAGGCCGGGATTCAAAGACCTCAAAAGAAATCAGTGCATTTTCTGTAGAGAAATTGGGCACTGGAAGGTAGACTGCCCAAAGTTCAAGGGAAAGAAGAAGGAGTCGAATGCTGAAGCAAATCTATCGAAGGTGACGAAGACTCAGAGGAGTAGTTCACAGACAGATGGAGCAGATTCGGACTCGTCTGGATTCTCTTTTTCAGTCAGTTCTCCCAGTGTTAGTAACTCATGCAAAGATGAGTGGATTCTGGATTCAGGAACAACATACCATGCATGTCCAAACAGGAGCTGGTTCACCAGTTTTGAGAAGCTGGAAGGTTGCTCGGTGGTGATGGGTGATGATCACTCATGTAGCATGGAGGGTGTTGGTACAATCCCAATCAGAATGTTTGATGGGATGGTTTGGGAGTTGACAGGTGTGAGGTATGTACCTCAGATGAAGAGAAATTTAATCTCTTTGGGAACTTTGGAAGCATCGGGCATGATGATATCGGTTCGAGATGGCGATCTCAGGATGATCAAGGGCTCGATGGTTGTGATGAAGGGCGTCCGCCGAGGAAATCTATACTACTTGAAGGGTAGTACGATTACAGATCAGGTGGAGACTTCGGGTACAGATGAGGTTGGCCTGGGGATTTGGCAGGAAAAAGCCGGACAAGAAGAAGAATCTTTGCGAGCTCCTGCAAAGATGGAATCAGAAGGTGCTGCTACCTGCAAGTCAGAAGGTGGACACAGGGTTCTGGACAAGAAGAAGGTGAGTTTCAGCACCAGTTCTCACCACAATGAAGGTCTTCTTGATCGTGTTCACGTGAGTGTATGGGGACCTGCTAAGACGGCATCGCTTGGAGGTCACAGGTACTTTGTCTCGGTAATTGATTGTTCATCTAGGCAGGTTTGGATATATCCGATGAGACAAAGGGGTGAAGCCCTAGATGTGTTGAGGAAGTGGAGCGGAAGAATGGAGAGGCAGATGGGTAGGAGGATAAGGGAGCTTCATATTTACAATGTTGGAAAAGACATTGACCGATTCCTACAGTTTGGCCAGAACACAGGAATTGCTACACACTTCTCAACAGGTACAGATGAGTTGGCTAAGGAAAAGGTCCGTTCCTTGCTGGAGGAGGTTCGGAAGTTATTGTCCAATGCAGGATTGGACAAGTCGCTTTGGACTGAGGCGATTGAGTATGCTAGCCATCTCAAGAATCAAACGACTGCGATAGGAGGTAAAGCTCCATTGGAACATTGGTCGGGAAAAGCTCAAGATCACGGTGTGCTGCGGGAATTTGGAAGTACGGCTTACTTCAGTGCCAAGAATGGCAAGGTGAATCCGCAAGCAAGGAGGTTTGTCTATTTGGGCATCAAGGAGAACAGCTACAGGTTGTGGGATCCTAAGGACAAAAGGATCGTGATGAGCAGGAATGTCACATTTGGAGAGGCTTCAGGGTTGAAGTCCATCATCTCTCAGCAGGTGGAGAGGATGAAGACCAAGGGAGAATCGCAGCGGGTGGAGGTCGATGCTACTCCATCATCTCCAGGTAGTTCGGCATCAAAGGAGACTTCATCGGAGGTGACATCGGGTGGAGATCATGATAACAAGAGGGATGCTGAACAGGTTGAAGACATTGCTGAAGATGTCAAGTTGAGTGCAGCCAAAGGAACCAAGGTGAGACCACGTTCGTGGTTAAAGAAGGATGAATCTCAAGCTTGTGGACGCGACAAGCTCAAGTTGAAGGCCGTTGCTCTCCATGATGGTCAGGAAGAGGTTCATATGACTCAGTCTAACAGGTTCGCTGCTGCAGGGACAGGTACCATTATTCGAGCTTGATGAAGCTCATTTTAATGAACTACGGTTGGCTTGATCCTTTTGGGCAAAGGTACGTAGGCAGCCGTAAAGGCGCAGCCATTGGTGATGCAACTCTTATGAAGCTATGTTTGGGTTCTCGAGAAGTTGTTTGGACCTTCACATAGAGGTGAAGAAGTGTGGTCAATGGAGCTTCACGTAGAATTGAAGAGACTTCACGGAGAGGTGAAGAGACTTCATGTAGCGGTGAAGTGGTGTGGCCAGTTGGACTTCACATTGAGGTGGAGTGGTGTGATCTCGAAGAACAGTTTTATCTTCCGGAGAGGAGATGTTGAGCTTGCATAAGGAGGGGTGTGCATCCAGTTGAAGCCGATGATGTTTGGTGTGCTCTACGCAGACTTGGTTGGACCGTCAGAGGAAGACAGGTAGACTAGATAGAGCTAGTCAGTGGAGAGTCAGTGTTGGCTCATAAGGAAGTCTTCATGAGGTCATGAAGTTGCGGAGTAGAAGCCACAGTATGGTGATCGGCAGGTATGAAAATTCTCCTAAGGTGAAGTGCAGGGAAGGCATGTGCAATGTTTTCCAGGAAGAGATGAGCCAAAGATTCCAAGCCGAGATCGTGTGTCGATTTCGCCGAGATCGTGTGTCGATTTCGACCAGTGCGCGCAAGCCGAGATCGTGTGTCGATTTCGCCGAGATCGTGTGTCGATTTCGCCAGGTGATAGACTGGGGTTCGTTGGATGTCGGCTCAGATTTTGGAATCTTCGCCGAGGTGGAGAATTGTTGGAAAGAGGGAGATTTGTACTGAGGAAGATGACCCGGACCGTCAAAGGATTGTCGAGGAAGTCGGCGACAAGAGACGACGGAAGAAACAGCAGCAGAAAACAAGCAGCAGCAGCAAAACAGGTTCTCCGGTCGACCGGCCGGTCGACCGGACGTGCACGACGTGCACAGTGTCAAAGAGCGGTCGACCGGACCGGTCGACCGATATGACTGACTGTAAAGGGCCCAACTCTCTGTTGGAATCGGTCGACCGGACCGGTCGACCGGTAGAAGGGTCGGTCGACCGTCCCGGTCGACCGACAGTCGGGTTTGGGCTGAAATCTGCAGTTCGGAAACCTGTTGTATTTAAGGGCTGCTAGGGTTTTCTAAGTAGGTAATCTTGGAGGTAATCTTGTAGAAGAACCTGCGAAATTAGGTGGCTGAGAGCTCTCTTGTGTTGAGAGAGGCTAAGAGCCATTGTAATCTTCTTCCTAATTGAAATCTCTCTCCGTGGATTGCCCCGAGGACGTAGGCACGTTGGCCGAACCTCGTTAGATCTTGGTTGTTTGCGATTGGTTGTTCTTCGTGATTGATTTCATTGTTCTTGGTGATTGAGATCAGGTTGGATCTTCTAAGGGTTGTTGTCTGTCGCGCACAACAAGAGCAGGTCACAATACTTTCACAGATAGGTAGACATAGCTCCACATTTTTATTTATGCTTGTTGAATATACACACACTTACGAACTTTATTTATAAATATTTTATGGTATGAAGTGCCAAAATTCTGTTTCTTAAGCATATCATCCAAATCTAGTTAATGCTTAATGAAAAATTTAAATCACCCAAAACTGAAAGTTCTTGGACAGTGTACTATATTACTTACAGTTACTGAGATCTCCATCTACTCTTTTACTATGGCCTTGACCACACCCTTATCTGTTGCAGATAAATTCTTGTCATTTCTTTTCGTAGTGATGGGAACTGAGAGGGATCTTTTTTCAATTCCGCTATCTGTTCAAATGTGCCTGCCAAAGTTTTTGAGGCTCTCCACTGGCAAAAAGAATAAGGATCAGCTGAGAAAAAAGAAGCTCATGAGAAAAGGAAAACAAAGGAACAATAACTTTTGAAGAATTGTGAAAGGCTACTAATGTCACAAAATAACAGTGAGAAACTAAACTATGCAATTAATATCAGTAACTTGAGCAGCCAATAGGGGTGATGTATTTTTCAGACAATCGACATCACTGAGCTCAAGTGGAAGACAGAATAAACAACGGTGGGCTGAACCTGTCATCAAGAATTAATGGACCTGAAGAGGCGAAATGGAACGATTCCACAACATTGCATGCGAGAAGCAGGATTGATGGCGCAGCTTATTTTGTCTGTTCTCGAATCCTGCTTGTTGCAAACCAGGACGATGCATACCTTTGATTTGATGTTCTCCCATAAGTGAGCATATATCAGTCAGGTTATAACTGAGAGGAAAATATCTCAGATCTAATAATGATGATCAGGCCTATGAAAATGAGTGCTCTTAAGGGATCAAATACTAGTTGTGTGTTAACTACTAAAAGATGTTATACGCCAAATGACTCAAATAAAATGATACAGAATCTGACATATAAAGGAATTTCCCAGAAAAAAAGCCTGGCCATCTTTTTCAAAAGATGAAACGAAAGCATTAGCTAGCTATAATACCAATGCAATAATTAATTCTGTGAGATTATAAAAAATATCAACCTTTCTAAAAATGTACAACCATCTGATTCAACAATTTCAGTACAATAGTTTGGAAATCCTCATTAGCAATCAAATATAAACTTGAATAGATATATTAAGTTCCTCTTTACCTCTTGAAGCTCAAAGGGAAACTTTTCCAATAAAGATGGAATAAATTTTAGACTTGTTATTTTCTTCAGCGGGACCAAATTAGTGCCTCCAATGTCTACTAGCATGCATTTGACTCCCATCATATTGCAATTTGCAACCCTTGTGGACCACATAGGACAATCCACATGCATCTTAGTTCAGTTAGCATTATAATTACTCTTATCTATGAACACAAGAAATATTCCTTAGTTCTAATAAGAAAAGCTGTGGGAGCCACTGCAACTTGCATCAACCCCTCCAGGCTCCAGAACTCCTATAAAAGAGGACCTCTCCCCAACATTCCACTTCACCAAAACTACACGTTTCATCCATCCTTTCTCAAATTCTTAAACTTCCTCTCTGTTCTAGCTAAAGGGAAAAAAAAAAAAAAAAAAAAAAAAGAGATGAAGGCGATAGTACCAAAACACTATCTTCTTTTCTTTCTCTCGCAGCTACACTTTCTCTCCTTTTTGGCATCCATTTTGAATCGTGCAATGGCTCTAGACTCCTTGCGCAAGGTCCTGTAAGCATGCAGTTCATAAGAACTTCATGCAGCAAAACCACATACCCTGCCCTCTGTTTCAATTCCTCTCATCCTATGCAAGTGCAATCCAAACAAGCCCCATACAGCTTGCTCACACCGCCCTTTCTATCACATTGGACAGTGCACGTTCCACTTCTACGACCATGAAGACAATGTCAAAGAGTGGTGTCATGAGCCCTCAAGTGGCAGAGGCCATGAGCGATTGCATGGACAATGTGAGAGACTCAGTCAGCGAGCTCAAACAATCTATGGAAGCAATGGGGCACCTTGGGGGAAAGGATTTGGGATTTCAACTCAATAGCATACAGACTTGGGCAAGTGCAGCCCTTACAGATGATAATACATGTATGGATGGGTTTTCGGGCAAAGCTATGAACGGAGAAGTAAAGACTGCAGTCAGGAACCATATGGTGAATGTGGCGCAGCTGACTAGCAATGCATTAGTTTTTATCAACAGCCTAGCTAGTGCCCATTCTTCTCCTTGAACTAGTAGCCATACTGCCATTAGGAGGTGTTTCTTTGTGATCAATTATGATGTTTTCTTGTTTGGTTGTCAATTAGTGTACTGGAAATCAATGTAATTAGTATTGTATGAGATCTCCCCTTTTGCAATGAAATTGATTTCAATTCGGAGTAAATTTATCCAAAATCGTTCCGGTCCATTCCTGGCTCCACACTTCTTGAATTCCACACCATTATATTACTCCACTCTATCATTATTTCATTTAATTCGCTTCTCTAACACTCTTTGTGCTTCTTCTGTCCTCTTCTTATGTTCTCCTACACGGATGAGAACCAACACATTAATTCTGTACGAACTAAGGAATAACATAGTAATCCTGTACGAACTACGATCAGTACAATAAATCAAATAGAATATAGAAGGACTAACGCACAATCCTTTTGTGCATAGGAGTCCAGGAATACATAAAACATGCAACAATTGCTGTGAGTGTCTGCATTTGGAAAAGTTTCCAAGTGCCTAATGGTCGATGTGACACATGAAAGTTAGGCCAATCTGAAGCAGATGCGAGCTGATGTAACGAATCAAGTGAAGAACATTACATGGATCAGCCAAGTATGCAAACAAAGCATGGTACATATTTCGATAGAATCTTCGAAATGGAAAGGGATCAGATTGATATCAACTATCAATATGACTGTTGGAGCAGTGGGCTTCAAATACAAGAGATGGCAAGTATAGAGAGACAGATAGCAATATAAAAGATAGAAACTGTAACGCCCCGATCCTAAAGATACGGAGTCGTTATGGCGACGCCTATGCGCAAGGGAAATACCCCACGTATACGCGCTAAGCCTAAATTGTAACCTGAATGAGCTATAATCTAAACCATAAAAATCACTGCAATATGATATATAAAAGCTACACATGATAACAATATGAATGACAGGAAGAAAATGGCAGCTGAAAGCAATAAATGCAGAATCAGGAAATGACATAATATAAAGGGGTGAAATACCAGAAATAGAAGAAAGAACGTCCAGTCCCTCGCAAGACGAACAGTCTCATAGAACCCTGCACATTAGAACAACCGTCCAATAGCTGGACGTACAAACCCAGGGTCGTCAGAACGCGACCATAATGAGTGTGTGTAAAGGGGAAACAGCTCGTGCAGAAGAAACCATGTGCATATATAATAGTAAGAACAACTGCAGATAGAAAGACTAAATAACACAATAAATAACTGAACAGTAACACATATAATAAAAACATGAATACAGGTAGCAAGACAACCGGCACAACTGTAAATATGCAATCAATGTCAAGGCGTGTAATCTATCACATGTCACTAGGTTGGCATACAATCCAGTCATGGTTATAGTTATATGTCTATCACAGTGATATAAATGTACAGTTAGATGATTGTGGTCAGTCACAATTCAATAACAGTTTATTATTAATTATGTCAGCGAACACCAATCGCCACCTGTAATAGGCGCATCCCATACTACGCCTACTACATGTGTCAATCAGAGTCCTAAGTTATTGAAACTGATCGGTTGGAGACGTTGTCCGTGCTTTAGGTGGGTCCCGTACATACCCGGGACCACGGCCCAGATGCCTGGCGCTGAACCAGGCCCTACCGCCAGGTAGTCAGTAACAGTAACAGTACTCACAGTATCACTGTGGAACAGTAAACTCACAGTAGCACTGTGGAACAGTAACAGATGGGATGTCAGTCATCCCCCGATACCCTGCAGTGGAACCGTAAGTCGGCTGCGCAACCTGTATCCTAGGTCCACCCAAAATACAGACGCTGTCTCCTCCATCAATTTCCCCAATCCCAGTGTAAGTTGTTCAATTACTTTATTATTTAATCAATTCAGTTAAATCAGTCAATGTCCATATTATCTAGAATACTGGGACGATACGGTGACAGTAACAATAACAGTACAGCAACAGTCAATCAGTAATCGTATACACGGTGAGCAATATCAGTAACAGTAACAGTAACAGTAACCGTGTATACGATGAACAATAAAACTGTACCGTGGTTACGGTCAAACAATCATTTCCTAGTAACTTTCGATAACATGAATCAATACAACAATAAAACTCGATAATACTCAATAGCCGTCTCATCTAGAACCGGTCAATATCTCATATGCCTGTACTGCATATAACAATATCTGTTCTCCGTAGTCATCATGAACCTACCCTCAATAGTCATCCTGACCGTCAAATCTCAATCTATGTCAAAGTAATCCGGTACAGTAATCCACAAGTTTAATAAATCAATAACCTGTTCTCTCATTATATCAGTCTAATCTGATCTTTATGTCATCAGTATATTCACATCTCAATAACCGAAATAGTCAATGCTCTGATACATCTATTCAGATCTCCACACTCTAGTCTGATCAAAGTCATCACCCCTCCATACTAAAGAGATATCATTAACTATTCCATCAACTTATATTCCCAATACTATCCTTGCAAATCATTAAGCATCAGTCCGTATCAGTAATCTAGTACAATAAATCACCATCTGAATATATCAATAATCAGTCTCTCCCTGTCAATCTACTCTGATCCTCAAGTCACCAATAACAGAGATCAACAGTAAAAGTTATCAAACTTTGCATATAGTTTATTACTGATATCAATGCATTCACCCTCACAGTAATTATATTTCTATCACTAGGTAACAACAATAAATGACAGTCTATTAGTATTCTCGAAATCAACTAACATAACGGATATTGAGATCACAAGTAAATAATGGATACATCCTCAAAATCAGATTCTTCCAACTATAATCAAGATCATATTACATATCTATATCAAGGGTAAGCTACACACACAATACATAATGACAATCTAACAAGATTAACTCCTCTATAAACTGATCAAGATCCAATATAAATATATCATAAGTCAACTCCAACTCTAACTAAGTCATTGCCAGTCCAAGTATCAGTAAATCAATATATTGGTAAAGCAATGTCATATCTAATACTTTCCCGATATCCACTGGAATTCTAATTAAATACACATATGCTCCTTCATGTAATATCTACAATAATAATCCAAACACCCATATAATCAACATAGGATTCCAACATAATTGTTAACACATGCATATCATTTCCTATGCATTCAACATGTAATGTAGAAGGGGGTGACAACTCATATCCGTGCTTAATAATTTCTACACATAATCATGTAAAACATGTGCACTACACAACAAATTACACCACATACACAAACATGTCTATGATCAATAAATTAATTAAAGAGAGAGAAAGAGAGAGAGAGACACTCACATTGGGAAACCTGCACGTTACCGGGCGAGTCACCGTTACGGTCGCCGTGGCGCCGCTCTTCGCTGTCGGACTGCATAGGACGGTAGCCAGGGTCCTGGGGAAGACCTGGCTGCAATCTGGAGGTCTCGCGCTCGCCAGAAGGGCCTGGAATCGCCGCTCGCCCGCTGCTTGTGCTGCTGGTCTGAATCTGGATCTGCTGTGCGCGTCCCGGGCGAGTCGCTGCCATGGTCGCTGTGGTGCGGTTCCTCGCCAACGGACTGCATGGGGGGGTGGCCAAGACACTGGAGAAGGTCACCGTGCTGGTCTCCGGCGACGGCCTAGCGTGGATCGGGAGAACTCGCCGCTCGCTCGCCGACGTCGATCAACGGCATCCCGTGGAGAGCCCGAAAATGGTTCGGAGTAGGATATTCGCCGCACACCACAATCATGCACCTATATTTGCACACATTTAAATGTAACACTCCCAATTATGTGCTCACGCACACAGCAAGCCACACAGCACAGGAACACAGCAAGCCCCTACATTATACACTTAAATATATATTTTTATACACATTACACAACACATAATTAAAAGCACATAAATATAAAAATACTCCCCATGCATTAATACTCACACACAGTATAAAACATACACCCCAAAATAAATTCATAGCAAGAGAGAAGGAGGGAGGAAGACTCACAGCCAATGGGGAATTCGGTTGGTGGTGGTGTGATGGCGTCACGATTGGATGAGGGAGCTCGGCCTGGTGCACAGGAGGGAGGGGCTCGCTGGACTGAAGCTCGGCCAAGAAGGGGGTATGCTCCGGCTCCGGCGATGGCGGGGAGGAGGTCCAGCCTGGAGAGGGGCGGCCTGGTGATGGCCGGCTGTTGGGGCGCGCCGGGGGAGGAGGCGCCTGGCCGCTGGTGGTGGGTGCGGCAAGACATGGAGGGCTCGGCCTGGGCCATGGCCGAGCTGTGCTGTGCGCGGCCACGGGGCGGTGGTGTGTGTGGCCTGGTCCGTTGGAAGGGGTGCTGCTGGCCGTCGGAGACGCTGGTGCGGACCTGACCGGAGACGGGTGGGAGGCGAGTGCGGGTGAAGGGGGATCTCGCTGGTGGTTCTGCTGCGCGCCAGCCAGGACTGGGCGGCTACCCAAAGGGCGGCGGCGCTCTGGTGATCGCCGGAGAGGAGGGGGCGGATCTGGTGCTCGGCGTGGTGGGGAGGCCGGCCTGGTCGCTGGGGCTGCGGATCAGGGAGGGGGGTGTGGCAGATTGGGGATGGGGTGTTGGCGGCTGTGTGTTGGAGAGGGAGAGATGGAGATTAGGTTAGGGTTTAGAATTAGGATTATATATAAGGGTATTGGGTTATGGGTTATGGGTTAGATCCAAATAGAGAAATGGGTAAGATTAGGAATGAGTTTGGGTAGTGGGTCTATGGTAGGATCAAGGATATAAGGATCATAGGCTCATGGGTAAGGGAAATATGGAAAAGAATAGGAAATAATAAATGTAGTAATAATAATAAGAATAATGATAATAATAATAGGTAATAATAATAATTCCTAATAATGCTAAATATACATATAAGGCCAAATTACCATTTCTCATCTTAAAATAATTTGCTTATTTAATATAATAATAATTACAAGAAGAAGTAATAAATTACTTTAAATTGATAATCTTAATAAAATAATTAGTAGAGCAGAATAAATGCTGTAGGAAAATAAAAATACAATATTACTAATTAGGGATATTACAGAAACAGAGAGAACAGCACACCAGTATTTAACGTGGTTCGGTCAGTGTGACCTACGTCCACGGAGAAGACAGTAAGAGGAATCCACTAATCAAAAGAGGGGAGAATACAAGAGATTACAACTCAAATCTCACTCACCCAAGCCCAATGAAACCCAAACTCACAAAAGGAAGATGAATGACAAGAGAAAGGAGAGAACACTATAAAATTTGACAACTCTCTTCTCACTTCCTTGCTCCTACCAATCTCATGCAATATGGTGCCTATTTATAGGCAAAACCTTCAAACCCCTTCATCATTTCACACATCAAAATCATAGGGTGGCTATGATCTTCATAGGGTGGCTATGATCTTCATAGGGCGGCTATGATCTTCTTAGGGTGGCTAAGATCTTCATAGGGCGGCTATGATCTTCTTAGGGCGGCTAAGATCTTCATATGGCGGCTATGATCTTCTTAGGGTAGCTATTGGTGGCTTTTAGGGTGGGTATTCATTAAAGACATATTAACAAATCTCCACCTTGTCTTGAATGAATAGAAAAAATCTCTCCACCTTAACTTGAACTGTATCAAGCGTCCTTTGGATTCTTGCTGTCTTCTCTAGCCTCGACGGGCTCAACCTTCGCCACTTTGAACACCAAGCAATTCGAGACAATACTCGAACTTGTGCGAAGGTACGGGCTTTCTCATCATATCTGCTGGATTATCTGCAGTACCAATTTTCTTAACTTTGATGACTTCAATTTCTCGAATAAAGTGATACCTGACATCAATGTGTTTGGTTCTCTCATGATACATCTGGTGCTTCATCAGATTATAACACTCTGGCTGTCACAAAACACCGTAGTTACTCCTTGGTGTAAGCCGAGATCTTCAACCAAGCCTCTTAACCAAATAGCTTCTTTTACTGCCTCTGTAACTGCCATATACTCTGCCTCCGTAGTAGACAAAGCAACTGTCGACTGTAAAGTCGCCTTCCAACTAATGGCACTACCTGAAAGAGTGAAAGCATAACCTGTCAGAGATCTTCTTCTATCTAAATCGCCCGCAAAATCTGAATCTGAATATCCTGCAATTTTATAATCAGAATTAGTTCCCCTGGCAAAACACAGACCAATATTAGTAGATCCTTTTAAATATCTCAAAATCCATTTCACTGCCTGCCAATGGCCTTTGCCTGGCCTGTCCATATATCGACTTACGACACTAACTGCATGTGAAATGTCCGGTCGAGTGCACACCATAGCATACATAATGCTTCCAACTGCACTGGCATAGGGAACATGAGACATGTACATCTCTTCTTCATCACTTTGAGGAGACAAATCTGCTGAAAGTCGAAAATGAGCAGCAAGTGGAGTTTTCACAGGTTTGGCATCAAGCATGCCAAATCTCTCTAACACCTTCTCGATGTATTTCTTCTGAGATAGGAACAATTTTCCTTCTTGCCTGTTCCTGTGAATTTCCATTCCCAAAATTTTCTTCGCTGCTCCCAAATCTTTCATCTCAAACTCTTGTTTGAGTAGAGCTTTAACTTATCAACTTCAGACATGTCTTTAGCTGCAATCAACATGTCATCAACATATAAAAGCAAATATACAAAAGAACCATCATTAAGCTTCCGATGATAAACACAACTATCATATTTACTCCTAGAGTAGCCATGCTCAATCATGAAAGTATCAAACCTCAAATACCATTGCCTAGGTGACTGCTTCAAACCATAAAGAGATTTCTTTAACCTGCACACATGGTCTTCTTTGCCTTCAATAACAAATCCTTCTGGTTGATGCATAAAGATTTGCTCTTCAAGCTCGCCATGAAGAAAAGCTGTTTTCACATCAAGTTGCTCGAGCTCTAGATCGAACCAAGCAACCATGGCTAGCAACACACGGATAGAGGTGTGCTTCACAACTGGAGAGAATACTTCATTGAAGTCGACCCCCTCTGTTTGACTGTAGCCTTTGGCTACCAAGCGTGCTTTGTATCTTACAGACTCAGCACCAGGAATTCCTTCTTTCTTCTTAAAGACCCATTTGCAGCCAATAATTTTCTGTCCCCTCAGCGGCTTCACTAACTCCCATGTTTGGTTCTTGTGAAGAGATTCCATCTCTTCAGTCATAGCAACAGTCCATTCTGCAGCTTCATCAGAACTGATAGCCTCATTGTAGGTAGAAGGCTCTGGAATCTCAATAGATTCTGCCATACTTAGAGCATAAGCGACCATATCTGCATAGGCGTATCGCTTAGGTGGACGGATCTGCCTTCTTGCTCTCCCGGTGGCAATACTGTACTGTTGTTCTTGCAGTGTATCACCTGAAGTTGAACCTTGAGCATCATTGACTGGTTCAACGCGAGTGCTCTCCTGCACTCCTTCTGTAACTTTGCTCTCAAGCTCCACCTGCTTGCTTGCTTCCTCTCCTGAACCTGTAATATCAATAACAGACTCCTTTCTCGGTTGAAGCATGTAATTTTCATCAAAAGTAACATCCCTACTAATAATAAATTTAGGTGACTTAGGATCAGGAAGCCACAACCTGTATCCTTTCACCCCAGTAGCATAACCAAGAAATATATCTTTCTTTGCCCTACGTTCAAGCTTACCATCATTTACATGAAAATAAGCAGGGCAACCAAATACTCGTAAATGAGAGTAATTAGCAGGGGTACCAGACCATACCTCTTCAGGAGTCTTAAAATCAATAGCTGTAGAGGGAGACCGATTTACCAAATAGCAAGCTGTATTTACTGCCTCGGCCCAAAAACATTTTGACAAACCGGCATTAGAGAGCATGCACCGAGCTCTCTCCAACAGTGTCCTGTTCATCCTTTCTACAACTCCATTCTGTTGTGGTGTGTATCGAACTGTACGATGCCGCACAATTCCTTCATTTTTGCAGAATTGATCAAACTCCATGGAACAGAACTCCATTCCATTATCGGTCCTGAGGCGCTTCACCTTCTTTCCTGTTTGCTTTTCGATCATAGCCTTCCACTGCTTGAAGGTAGCAAACACATCGCTCTTATACTTGAGAGGATACACCCAAACTTTTCTGGAATAATCATCAATTAAAGTTAGAAGATAACTAGCTCCGCCTTTTGATGGAACCTGAGAGGGACCCCAAACATCTGAATGGATGTAGTCTAAGGTATCTTTAGTCCTGTGAACACCTGTACCAAAAGAAACTCTGTGCTGCTTGCCAAAAACACAATGTTCACAAAAGTCAAGTTTTCCTATTTTCTGGCCACAAAGCAAACCTTGCTTACTCAACATGTGTAGTCCTCTCTCACTCATATGCCCTAACCGCATATGCCACAAACGAGTGGTATCTAAGTCTGGGTCTTCTAACATTGACACAGCGACATCACCTGTCACCGTGCTACCTTGAAGGATATAAAGGGTATCCATCTTCTTTCCTTTCATCACAACAAGAGAGCCTTTACTAACTCTCAAAACTCCACCTTCAGCTGAAAACTTATAGCCGTTGGAGTCAAGGGTGCCCAAAGAAATTAAATTTTTCTTCAAATCCGGCACATGCCGAACATTACTCAATGTCCTAACAATACCGTCATGCATTCTAATCTTGATTGACCCAATACCAATTGTCTTGCAGGGCATGTTATTTCCCATTAGGACATTACCACCATCAATTGGTTGGTAAGTCACAAACCAGTCCCTGTGAGGACATATGTGATAAGAACAACCTGAATCAAGAACCCACTCATCTCGTGAACGGGCATCAAGGACAGTAACTGAAAGAACCTCATGTGATGTGGAGGATTCTTCTGCAACACTAACAACTGAAGATTTCTCATCTTGAGATTTACTCCTTACATCTTCTTTTTCTTTGAGCTTAAAACAATTTTTTTATAGTGTCCAAACTTATGACAATAGTGACACTCAACATTTTTTCTTAACCTAGATTTAGATCTGAATTTTCCTCGAGATTTTTCTCGACCCTTCTCCGTACGACCACGGACGAACAAGCCTTCAGCTTGATCCTCACTTCCTACAACTGACACCTTTTGTCTTAACTCCTTAGAATGTAAAGCTGATTTGACATCTTCTAAAGAGAGTGTATCTCTACCGTAGAGCATACTATTAACAAAATTTTCAAAGGAAGGAGGTAATGAGCACAATAAGATGAGAGCCTGATCTTTTTCATCTATTCTAACATCAATATTTTTTAAATCTATGAGAATTTTATTGAGCTCATCTAAGTGGTCTTTAATTGGCGTACCTTCCTTCATGCGAAGAGTAAAGAGGCGCTGCTTCAAGTAGAGCTTGTTGGTCAGAGACTTTGTCATATACAAGCTCTCTAATTTGAGCCACAAACCAGCGGCAGTATCTTCATCGGCAACCTCCCGCAAAACTTCGTCAGCTAGACAAAGTTGTATGGCACTATGCGCCTTCATCTCGAGTTCTTCTTTTTCATCCTCGGACATGGATTCCGGCAACTTGTCCTTACCGGATAAGACTTTCAACAAGCCTTGTTGAACCAAGAGAGCCCGCATTTTGACTCTCCACAAACTGAAGCTATTTCTCCCGTCGAATTTCTCTACTTTGTACTTTGCCGAAGCCATCAAGAAACCCACAAGAAGATAACACTAGCTCTGATACCAGTTTGTTGGAGCAGTGGGCTTCAAATACAAGAGATGGCAAGTATAGAGAGACAGATAGCAATATAAAAGATAGAAACAGAGAGAACAACACACCAGTATTTAACGTGGTTCGGTCAATGTGACCTACGTCCACGGAGAAGACAGTAAGAGGAATCCACTAATCAAAAGAGGGGAGAATACAAGAGATTACAACTCAAATCTCACTCACCCAAGCCCAATGAAACCCAAACTCACAAAGGAAGATGAATGACAAGAGAAAGGAGAGAACACTATAAAATTTGACAACTCTCTTCTCACTTCCTTGCTCCTACCAATCTCATGCAATATGGTGCCTATTTATAGGCAAAACCTTCAAACCCCTTCATCATTTCACACATCAAAATCATAGGGTGGCTATGATCTTCATAGGGCGGCTAAGAGCTATGATCTTCTTAGGGCGGCTAAGATCTTCATAGGGCGGCTATGATCTTCTTAGGGTAGCTATTGGTGGCTTTTAGGGTGGTATTCATTAAAGACATATTAACAATGACATCGTAGAAGAATAATGGATGCACATCGTAAAACCAAACCCTAAGTTTCTACTCTTTCACTTCTTTGCTGTAACCTTAGGGACAGGAGTAGCTGGATGCATTATTTTTTCTTTAACACAAGTAGGTAGATCCCATATTCAAGCATTGTATTTTAATTTCCAGTGATTTTAATTAAATAAATATAAATTCTTTACTTCTTTCATTCATCATTTACTGATTTTTACTCATTCCATTGCATAGTGTAATTCTTATCTTTTTACTGCCATTACTTTCCTAGCAGTAGTTCCCAAATTTTCCTAGTAGATCCATGAGAAGGGAGATGAGGCCACTACGGGCATCTCCAGCTCATAGATGAGTTAGTGAAAACAGCATTGAGGGAGATCTGAATCTCCATGATCCTGAGCCAAAGCTCTGCTTGCCATAACATGGGCAAGACTGGATTTTTGGAAAAATGAAATCATTCCTATTCTGCCATAGCTCCCCAGAAGTATCTGCAAACAACCAATTGCTGAATTCTAACAATTGGTTTCTTATCTCTCCCTCTCTAAAACATGCCATGATCTTACCATGTTGATATATAATCGAGATATTTAGAGAAAACAATAAGCAGATAAATCCACAATGTTGATACATTATTATTCATTAGTCAATTATTAGTTTCTGGGTCCCTAAATTATAAAACTAGTGATGCATGCTCCTTCCCCCTATCTCCACTGAATTCAACCAAAGTAATGAAGAACGCAAGCTGTGAATCCAAAGCAACAAGGAATGCAAGCTGGGTATAAAAGACGGATAAAATACTTAGACTACTTAATCTCCTTGTTCATCCCCATACAGAATGGACAGAACATGAGCTATCCGATTCAATTAAGGCAGCATAAATTGTGGTATATCAACCTTTCAGACTTTCTCCACTTGCAAAAAGATGATGAACAAAAAATAAAAAACTCCTGATAATGGGAAAGAAGAGAAAGATATGAGATATTTTGAAGAGTTCAAAGAGTCCACTCCACTTCCACAATTTTATTTGCACATCGTTAATTCAACTGATATTTTGGATCTCAATTTCTTGGACTATGACTGGTCAAGATAAGGGTGTGGTAGTATGTGTTCAATGGAATCTCACTAGCTCAAGTGGAAGAAAGAATGGACAAGGAGACTCTGTACATTAATGAACCTTGAAATGGGCTGAACATGTCATGATCAAGTTGGGTCCCAAGGGTCAAATTTTAGGCTAAGTTCACTGCTGTAGCTAGCTTCCACAAGTGGGAACAAGAGCAGGAGCTAACGATTAACAAACTCTTGCTTGTCCTGTAGAGCCAAAATTATTTAGGACCCTTCAAAGTACATCTGATTTGGGCATGGGGCATGGAGCTAGCTGCCAGCAAGTAACGAGGGTGCTCTTTGATGTTTCGTGGGGGGCGAGCAAATGACACAAACATTCCAAATGATGTAGCAATGGGCTTCTAATACGAGAGATGGTAAGTACAAGTAGGGATTAAACAAATAGCAACTATAAGCTAATAAGGACAAAGAGGACAACACATCAGTATTTAACGTGGTTCGGTTAATGTGATTCTCACTCACCCAAACCCACAATACCCAATTTACATTAGGAACAAAATGAGGGAGAGAAGAAATGAGAGTGTGTACAAAAAAGCCTTCAACTTACTCTCTTCTTCTTCGCTTGCTCTTTCAATTTCATCACCCGTAGCATTCCTTTGCAAAGAAGCCAACACCCCATCAACATCCAACACCCATCTCGATCAGCGCATCCTACAAGTCACTTATTAGAGCGATTGAATTAACTTCATAGGGTGAATAATTAATAGGTGTCCTTAGATATGGTGGCTTGATTAAAACTACACAAGCATGCTTGTGTATTCAAGTCACTTTCAATAAATATCCACCTTAACTTGGACACACAATAAATTTCTCCACCTTAACTCGAACTTTATCAAGCGTCCGTTGTCTTCTCTAGACCCGACGAGCTCAACCTTTATCATTTTGAACACTAAGCAATTCGAGACAATGCTTGAACTTCGTGAAGATACGGGCTTTGTCATCATATCTGTTAAATATCTACAGTATCATTTTTTTCTATTTTGATTACTTTAATTTTTCGAATAAAATGATACCTAACATTAATGTATTTGGTTCTCTCATGATATATTTGGTGCTTCATTAGATCTATAACACACTGATTGTCACAAAATACTATAGTTACACAGTGTAAGTCGATATATTCAACCAAACTTCTTAGTCAAATAGTTCTTTCATTGCCCCTGTAACTACTATATATTTTGCCTCTGTAATAGAAAAAGCAACTATCAACTGTAAAAGCACCTTCCAACTAATGTCACAACTTAAAAGAGTGAAAATATGACCTGTCAGAGATCTCTTTCTATACAGATCGCCAACAAAATCTGAATTCAAGTATCCAACAATTTTGAAATTAAACACATACCAATATTAGTAGATTTTTTTTTAAATACGTAGAATCAATTTCACTGCATGCCAATGACTTTTTCATGCATGTTCATATATTGACTCACGATATTATTTGCATGTGAAATGTCTGGTAAAGTGCAAACTTAGCATATATAATACTTCCAACTGCACTGGCATGAAGAACACGAGACATACTTCTCCTCATCAATTTGAGGAAACAAATTTGCTGAAAGCCGAAAATGAGTAGCAAGTGGCGTCTTCACATGTTTGGCATCAAGCAAGTCAAATCTCTCTAATATCTTCTCGATGTATTTCTTTTGAATAGGAACAGTTTTTATTCTAGTCTATTCCTATGAATTTTCATCCCAATTCTTAGTTGCTCCAAAAATTTTCATTTCAAACTCTTATTTGTGTTGAGCTTTCAACTTATCAATTTTAAATGTCTTTAGCTGCAATCAGCATGCCATCAATATACAAACGCAAATACACAAAGGAATGATCATTGAGCTTCCGATGATAAACACAACTATCATATTTACTCTGAGAGTAACCATGCTCAATCATGAAAGTATCAAATCTTAAATACCATTGTCTAAGTGGCTACTTCAAACCATAAAGAGATTTTTTTAACCTGCAGACCTGATCTTTTTTGTCTTCAATAACGAATCCCTCTGGCTGATGCATAAAAATATACTTCTCAAGCTCGCCATGAAGAAAAACTGTTTTCATATCAAGTTGCTCAAGCTCCAGATTGAACCAAGCAACCATGACTAGTAACATGCAGATAGAGGTGTGCTTCATAACTGAAAAGAATATTTCATTGAAGTCAACACCCTCTCACTATAGTTTTTAGCTACCAAGCGTATTTTGTATCTTACAGATTCAGCACCTAAAATTCTTTTTTTTTTCTTGAGGACTCATTTGCAGCCAACAATTCTGTCCATTGGACAGCTTCATTAACTCCCATGTCTGGCTCTTATGAAAAAAACTTTTTTCTTTTCAGTCATTATAACAGTCCATTCTGTGGTTTCATCAGAACTAGTAGCCTTCTTGTAGGTAGAAAGCTCTGAAATCTCGATATATTCTGTCACACTTAGAGCATAAGTGACCATATCTGCATAGGTATGTCGCTTAGGTGGACGGATCTACCTTTTTACTCTCCCTATGGTAATATCGTGTGCTGCTCTTGAGGTGTATCACCTTGAGCACCATCTACTGGTTCAACGTGTATACTCTGCTACACTCCTTCTCTAACATTACTCTCAAGCTCCACCTGCTTTCTTGCTTCCTTTCTTGAACCTGTAGCATCAACAAACCTGTTTCTCAGTTGAAGCATGAAATTTTCATCAAAAGTAACATCCTTATTAATAACAAATTTAGGTGACTTAAGATCAGGCCACCACAATCTGTATCCCTTCACCCTAATAGGCATAACCAAGAAATATAGCTTTTTTGTTCTAGGTTCAAGCTTACTATCATTTAAATAAAATTAAGCAAGGCAACCAATCATCATAAGTGAGAGTAATTGGTAGGAGTATTAGATCATACCTCCTTAGGAATCTTAAAATTGATGATTGAAAAACACAATACAGTTTTTCATTACAATTTTATATTACCAACCAAACACCGTAAAACTTAGCTGCATTTAAATCACTAACAACTATAAAAGAGATTATCACTTATGACTACGGTCACTTACGACAACCAAACATGCTACATTAATTTATGACTGTTTTGAGCGTAATGATTTGTATGTTCTCTAACCTCAGATTTTTCTCCCATGAGTAGATTTCCAATTTGAAAAAAAAAAACGGCACAATCCTCAAAGGAATCTTCAGTGGGCGTAACTGGGAACGAGACATAATTAATGGGTTCATTGGAAATACTGACAAACTAATATTTTTTTTGTCGCCCTTGTGGATAAGACCGCATCTAAATGTTTTACTACCGTTGTTGGCCGGCCCATGCTACTTTCAAGCCGGCTCCCTCAAATCAAGCCCGAATTAATCAGCCCGGTCTAGAGCCCAGACTCAATTAATGAAAAAAATCATAACCACATAGATTCTTTATCAAACCAGATAGCAATGATACAATTATTTCTTCATCAAACCAAACAACTTAGAAGAGATAAAAGAACCGTGGCGGTCTCACGCTACATTACAATGCTAATTTATCCATTTTTGTGCCTTTTTTCCTGTGCAGTAAATTATAATTTATGCACGTCTACTCCTGATATACCTAATGCAAAATTTGTTCCATCCACCCAAAATCTAGATAATGTTTACGAAAACACTTGGATCATCCAAAATTGCAAGAATCTAGCCACACACTCGAAAACTGCAGGCTCATGGACTGTATATGGACAATTGCTTAATATGATACCTATTGGTTCACTGTCCAAGTTTCATGGAGTCGCTATTGCCGACTGAACTTCAAACTGCAAGTTCTTGGACTGTATACAGACAATTGCTTAATATGATACCTATTGGTTCGATGTTCCAGTTTCATAAGGTTGCTGTTGTCGACTGGAACTCAACGGTTTCTGTTACCTGATATCTCCATCAACGGTTTAATATGACGCCCTTATCTGCTGCAGACGATTTCTAGTCCTTTTCTTCTTATTGTGGTGGGAACTGAGAAAGGTCTCCTTTCAATTCTGCTAGTTGTCCAACTGTGCCCACCATGCATCTTTGAGGCTCCCCACTTGCCAGAAAAAGAAGCATGAATAGAGAGAAAGTTAAGTTTTTTAGAAGAAGAAACGGAAAACAGAGACTGAATATCCCCCCCCCCAAAAAAAAAAGAAGAGCGAGATTGAATATCTTTTGAATCATTGTGAAAGGCAACTAAGGGATCAAATAGCACAAAGACGCCAAAATTTTCAATTATGTTTGGCTTGATGTAATTGAAGTTACAATACAGCTCCAACTGTGTATATCTCTTAATTTTTTAATTGAATCACATATATACTCACTTGTTCGAGAACAAGCAGTGCAGTGGAAAGTAGAGATTCATCGCACGAGAGAAACAGAATTGTAGAAATATCAGCAAAGTTGATTTAACATCTATAATTTTTGTTTTTAATTATTTCGTGGTTGCTTTAGTTGAAAGTACAGTCAATTTGGCCATAACTCAAAAAATGGATTAACTAGAGCTACTAGTAGTTCTAATTGCAGTAAACCAAGCAATTATCAAAAACACAGCAGTAGACAAGGGTCCTGTGTCTTTTAGAGAATCAATATCAGTGAGCTCAAGTGGAAGATGGAATGGACACCGAGTGACTGTATATAATCTTACAGTGACATGATTCTGAACCTGTCACAAAGAAAATGGTTCGAATAAGGCAAAATCTCGGCCAAGTTTAAACTTGGAGAAAGACAGTTCAATGCATGCAAGAGGCCGATGCAAACTAGAAAGATTGCACATTCTTTGAAAAGGTAAACAAAATATCAGGTCCAATAATGGTGGTCAAGGGCTGCATGCTGCTCATGGCACCAAAATAGTACGAAATGTGTCTCAGCAGGTAATTAAAAACCAAATGATACAGATCAGACATATAAACTAACCTCTCTAAAAATATCTACACATCTTTTTCAAAAGCATGAAACAAAAACATTAGCTAGATGTAGAGCATACAAATGCAATAATATATTCTAGACATGACAACATACATATCAACCTTTCTGAAAATGTGTAAACATCTGTTTCAAATTACTTCAATCCAAATGTGTAATCATCTGTCTCAAATTACTTCAATCCACAATAGTTTGGATTTCATTAGTTATCTTGTGTGTGTGTGTGTGTGATGATACGATGAGATGGTGACATGGTTAAGTTAAACGTGAGATGGATAATGCTGACACATTAGTTGTCGAACGACTCAAACCAAATGACACACATAATCAGACATAAACTAACATCCCCAAACATATCTGGCATTTTGATGTAATACATAAGGGGAAAAGAAGGAAAAGGGAAGAAATTAGGGTTTTGAGATAAAAAGGATTTTGACTTCAGCACATAGGAGATCAATCTCCCACTCAGCGCTTTACTATACAGATATTTAAATCACAAAGCAAAATTGCAATGCAAAATTTGGATTTTCTTAAATCAACTTAATTGAATAAATCACAATTCTTTTAAAAAGGCATGAAATCAAGACATTAGCCAACTGAATCACACCAATGCAATGATAAAATTTGAAAAACTATAAACATAATTGCAAGAAAAAAAAACATGATGAACAGAGAGAAAAGTTAAGCTTAGAAGAAAGGAAAACAAACACTGAAAATCTTTGGATGATCGTAAAAGGCTACTAAAGCGATCGAATAACATGAAGACACATTTTACAATTATGTTTGGTTTGAAGTAATTGAAACCACAGCAGACCTCCAGCTGTATACAGCTTTTATTTTTATAATTATAGCACAAGCATTGAACTTGCAGTGTAGCCCTAGTTGTAGAAAACAGAGAAACAATTTTCTGATTCATTGCATGGGAGAAAGAAAAGGTCGGTAGCTGGAGCTGCATTCAGCTCACGGCAGAAAACCAAACAGTTGAGAGTAAGTTGACCAGTTGACAAGGATCCTGTATTTTTCAGAGAATAGATATCAGTGAGCTCAAGTGGAAGATGAAATGGACAACGAGAACGACTTTACATGGACTCAAAGTGGCATGATTAGGAACCTGTCACAAGAATTAATGGTTCCAAGTTCCAACGAGGCAAAATCTAGACCAAAGTTTAGAGCCGGGGGAAAACTGTTCAATGTATACAAGAGGCAGATGCAAACTAGAGAGATTACATCCTTTCATGAGGGAAACAAAATATCAGGTCCAATAATGATGGTCTCTGTATAAACAATATACCGGGGCTACATGCTGCTCATTGGGACCAAAAATATTACGAAATGTGTCTCAGCAAGTAATAAAAACCAAATGATTCAGAAACAGACATATAAACTAACCCCTCTAAAAATATCTACACATCCTTTTCAAATGTATAGAACAAAAACCATTTTCTAGTTTTACTCAAAAAAAACCCATTAGCTAGCTGTAGCATACCAATGCAATAATACACTATGAGAGATGACAACATACGTATTGATCTTTATGGGCGATGTCTAATCATCAGTTTCAAATAACTTCAATATACAATAGTTTAGAGATTTCATTAGTTATCTAATGTATGATTGCGAACACACACACACACACACACACACACACACACACACACACACACACTTGTAGGGACCACTCACATTAATTTTTATTTGTATCTCAGCAAGCAAAATATTTGTGTGGTGAAAAGTGGTGTGTGTAATTTAAGTTAGTTACACCTAGGTGTATTGTAACCTTATATATATATATATATATATATATATATATATATATATATATATATATATATATATATATATATATATATATATATATATATATCAGAAATATGTATATCAGCCGACAGCTTAAAGTCCCTCTCAGCCTGCGGTGACGTGGCACATTATTAGCCACATTAGGAAGGACGGCCCGCCTATTGAAACAGTTGAAATTACTAAATGTCCCTGCGGAAAAAGATAGTGGATCTGTATAGTTTATTATTTTTTATATTTCTAACGTTAATTAATATTGTCACAATTATCTTTTATAACTGCGACAAACTGAATATGAATCGTGTCTCTTCAAGTGCAACTTCATCAAATCACGAAACAAATTTGAATGCTTCTTTATTAAATCTTTTTTTAGATTTTATATATTTTAGGAATGCGCCTAAGCTCGTAGTGGTCAATAAAATAATTTCTCAATAGTTTTAAAAAAATTTTACGCAGATATTATATATTTTAGGAATGCGCCTAAGCTTGCAGTGGTCAATAAAATAATTTCTCAGTAGCTTTAAAAGTACCCTTTGTCGCAGTCTATAATTATAAATTATTATTATTTTTTTACATATTACATGCGAATAAGGACTGCAACTATGATCGCAGTGCTTAACGACAGCATGTCATGGATGATTGTTTTGCTAGGTTAATTGTAAGAATGGTGATTAAGGACTGAAACTATAGTCGCAGTTTACGTATGATTTTATATATTTGTTCTTCACTGTGACTGTTGTCTCAGCCGCCTATAAATTATGAAATTTTTTTTACATATTGCATGCGAACAAGGACTGCCACTATGATCGCAGTGTTGAAGGACAGCAATCACAGATTTAAAATTCGTGATATACAGTGAAATATACTGATTTGAGAGGATTGCGATTATGTTCGCAGTATCATCTGTTATATAGTTTAATTTTGGACTACGACTAGGGTCGCTGTTATTAACTTTATTGAATGTAAATAGATTAAACTATTTATGACAGGACAGCGACCGTGGTCGCAGTTTCATATGTAATTATTATATGAGTACTGCGACCATTATCGCAGATAAGATGCAGAAATAATAACTATACGACATACTTTATATGTATTTTAAAAAGATGAAAGATTATTTTACAGATGAAGTAAATTTTATTTATAACATAATATGATCAGAAAGAGATCTTACAAAAAAAAGTGCATTAAAAGCTCGTAAAAGAAGACAAAATAACGTTGAATATCAGAAGATCAGGAAATTCTACTCTTCGTCGTCATCACCATCATAAGCAGATTCATCGTCTTCATTCTCCTCGTCTTCCTGTTCATCACTTATTGACTCATCTTCTCCCTCGTCGTCTGGCTCATAGTACTCCTCAGTTTATTTCTCTTTTTGATGGTGCTTTGGTTCATCGATAAACTCTCAGAATGGATCGTCTGTATCAAGCTCTTCTTCCGATCCGTGTCGAGAAGAATCTGTAAAAGATATGCTCAAAGAAAGCGAGCCTCCAGCATCAGAGGACATGCTTTCATCAAGTATATCTCTATAAAGTAGCAGAGGAATAAGTTCATGATCCTCATGAAGAGGAGGATCAGATAAAATATTATTTGATGTAGTGAGATAGTCAAAATGAATGAAATCTAGACTGCTATCAAATTCACTAGAATACTCTGAAGAAAGAGGACTGCTGGGAGAATGATTGAAGTTAAAATCTGAGTGTTCAAAGGAAGAAGATGGGAAAGGCATTGTTTTCTGGAAGTTTTGAAATAAAATTGAAAACGAAGAGCCCAAATATCGTTTTTAGATATGAGATAATATATTAATTACAAGCACTATAAAAAGGTCAATAATGTGAAACAATATGAATAGTAATAATAATTGTTATAGGTGACGGTTGAGTATTCGAAGAAGTGGTAAAAAGAAATTAAATATTTAATTGAAGCAGTTATGGCGGGAGAATCCGAAGAGTTCCTTTTTTTCACAGGTTTATTATGTGAACTACAAATTAACTTTTTATAGAATTTTTTTCTATATATTTAGATTACGTATGGTGCACATCTTTCCTTGATCGAGATTAATATTAGTGCATCTCTTTTTTTGAGACTGCTGTTGCATCACGGTAGATAGAATATTAATTAGTTCAATTAATTCAGAGTAATGAATATAGTATTTTATAAGATGTGATATACGCGGACTGATCTCACGGTCACAGGGCTAATCTACTTTGAAAAACGATGAAAATTCTGTTACATAAGACATGCGAAAAAAGACAGCGACTGTGGTCGCAGTGCTGAACGATAGCATGTTTCGTCTGTTATTTCTATGCGAATAAGGAATGCGACTAGGGTCGCAGTCATGATATAAAATTGAAAGTTATATATATATTTTTATTATTGTTTTGAATGTATGTGTACTGCGGTAACAGTCGTGATATAAAATTGAAAGTTATATATATTTTTTATTATAGTTTTGAATGTATGTGTACTATGACCTGGATCCAATTTATAATATACATTAAGAATAAAGCAGTTTTTTAGTACCTTGACCGATCATAGTCGTAGTTAATTTTAAAATTAGACGGAATATTATCCAACCAATCTGTAAATATTGTGACAGTTACGAAAATATCTGATTTACAAAATATCTGCAAAATAATTAACCATTGTATTTCATTATTTTTTTACAATATACATTTGTAATAGAAAAAATAATATACTGCTGCCCCTCATTACATTTCATTTTTTCTATTCATTTCAGTTTCTTTTATTAAACCTATATGAATTGAAAATAACGCAAAATAAAATAATAAAAAAATTATATAAAAAATAACAGTTTTTTATGTTTCACACATGTTTTTTACTTTTCACTGCTGCTGTTTATTTCTCATTATCTTGATCCATTTTTTCTATTATAATTTTGATGTAGTAAAATTAGGAATTTTATAACTGTAGATATATTCAACAGAAAATTCTCTGTAAATTACAAATATTTTATGGAAAATTTTGTTGTGGATGAGTTTTTGCTACTTTAGAAGTAAAAAAGGGATATGTTGGTCAATTTAATTGACGATTCTTTAGGCAGAATTTTTTTGATTTTTTTGGCGCCTACACTCTGCGACCGATATGTGGCATACATTCGGCCACGTCACCGCCGACTGAGAAACTCAGGTGTCGGCTGAGGTACAGTAACCCTTATGTGTGTGTGTGTGTGTCTGTATAGGTCAAGTGCTCGTAGTAGGTCTCCGTAGATTGTAATCTAAGGTGACGGCTTAAAACTCCAACATCCCGATTTTTATTACGATCCGACCACACATTATCATATTCATGCTATAAGATGCACGCATATAAAAAATCACGTGATTTGAAGTTCATTTACTCATTAATCTAATCGTTCCATTTTGTTCTACTGTTTAAAAATCGTTAATGTTTGAACCTAAAGAAAATAGAGTAAACAAACTTTAAATCACATGATTTTTTATATGTGCACATCTTATAACATGAATATGATAATGTGCGATCGGATTGTGAAAATAAATTTGGGATGTTAGAGTTTTAATCTGTCTCCTTAGATTACAATCTAAGGAGACCTACTAGGAACACTTTTCCACACACATATATATGATCTCTTAACTACTAAACACATTGATTGTCAAACGACTCAAACCAAATGACAAACAGAATCAGCCATATAAACTAACACGCCTAAAAGTATCTGGCAGTTCTTTTCAAAAGCAAGAAATCAAGACATTAGTCAACCGAATCGAACCAATGCAATAATAAATTCTGAGAGATTATAATATATGAGTTGGACTATGCCTTTCCATTAAATTAACAAAAGCATATATCAAACTTTCTGAATAACTACAACCACCTGTTTTGGCACGTTTCAGTTTACTTATGGTTTGGAGACCATCTTCAGTTATCTAATGTATGCTTTGTTGAAGTTCAATGGCACTCACTCTATTCAAATAAAAATGGATTTTATTTATAATTTGTAATTTGTGCTTTTCTCCAATATGATGAAATTGGCACTTTTAAACATGAAAACATGAATAATTAAATTTTTATTTAAAACAAATTTCATTTCAAGGTATATGTATGATTTGTCAACACAAGAAGTATACATACATATCCCCAAACACAATTGAGTCCATAAATAAAGATTTGCATGAAAAACAAATGACTCAAGGGGTATACATGTATATCTTAAAGTTTGGCAAAATAAACATATACATAAAATGAAAACTAATAAAATAAATCCAAAAATAGGAATACAAGTTTAAAATACATGAATCATCAAAACTAGACTATACTAGCACATCTAATGGGTACAAATAAGCATTCAAGCACAAACATATATAGATTTATTTGTGACCCGCTATATGCACAAGTATATACCTAGTTTTAATAAAAACTAACATTTAAACATATATTCAAAACATGAAGCATCAAAAATAAGATAAAAATCAACATGATAAACATAAACATGATTATTATGGAAATCCACATGTTATTAAACCTATGATAAACATGATAGCTAAACAAAGGTGAGAACACAAAATAATTGTCCATATTAAACATGGGTGTCTCAAAAACTATACATGTATGTCATAAGCCTAATTATCATGGCATTTTCACAATAATTTAAAACAATAAAACATGCTTTAAACAATAATTATGAAAGCATGTAAATAAAAATGGGAGTTAGAGATTTATACCAAAACTGATGAGGGCACTTCTCTAGTTCTCCAAACCAAGGTGGTCCTCCCACCAAACATCCCTTGAAAGTGATGCATCCAAATTGTTCTCTTTAAGCACGGAACGCATCCACTCCAAATTACGGCTACTCTCACGTCATGCGAGAGCCCACACCTACATCAAACACACGAGGGGTGGTCTTTGGTACCCATATCTTATTGGGTCCATGGGGGTTAGTACCATTTCTAACCCAAACAAAATTATTTGCTAAATTTGAAGTATATAATCTATCATAACAAAATTTAGCAAGGTGGCCTTTACGTCCACAATGTGTACATGTGTACACATGAGCATACAAGTGATGATGGTGTCCGTGAGGAGCATGTGTATGCCGTGGAGGGTGTGCATGCATAATAGATGGAACTTGTTTCTTTCGAACCAAGGATTCCAAGCGTGTATGATTCATGTCACATTGGCTCAAAGTGGAGCCCAAACAATCAACACTCTTCTTAAGCATGGATATATCTTTTTCAATTAAAGAAGAAGTGTAGCATGCAATGGGTATGCTAGGTGAAGCTACACTAGCATGGCAAACATGTGTATCAATATTATTTTTCAAAGATTTATTTTTATTTAAACAAATTTCTAACTCTTTTGTAATGAAATCAATTTCTCTTTTTAAAGAATCATTATTATTTAAAACAAAATCTAATTTTGAAGATAAAACCACATTTTTTCTTCAAAATATTATCACAATCATTTTTATTTTTCAAAAGATTATTTTCTTTTAGTGCAAGATCAAGTTGAGATTTCAATGAATCCCTTTCATTAGAAATCTCCTCTTTCTCTTGCAAAACAATGTCAAGTCTAGAAATCAAATTTTTATTTTCATTGTTAAGGCCTAGACTTTTCTTTTTCAAAATCTTATATTTTTCAATTAATTTTTCACACACAATTGAAAGTTCTTCATTTAAAGCATGGGCATCAACATAATCATTAGAAGCTAGCATCATCATCATCATTATCTAAGTGAGTTTCCGAGTGTACCTCAAGAGAGTCATTCCCTTGGATCATATAGCATTGAGACTCGGATTCTCCACTAGACTCCTCCGGTTGGATTGGCATTTGAAGCATGGAGATGGTTGTGGTTGTCAATATGTTCCACACTGCAAATGCGGAATCAAAGTTAGAAGTAAGCAAAAGATATTCTTTAGGAAGTGTGCTTCTAATGGCCTCAAGGGCTTGTGCATTGGCCCCTACATGCTTGCTATCACTAAGGTAGGATTCCTTGGTAATGGCAAGGTGAACCTTATAACCTAGGGTTTGTAGGTAAATGGACATTCTAGTCTTCCAAACAACAATGTTGGAAGGGTCAAACATAGGTGGGGTCATGAAGTCCATGGATGTAAACTATATGTGTGCAAACAAGCAAATACAAATGGTAGATTAGTAAACAAGGATCTCACTCCTAGGATGTTAAGCCTAAGTATCAGGAGCGTAGGCTCTGATACCAATTGTAATCACCTAGAGGGGGGGTGAATAGGTGATATGGCTAATCTAGAAAGTAAATGCGGAAGCTAAAACTATTTTGCAACACACTTAGTACAACACACAAGTGTAGCCGAATTCCCCGTGAAGGGCTCTGGACTAACTACTCTTGATTCCCCTATATATGGGTTGAGGTGCTATATGAAGCTCTTGTGGTTAAGTACAAGTGAGGCACACAAACACAAGCCAAGCATATAATGGATATACAACAATATGAAAGATGCAAGGCAACACAAGCAATACGAATGATATGAATGAAGAATGATGCTTTGCACAAATAAAAGAGAGAGAGTTAGAGAGACAATGAATCAAACGCAAACACAAAGATATGTTCCGAGGTTCGAGCCCCTAGCTCTACATCGCCGCCTTCACCGAGAAGGATTTCTAATCTACTATACTCCCACCGAGGGAACCTCCTCCGAAGAGGATTTGTTACAACACAAGGAGTACCGAACTCCTCTCTCAAACACCGCCTCACAACCGAGGGGTAGGCCCGTAGCCAAACAACCACAACACCTCTACCGAAGAGGGTTACAAACCAACTCCACCTCTCACTAGAGGGAGCAAACAACTACCAACTCCACCTCTCACTAGACGGAGCAAATCACAATCCTCAACCTCTACCAAAGAGGGAGCAACCAACAAATGAGGGTTTACAACTAGTGGTATGTTTCAACCACAAACAACTCCTCTTTCCTCTTTTTCACAAAACAAAATCCTAATAGAATAGGATAAATGATAAGCTCAAGTGTGGAAAAACAAAGTGTTTTGATCAAAAAAATACTCTTGGGAAAATACCAAATAGATATTGAAATGAAGAACAATAAACCAATTTCCCAAAAACCTATTTTCTTTGAAAATAACAAAACACTTAAAACAAATGAAATGAATCTTTTTGCTCTTTAAACTCTTTTGAAAACTTGTTTAAAACACTGGAGAAACTCAGAAAATTTATCTTGAAAATCTTGGTTAAAACCCCCAAGAAATGGGGTATTTATAGGCCTCTCCAAAAACTAGCCGTTAGGCTGAGCTGTCAGCCTGACAGGCCTTGCGGTCGACCGGCCGGTCGACCGCCAACGGTCATATTTTTGACCGTTGGGCAAACCCGGTCGACCGGCCGGTCGACCGCCAACGGTCATATTTTTGACCGTTGGGCAAACCCGGTCGACCGCCCGGATACAGAGAGCAAGGCTCTCTGGTTCGGTCGACCGGCCGGTCGACCGGCCCCTGTGTCTGCCAGACGTGCACAACCTTGTGCACATCGGTCGACCGCACGGTCGATCGGCCTTTGGTTCGGTCGACCGCCCGGTCGACCGACCTGGCCTATCAGCCACAGTCTGGGTCAGAAACTGGGTCAGAAAAACAGTTTAAAAAATATTTTAATAAATCTTTTATATCTTCTAAAAATCCCCAAAAATAGTTTTAACATTTTGCATTGATATATAAACATGTGATAAAAGTTTCAACACAAATATTAAGCAATTTGAACTATTTTTGTGTCTTATCATTTTTACCAAAAACCAAACTTGTATTTTACCAAACATGGATTTTTCAATAGGAAATCTGATTTTTTCCTAAAACTCATAGGAATACAAAAACATGATATTTGAACATTATTAGGCATGTTGCATATGGACATAGGTCCAATATACATGAAACAAATATATCATAGTTTTGTCTTTAATTCCAAAAATATGTTTTATTAAAAATACCAAAACATAAAACTACATGAATAGGTATGTCAAACTAAGTTTGTATAAGTCATGTAAGCATGTATGTATATAGAGCACATCTAATATACATAAAAACAAAGTAAACTTGTTTTGATCAATCTATTCGTGAAAATCAAATCCAAAACATAAAACTTGTGTGTGTTGTGCACTTGAGCATATCAACTATACTAAGCTTTACAAATGGATCTAAACACACTAAACTCTATGATACCTAAGTCTTCTTGACGATCTTCATCTTCAAGTCGACTCGGTCCAAACTCCATCCACCGAGCTTGACTCCAACGAGTGCTAAACAAGATCTTGATACTCGGGCTCTGGAATCACCAAGTGAAGGCTTCCAAACTCCTCTTTTTGAAGCAATCACCAACTAATATCTTGTTACATGATCTGAAACTAAAATCACAAGATTATTGTAAACATAACTATATGAGTTAATCATCATCAAAACTAGAGAGGAAGGCCTCCGGGCCAACATACATTGTTCACAAATGATTTATATAATGAAATTAGAGAATAAATAAGGCAAAGCACGAACAATAGTTTTCAAAACAAGAAGGTGAAATAGAAGAGCTAGAACGAACAAGTAACTAAGAACTAGATGTGAGAATTAAAAAGGTGAGCGCTTGGATGTATTTTAAAGATAAAACAACGATATGTGCTAATTAGATTGAAAATGACACAATATATCTAGTTATCAAGAGGTTAACTAAAGTTTTTTTTTTAGGTGAAAGGTAAATGAATTGCCTAGTGAAGAGAGTTTATTGTGCAACGAAGAAGTTCAAAAGGTAAATTAGAGCTAAGCTGGCATCTTATAAAGATTTGTAAAAGATCAGAAACGTTAGAGAGATGTAAGATAGACAAGTAAGAGGCTAAAAATTGTTAACGAGATCTAGGTAATCAAATTTATTCAACAAAATTAAATATATTTAAAAGATGCCAAATGGATGAAGATAATATTTTATGTGATAAATAATTCTACGATCAATATTAAATCTACTGAATTATAGGCAAGGGGATACACACAATCTCAGCTTTGTCGACAATAGTTAAATCGATAAAATATCATAAATTAATTATCAGACTCGAAATAACTGATCTAAATTAGAAACGTATCTATTGAGGATCATGTCGACCTCAGTGTCTTATGATTGATTGTAAATGTATAGTACTCTTCTTTACGAGCTCAACGCTTTAAACCGTGTGTGATTTGGACTCCGAATGAGAGAAATATGACTTCAAAACGAACTTTGAACACTTAACGAGACTGTTTTTATTGTAGCAGATCCGACAATGTAACAGTCAGGTCGGCACTATAACAGTGGGTGGGTACTGTAGCAGGTAGCAAATACTATAACAAATACTGTAGCAGGTGGGGATTTAAAGAATTTTTCTAGGGTTCTGTTTTTTTTAAGAGAAATTTATCGAGACGTTAAGAAATTCATGAAAGAGAAGAAATTTGAAAGAGATGATTGTTGGCTCTCGGAAGCGCACACAACAAAGGTAGAGAAAGGGAATAGGCTAGCTAGAGTTTCACGCCACTAATCTAGGATTTTTCTAAGAGCTTCACACACAAAGAAAGAAATTGTACATAGATCACAAACTCACACAATTTTGAAAAAATTGAATCATAATTCATTGCCTAAATTGTTTGATTCCAGGCTTTATATAGGCTTTTACAAAATTTGAATACAACTCAAACTCCTAATAAAAATAGAATTACAACTTCAAAAAAAGGAAACTAAATGCCTAATAAAAATACACCTCCAAATTAAAAAAAAAAACTCAAAATAAAAAAACAAAAATACATAGAGATCTACTACTGGGAAACTGGTATGAGATGTCTTCTCCTCGCTAAAACACGTGCCATGCATGTGGCTTAGCATCAGTGCACCACTTATGAAAATTGAGTGGATCATTGTAAATGTAAAATTGGAGACTGGGGCGAGGTCTAAACGAACTTGGACAGAGGCAATTAAGAAGAATATCATAATGCTTGATTTAACGAGATGGTTCTTAAACAAAATTCAAGTTGAAGAAAGAATTCAATAGTCAACCAAAGAAAAAATTCGGACAAAAACTTCATTGTTGTCATTGATCATTTATTAAACTTTGATACTTAGGTTCTAAATTTCTTGGGCTGGTGACTAGTCAAGATAGAGGTGTTGGAGTTGTTGTGACGGAAATTAATATATTTTGATACCAATTGTTGCGTGCATAACCCGAGATACTATGGTATCTCGAACACAGAAGATGAATATTAAAAGATATAAGAAGAAAAATATATAATTTAACGTGGTTCGGCCCAAACTTGGCCTACATTCATGGGGTGAGAACATGAGAGAGTTTTATTAATAAAATTGATAGAAAAAGATCTAACCTTCCTCTTGATGACACAATAGTATTAACCTTCCCTTTGAATTTACGCCTAAATTACAAGAGTATACCTTTCCTCTATGCACATTCACCTTACTCTTCTCTTTCATGGCTTTTTAGGCCTCATTGTTGTTCATTATAACTTTATTCTCCTCTTCTGTACCAATTTACAATGCTAGGTTACAACCTTTATTTACAGGATTTTACAATACAACTCTTGTTTAGACTATGAGATGATCTTGGTCATTGGATGCATGAAGAATCTTGATCAATCCTATTAGGAGTTGATCTCCTTGATTTAGAAGGATTCTAGACATCTTTAGAAATAAATCTTCATTGAATAGAAATTGAATCTTATTCATACCCTCCTGAAAAGGAAACTCGCAATAAACTGCTTCACCTTGATTTGCTTCTTCTGCTTCAAGCCATCGTCTTCTCAACTCAATTGGATTTTCTTTGACCATCATCTCCTCTTGAAAAACAAAGCAAAATCCTAACAGCATTACGTGTTTGAATGAAGCAACCCCAATCACTAGTCCAAACTTCAAACGAAGAAGAGGATGGCCCGGGAGAATGATTTTGTGTACAATGAACACTGGAATTGCCTGAACCTAATGGATTAAGATTGGACCACAAGCATCAAACTATCAGTTAAGTTCACCGCTGGAGCTAATGTTTGCACGGAAACATGTACAGGAGCAAACAAATGACTTTGTTTAATCATTAGCAGCCAAATTAATTAGGTCCCATTTAGAGTCCCTCTCATTTGGGTTTTAGATGTGGAGCTGACAGCAAGAAATTTTACGATGCACTTTTGTGATCGATATTTTCTCTTGGGTGAGCAAATGCCACTCATATTGGGAAACTATCAGATATCCACCCTGAGATGTCCATCAACTGTCTTCAGTTCACACTCTTATCTGTTGCAGATAATTTACAGTCAGTTTCTTGTGGTGGTGGGAACTGAGGAGGGTCTTATGACAATTCTGCTAGTTGTAGAAATGCATCTACCATAGCACCACATAGCTTTCAGATTTTCAACTTGCAAAAGAAAGAAGGTAATATTTTTAGTTAAGTTAATTAATAAAAACCTTATGCTGAAAAGAAACCAGAGATGTAATATCTTTTGAAGAATTTTAAGAGGCTACTAATGAGCTAATTAACAGTGAGTCACTGACACTGAAGCTTTTTGCAATTAGGATCAGCAACTTGTGCAGCCAATTTGGGTACTGTGTTTTTCAGAAGGTTAACCTCAGTTGAGTTCAACTGGAAGTCGGAATAGACAAGAAGAACAACTATATATGTGCATGAACTAACAGTGTCCTAGATACCGAACCTGTCATCAAGAAACGGCCGTCAGAAGAGACAAAACCCAGATCAAATTCACTTCCTGGCATTCTGATTCATGTATGAGGTAACACTTTCACAACTTGGCAAGAGCAGGTCACAATACTTTCACAGATAGGTAGACATAGCTCCACATTTTTGTTTATGCTTGTTGAATATACACACACTTACGAACTTTATTTATAAATATTTTATGGTATGAAGTGCCAAAATTCTGTTTCTTAAGCATATCATCCAAATCTAGTTAATGCTTAATGAAAAATTTAAATCACCCAAAACTGAAAGTTCTTGGACAGTGTACTATATTACTTACAGTTACTGAGATCTCCATCTACTCTTTAACTATGGCCTTGACCACACCCTTATCTGTTGCAGATAAATTCTTGTCATTTCTTTTCGTAGTGATGGGAACTGAGAGGGATCTTCTTTCAATTCCGCTATCTGTTCAAATGTGCCTGCCAAAGCTTTTGAGGCTCTCCACTGGCAAAAAGAACAAGGATCAGCTGAGAAAAAAGAAGCTCATGAGAAAAGGAAAACAAAGGAACAATAACTTTTGAAGAATTGTGAAAGGCTACTAATGTCACAAAATAACAGTGGGAAACTAAACTATGCAATTAATATCAGTAACTTGAGCATCCAATAGGGGTGATGTATTTTTCAGACGACCGACATCACTGAGTTCAAGTGGAAGACAATAAACAACGGTGGGCTGTGTTAGCACAAGAAGAACTAGAAATATGAGGAGGAGGAGCAAGGAGTAAGAACACAAAAATTTCTTTTCTATCAAACTCTTGCTCTCTCTCATTTCATTCAAGGATGACAACACTATTTATAGACTCCTAATGACTCTTGAGATTCCACACACATTGGAATTCCACACACAATGACTCTTAAACTTCCTCACAATGACTCTTGGTAATTACAAACTACATAATGCATTTGACCTCTCATCTCCTTAATTAATATTGTATTGGGAACTCCAAGGGACTTTGTTTGAGTTTATCTTTCAACAGGCTGAACCTGTCATCAATAATTAATGGACCTGAAGAGGCGAAATGGAACGATTCCACAACATGGCATGCACAAAGCAGGATTGATGGCGTTGCTTATTTTGTCTGTTCCCGAATCCTGCTAGTTGCAAACCAGGAAGATGCATACCTATGATTTGATGTTCTCTGGTAAGCGAGCAAATATCAGT
The DNA here is from genome assembly GCA_038442645.1 of Agave tequilana. Taxonomy (NCBI): domain Eukaryota; kingdom Viridiplantae; phylum Streptophyta; class Magnoliopsida; order Asparagales; family Asparagaceae; genus Agave; species Agave tequilana. The sequence continues at coordinate 131,362 of JAVJIF010007732.1, forward strand.
CAGGTTATAACTGAGGGGAAAATATCTCAGATCTAATAATGATGATCAGGCCTAGGAAAATGAGTGCTCTTACAGGGATCAAATACTAGTTGTGTGTTAACTACTAAAAGATGTTATATGCCAAATGACTCAAATAAAATGATATGGAATCTGACATATAAAGTAATTTCCCGGAGAAAAGCCTGGCCATCTTTTTTCAAAAGATGAAACGAAAGCATTAGCTAGCTATAATACCAATGCAATAAATAATTCTGTGAGATTACAAAAAAAATCAACCTTTCTAAAAATTTCAGTACAATAGTTTGAAAATCCTCATTAGCTACCAAATATAAACTTGAGTAGATATATTAAGTTCCTCTTTGCCTCTTGAAGCTCAAAGGGAAACTTTTCCAGTAAAGATGGAATAAATTTTAGACTTGTTATTTTCTTCAGTGGGACCAAATTAACGCCTCCAACGCCTCCAATGTCTACTAGCATGCATTTGACTCCCATCATATTGCAATTTGCAACCCTTGTGGACTCACATAGGACAATCCTCATGCATCTAAGTTCAGTTAGCATTATAATTACTCTTATCTATGAACACAAGAAATATTCTTTAGTTCTAATAAGAAAAGCTGTGGGAGCCACTGCAACTTGCATCAACCCCTCCAGGCTCCAGAACTCCTATAAAAGAGGACCTCTCCCCAACATTCCACTTCACCAAAACTACACATTTATCCATCCTTTCTCAAATTCTTAAACTTCCTCTCTGTTCTAGCTAAAGAAAAAAAAAAAAAAAAAGAGAGATGAAGGGCGATAGTACCAAAACACTATCTTCTTTTCTTTCTCTCGCAGCTACACTTTCTCTCCTTTTTGGCATCCATTTTGAATCGTGCAATGGCTCTAGACTCCTTGTGCAAGGTCCTGTAAGCATGCAGTTCATAAGAACTTCATGCAGCAAAACCACATACCCTGCCCTCTGTTTCAATTCCCTCTCATCCTATGCAAGTGCAATCCAAACAAGCCCCATACAGCTTGCTCACACCGCCCTTTCTATCACAATGGACAGTGCACGTTCCACTTCTACGACCATGAAGACAATGTCAAAGAGTGGTGTCATGAGCCCTCAAGTGGCAGAGGCCATGAGCGATTGCATGGACAATGTGAGAGACTCAGTCAGCGAGCTCAAACAATCTATGGAAGCAATGGGGCACCTTGGGGGAAAGGATTTGGGATTTCAACTCAATAGCATACAGACTTGGGCAAGTGCAGCCCTTACAGATGATAATACATGTATGGATGGGTTTTCTGGCAAAGCTATGAACGGAGAAGTAAAAACTGCAGTCAGGAACCATATGGTGAATGTGGCGCAGCTGACTAGCAATGCATTAGTTTTTATCAACAGCCTAGCTGCTGCCCATTCTTCTCCTTGAACTAGTAGCCATACTGCCATTAGGAGGTGTTTCTTTGTGATCAATTATGATGTTTTCTTGTTTGGTTGTCAATGAGTGTACTGGAAATCAATGTAATTAGTATTGTATGAGATCTCCCCTTTTGCAATGAAATTGATTTCAATTCGGAGTAAATTTATCCAAAATCGTTCCGGTCCATTCCTGGCTCCACACTTCTTGAATTCCACACCATTATATTACTCCATTCTATCATTATTTCATTTAATTCGCTTCTCTAACACTCATTGTGCTTCTTCTGTCCTCTTCTTATGTTCTCCTACACGGATGAGAACCAACACATTAATTCTGTACGAACTAAGGAATAACATAGTAATCCTGTACGAACTACGATCAGTACAATAAATCTAATAGAATATAGAAGGACTAACGCACAATCCTTTTGCGCATAGGAGTCCAGGAATACATAAAACATGCAACAATTGCTGTGAGTGTCTGCATTTGGAAAAGTTTCCAAGTGCCTAATGGTCGATGCGACACATGAAAGTTAGGCCAATCTGAAGCAGACGCGAGCTGATGTAACGAATCAAGTGAAGAGCATTACATGGATCAGCCAAGTATGCAAACAAAGCATGGTACATATTTCGATAGAATCTTCGAAATGGAAAGGGATCAGATTGATATCAACTATCAATATGACATCGTAGAAGAATAATGGATGCACATCGTAAAACCAAACCCTAAGTTTCTACTCTCTCACTTCTTTGCTGTAACCTTAGGGACAGGAGTAGTTGGATGCATTATTTTTTTCTTTTAACACAAGTAGGTAGATCCCATATTCAAGCATTGTATTTTAATTTCCAGTGATTTTAATTAAATAATATAAATTATTTACTTCTTTCATTCATCATTTACTGATTTTTACTCATTCCATTGCATAGTGTAATTCTTATCTTTTTACTGCCATTACTTTCCTAGCAGTGGTTCCCAAATTTTCCTAGTAGATCTGTGAGAAGGGAGATGAGGCCACTACGGGCATCTCCAGCTCATAGATGAGTTAGTGAAAACAGCATTGAGGGAGATCTGAATCTCCATGATCCTAAGCCAAAGCTCTGCTTGCCATAACATGGGCAAGACTGGATTTTTGGAAAAATGAAATCATTCCTATTCTTCCATAGTTCCCCAGAAGTATCTGCAAACAACCAATTGCTGAATTCTAACAATTGGTTTCTTATCTCTCCCTCTCTAAAACATGCCATGATCTTACCATGTTGATATATAATCGAGATATTTAGAGAAAACAATAAGCAGATAAATCCACAATGTTGATACATTATTATTCATTAGTCAATTATTAGTTTCTGGGTCCCTAAATTATAAAACTAGTGATGCATGCTCCTTCCCCCCATCTCCGCTGAATTCAACCAAAGTAATGAAGAACGCAAGCTGTGAATCCAAAGCAACAAGGAATGCAAGCTGGGTATAAAAGACGGATAAAATACTTAGACTACTTAATCTCCTTGTTCATCCCCATACAGAATGGACAGAACATGAGCTATCCGATTCAATTAAGGCAGCATAAATTGTGGTATATCAACCTTTCAGACTTTCTCCACTTGCAAAAAGATGATGAACAAAAAATAAAAAACTCCTGATAATGGGAAAGAAGAGAAAGATATGAGATATTTTGAAGAGTTCAAAGAGTCCACTCCACTCCCACAATTTTATTTGCACATCGTTAATTCAACTGATATTTTGGATCTCAATTTCTTGGACTATGACTGGTCAAGATAAGGGTGTGGTAGTATGTGTTCAATGGAATCTCACTAGCTCAAGTGGAAGAAAGAATGGACAAGGAGACTCTGTACATTAATGAACCTTGAAATGGGCTGAACATGTCATGATCAAGTTGGGTAGCAAGGGTCAAATTTTAGGCTAAGTTCATTGCTGTAGCTAGCTTCCACAAGTGGGAACAAGAGCAGGAGCTAACGATTAACAAACTCTTGCTTGTCCTGTAGTGCCAAAATTATTTAGGACCCTTCAAAGTACATCTGATTTAGGCATGGGGCATGGAGCTAGCTGCCAGCAAGTAACCAGGGTGCTCTTTGATGTTTCGTGGGGGGCGAGCAAATGACACAAACATTCCAAATGATGTAGCAATGGGCTTCTAATACGAGAGATGGTAAGTACAAGTAGGGATTAAACAAATAGCAACTATAAGCTAATAAGGACAAAGAGGACAACACATCAGTATTTAACGTGGTTCGGTTAATGTGATTCTCACTCACCCAAACCCACAATACCCAATTTACATTAGGAACAAAATGAGGGAGAGAAGAAATGAGAGTGTGTACAAAAAAGCCTTTAACTTACTCTCTTCTTCTTCGTTTGCTCTTTCAATTTCATCACCCGTAGCATTCCTTCGCATAGAAGCCAACACCCCATCAACATCCAACAACCATCTCCATCAGCGCATCCTACAAGTCACTTTTATTAGAGTGACTGAATTAACTTTATAGGGTGACTAAATAATAGGTGTCCTTAGATATGGTGGCTTGATTAAAACTACACAAGCATGCTTGTGTATTCAAGTCACTTTCAATAAATATCCACCTTAACTTGGACAAACAATAAATTTCTCCACCTTAACTCGAACTTTATCAAGCGTCCGCTGTCTTCTCTAGACCCGACGAGCTCAACCTTTATCATTTTGAACACTAAGCAATTCGAGACAATGCTCAAACTTGCGTGAAGATACAGGCTTTGTCATCATAACTGTTAAATATCTGCAGTATCATTTTTTTTTATTTTGATTACTTTAATTTTTCGAATAAAATGATACCTAACATCAATGTATTTGGTTCTCTCATGATACATTTGGTGCTTCAGTAGATCTATAACACTCTGGTTGTCACAAAATACTATAGTTACATGGTGTAAGTCGATATATTCAACCAAACTTCTTAATCAAATAGTTCTTTCATTGCCTCTGTAACTACCATATATTTTGCCTCTGTAATAGAAAAAGCAACTATCAACTGTAAAAGCACCTTCCAACTAATGTCACAACTTAAAAGAGTGAAAATATAACCTGTCAGAGATCTCTTTCTATACAGATCGCCCAAAAAATCTGAATTCGAGTATCCAACAATTTTGAAATTAAACACATACCAATATTAGTAGATTTTTTTTTAATACGCAGAATCAATTTCACTGCATGTCAATGACTTTTTCATGCATGTTCATATATTGACTCACGATATTATTTGCATGTGAAATGTCTGGTCAAGTGCAAACTTAGCATATATAATACTTCCAACTGCACTGGCATGAAGAACACGAGACATACTTCTCCTCTTCATCAATTTGAGGAAACAAATTTGCTGAAAACCGAAAATGAGTAGCAAGTGGCGTCTTCACATGTTTGGCATCAAGCAAGTCAAATCTCTCTAATATCTTCTCGATGTATTTCTTTTGAATAGGAACAATTTTTATTCTAGTCTATTCCTATGAATTTTCATCCCAATTCTTAGTTGCTCCAAAATTTTCATTTCAAACTCTTATTTGTGTTGAGCTTTCAACTTATCAATTTTAAATGTCTTTAGCTGCAATCAGCATGCCATCAATATACAAAAGCAAATACACAAAGGAATGATCATTGAGCTTCCGATAATAAACACAACTATCATATTTACTCTTAGAGTAACCATGCTCAATCATGAAAGTATCAAATCTTAAATACCATTGTCTAGGTGGCTACTTCAAACCATAAAGAGATTTTTTTTTAACCTGCAGACCTGATCTTTTTTGTCTTCAATAACGAATCCCTCTGGTTGATGCATAAAAATATACTCCTCAAGCTCGCCATGAAGAAAAATTGTTTTCATATCAAGTTGCTCAAGCTCCAGATTGAACCAAGCAACCATGACTAGTAACATGCAGATAGAGGTGTGCTTCATAACTGAAGAGAATATTTCATTGAAGTCAACACCCTCTCACTATAGTTTTTAGCTACCAAGCGTATTTTGTATCTTACAGATTCAGCACCTAAAATTCTTTTTGTTTCTTGAAGACTCATTTGAAGCCAACAATTCTGTCCATTGGACAGCTTCATTAACTCCCATGTCTGGCTCTTATGAAAAAAAAAACTTTTTTCTTTTCAATCATTATAACAGTCCATTCTGTGGCTTCATCAGAACTAGTATCCTTCTTGTAGGTAGAAGGCTCTGAAATCTCGATATATTCTGTCACACTTAGAGCATAAGTGACCATATCTGCATAGGTATGTCGCTTAGGTGGACGGATCTACTTTCTTACTCTCCCTATGGTAATATCGTGTGTTGCTCTTGAGGTGTATCACCTTGAGCACCATCTACTGGTTCAACGTGTATACTCTGCTACACTCCTCTAACATTACTCTCAAGCTCCACCTTCTTTCTTGCTTCCTTTCTTGAACCTGTAGCATCAACAGACTTCTTTCTCAGTTGGAGTATGAAATTTACATCAAAAGTAACATCCTTATTAATAAAAAATTTAGGTGACTTAACATCAGGCCACCACAATCTGTATCCCTTCACCCTAATAGGCATAACCGGGAAATATAGCTTTTTGTTCTAGGTTCAAGCTTACTATCATTTAAATAAAATTAAGCAAGGCAACCAATCATCATAAGTGAGAGTAATTGGTAGGAGTATTAGACCATACCTCCTTAGGAATCTTAAAATTGATGATTGAAAAACACAATACAGTTTTTCATTACAATTTTATATTACCAACCAAACACCGTAAAACTTAGCTGCATGTAAATCACTAACAACTGTAAAAGAGATTATCACTTATGACTACGGTCACTTACGACAACCAAACATGCTGCACTAATTTATGACTGTTTTGAGCGTAATGATTTGTATGTTCTCTAACCTCATATTTTTCTCCCATGAGTAGATTTCCAATTTGAAAAAAAAAAACGGCACAATCCTCAAAGGAATCTTCAGTGGGCGTAACTGGGAACGAGACATAATTAATGGGTTCATTGGAAATACTGACAAACTAATATTTTTTTTGTCGCCCTTGTGGATAAGACCGCATCTAAATGTTTTACCACTGTTGTTGGCCGGCCCATGCTACTTTCAAGCCGGCTCCTTCAAATCAAGCCCGAATTAATCCGCCCGGTCTAGAGCCCAGACTCAATTAATGGAAAAAAATCATAACCACATAGATTCTTTATCAAACCAGATAGCAATGATACAATTATTTCTTCATCAAACCAAACAACTTAGAAGAGATAAAAGAACCGTGGCGGTTTCACGCTACATTACAATGCTAATTTATCCATTTTTGTGCCTTTTTTCCTGTGCAGTAAATTATAATTTATGCACGTCTACTCCTGATATACCTAATGAAAAATTTGTTCCATCCACCCAAAATCTAGATAATGTTTACGAAAACACTTGGATCATCCAAAATTGCAAGAATCTAGCTACACACTCGAAAACTATAGGCTCATGGACTGTATATGGACAATTGCTTAATATGATACCTATTGGTTCACTGTCCAAGTTTCATGGAGCCGCTATTGCCGACTGAACTTCAAACTGCAAGTTCTTGGACTGTATACAGACAGTTGCTTAATATGATACCTATTGGTTCGATGTTCCAGTTTCATAAGGTTGCTGTTGTCGACTGGAACTCAACGGTTTCTGTTACCTGATATCTCCATCAACGGTTTAATATGACGCCCTTATCCGCTGCAGACGATTTCTAGTCCTTTTCTTCTTATTGTGATGGGAACAGAGAAAGGTCTCCTTTCAATTCTGCTAGTTGTCCAACTGTGCCCACCATGCATCTTTGAGGCTCCCCACTTGCCAGAAAAAGAAGCATGAACAGAGAGAAAGTTAAGTTTTTTAGAAGAAGAAACGGAAAACAGAGACTGAATATCCCCCAACCCCCCCAAAAAAAAGAAAAAGAGATTGAATATCTTTTGAATCATTGTGAAAGGCAACTAAGGGATCAAATAGCACAAAGACGCCAAAATTTTCAATTATGTTTGGCTTGATGTAATTGAAGTTACAATACAGCTCCAACTGTGTATATCTCTTAATTTTTTAATTGAATCACATATATACTCATTTGTTCGAGAACAAGCAGTGCAGTGGAAAGTAGAGATTCATCGCACGAGAGAAACAGAATTGTAGAAATATCAGCAAAGTTGATTTAACATCTATAATTTTTTGTTTTTAATTATTTCGTGGTTGCTTTAGTTGAAACTACAATCAATTTGGCCATAACTCAAAAAATGGATTAACTAGAGCTACTTGTAGTTCTAATTGCAGTGAACCAAGCAATTATCAAAAACACAGCGGTAGACAAGGGTCCTGTGTCTTTTAGAGGATCAATATCAGTGAGCTCAAGTGGAAGATGGAATGGACACCGAGTGACCGTATCTGAACTTACAGTGACATGATTCTGAACCTGTCACAAAGAAAATGGTTCCAGTGGGGCAAAATCTCGACCAAGTTCAAACTTGGAGAAAGACAGTTCAATGCATGCAAGAGGCCGATGCAAACTAGAAAGATTGCACATTCTTTGATGAGGTAAACAAAATATCAGGTTCAATAATGGTGGTCTCAGGATAAGAAGGGCTGCATGCTGCTCATGGCACCAAAATAGTACGAAATGTGTCCAGCAGGTAATTAAAAACCAAATGATACAGAATCAGACATAAACTAACCTCTCTAAAAGTATCTACACATCTTTTTCAAAAGCATGAAATAAAAACATTAGCTAGATGTAGAGCATACAAATGCAATAATATATTCTAGACATGACAACATACATATCAACCTTTCTGAAAATGTGTAATCAATCATCTGTTTCAAATTATTTCAGTCCACAATAGTTTGGATTTCATTAGTTATCTAGTGTGTGTGTGTGTGTGTGTGTGTGTGTGTGTGTGATGATACGATGAGATGGTGACATGGTTAAGTTAAACGTGAGATGGATAATGCTGACACATTAATTGTCGGACGACTCAAACCAAATGACACACAGAATCAGACATAAACTAACATCCCCAAACAAATTTGGCAATTTGATGTAGATACATAATGGAGAAATAAAGAAAGAGGGAAGAAATTAGGGTTTTGAGATAAAGAGGATTTTGGCTTCAGCACCAAGGAGATTAATCTCCCACTCAGCACTTCACTATACAGAGATTTAAATCACAAAGCAAAATTGCATTATAAAATTTGGGTTTTTTAAATCAACTTAACTGAATAAATCATAATTCTTTTCAAAAGGCATGAAATCAAGAGATTAGCCAACTGAATCACACCAATGCAAATGATAAAATTTGAAAATTTATAAATATAATTGCAAGAAAAAGAAACATGATAACAGAGAGAAAGTTAAGTTTAGAAGAAAGGAAAACAAACAGTGAAAATCTTTTGAATGATCATAAAAGGCTACTAAAGCGATCAAATAACATGGAGACACATTTTACAATTATGTTTGGTTTGAAGCAATTGAAACCACAGCAGACCCCCAGCTGTATCTAGCTTTTATTTTTATAATTATAGCACAAGCATTGAACTTGCAGTGTAGCCCTAGTTGTAGAAAACAGAGAAACAATTTTCTGATTCATTGCATGGGAGAAAGAAAAGGTCGGTAGTTGGAGCTGCATTCAGTTCACGGCAGAAAACCAAACAGATTGAGAGTAAGTTGACCAGTTGACAAGGATCCTGTATTTTTCAGAGAATAGATATCAGTGAGCTCAAGTGGAAGATGAAATGGACAACGAGAACGACTTTTCATGGACTCACAGTGGCATGATGCGGAACCTGTCACAAGAATTAATGGTTCCAAGTTCCAACGAGGCAAAATCTAGACCAAAGTTTAGAGCCGGGGGAAAACTGTTCAATGTATACGAGTGGCAGATGCAAACTAGAGAGATTACGTCCTTTCATGAGGGAAACAAAATATCAGGTCCAATAATGATGGTCTCTGTATAAACAAAATATCGGGGCTGCATGCTGCTCATTGGGACCAAAAATATTACGAAATGTGTCCCAGCAAGTAATTAAAACCTAATGATACAGAAACAGACATATAAACTAACCTCCCTAAAAATATCTACACATCCTTTTCAGAAGTATGCAACAAAAACCATTAGCTAGTTTTACGTAAAAAAAAGAAAAGAAAAAACCATTAGCTAGCTGTAGCATACCAATGCAATAATATATTATGAGAGATGACAAAATACATATCGACCTTTACGGGCAATGTCTAATCATCTGTTTCAAAGAACTTCAATCTACAATAGTTTAGAGATTTCATTTAGCTATCTAATGTATGATTGCATAAATATATATATATATATATATATATATATATATATATATATATATATATATATATATATATATATATATATATATGAGAAAAGTGTTTCTAGTAGGTCTCCTTAGATTGTAATCTAAGTAGACGGCTAAAAACTCCAACATCCCGAACTGTTTTTTAACGATCTGATCGCACATTATCATATTCATGTTATAAGATGTATATACCCTATATGTGTGTGTGTACACACACACATAGAGTCAAGTGCGCCTAGTAGGTCTCCTTAAATTGTAATCTAAAGAGGTAGCTTAAAACTCCAACATCCCGAACTGTTTTAGGGATGCATACATCTTATAACATGAATATGATAATGTGCGATCGGATCGTTAAAAACAGTTCGGGATGTTGGAATTTTAAGCCGTCTTAGATTACGATCTAAGGAGACCTACTAGGAACACTTTTCCCATATATATATATATATATATATATATATATATATATATATATATATATATATATATATATATATATTATATTTATATTGATCTCTTAACTACTAAAACACATTGATTGTCAAACCAAATGACACACAGAATCAGACATATAAACTAACATCCCTAAAAGTATCTGGCAGTTCTTTTCAAAGGCAAGAAATCAAGACATTAGCCAACCGAATCAAACCAATGCAATAATAAATTCTGAGAGATTATAATATATATAAGTTGGACTACGACTTTCCATTAAATTAACAAAAGCATATATCAAACTTTCTTAGTAACTACTACCATCTGTTTTGGCACGTTTCAGTTTACTTATGGTTTGGAGACTATCTTCAGTTATTTAATTTATGCTTTGCTGAAAGTTCAATGACACTTCACTCTATTCAAATAAAAATGGATTTTATTTATAATTGTAATTTGTGCTTTTCTCCAATATGATGAAATTGGCACTTTTAAACGCTTATTTGACTCCAATCATATTGCAATTTTCAAGCAACATGGACCACACAGGCCACGGCTGCTTGCATCATGATCATTCCCACCAGATTTTCAGGACACCCCTATAAAGAGGACACTTTCCCTTCTGCTTCATCAAATTTCTCCTTCCTTTCAGTCTCTACTTCTTAAACTTCCTCTCTGTTTCTTATATAAATCAAAGAGATGGAAGGTCATGTTACCAAAGATCTTGCTTCTGTTCTCTCTCTTGCTGCTATTCTAACGCTCCTCCCCAGCATCCATCTGAAAGGATGCAATGCAGCCAGATTCCTCACCGAAGGACCCACAAGCACACAGTTCATAAGAACTTCCTACAGTAAAATGACTTGCTCTGAACTCTGCTTCAATTCCCTCTCATCCTATGCGAGCATAATCCAGAACAGCCCCATGCTGCCTGCATCATGATCATCCCCTCCAGGTTTCCAGGACACCCCGATAAAGAGGACACTTTCCCTCCTGCTTCATCAAAATTACTCCATCCTTTCAGTCTCAACTTCTTACACTTCCTTTCTGTTTCTTATATAAATCAAAAAGATGTGAAGACTGCAGTCAGGAGCCATGTGTTGAATGTGCCACATCTGACTAGCAATGCATTAGCATTTTATCAATGCTGTTGGAGTTATGGAGTTAATGCAAAATCAAACCTGAAGCTTATTGACTCTACCAATAAAGTTAAGCAAAACCTATAGCATATTTACTAAAAGAGTTTTGTGAGCTTATTAACACATGTATTTATTATACTTGAAACTTCATTGTATACAATCCTATATAAGGGATCATATGTTTCTATTGTAAAGTATAAGAAAAGAAGAAAAACAAAGAAAGCAAAGCAAAGCATCGCATAGCTTCTCACTTTGTGCAAAGTATTAGTTTGGGTGAATTTATTTTGGAGGTACTAAAAGGGTAGCAACTCAGAACTCAAGAGCGTTTGGAGTTAGCAAACATCCATCACCTCTTCTTTTGCCTGTCCCCCAATCCAACAATTGGTATCAGAGCCATTTCATTCTTTTCTTCCATTCTCTTCTCCTCATGACCTCCACCAATAACCTTGTCAATCCTCAAGTACCCAAATTATCAAAGAATAATTATGAGAGTTGGTCAATTCAAATGAAAGCTCTATTTGGTTCTCAAGAGTTATGGGAGCGGATCATTGATGGGCTCAAAGAACCCACACCGGAGATAAAAGTCACCTACACCGCTGAAGAGAAGAAGGCTCTTAGAGAGTAAAGAAAGAAGGATAGCAAGGCTCGTTTTCTACTCTATCAAGGGTTGGACGAGTCTACCTTCGAGAGAGTTGTCGAAGCAACGATGAGCAAAGAAGCATGGAAAATTCTTACTACCATCTACAAAGGAGACGAACGGGTGAAGCGAATTCGCCTCCAAACTTTGAGGGGCGATCTTGAAGCTGCTCAAATCAAAGATGAAGAAAAAATCTCTGATTATTATTCACGATTACTTTTAATTGTGAATAAAATGAGAAGAAATGGAGAAAAGATGGAAGACAATTGAGTGATGGAGAAACTGCTCCGATCCCTTACATCTAAGTTCGAGAACGTGGTGACGACAATTGGGGAGTCAAAGAATTTGGAGGAGATCTCAATAGAGGAGCTTTGGGATCTCTCCAAGTTCATGAGCAACGCATACAAAAGAAGACTAATTCTATAATATTGGAACAAGCATTAGAGTCAAAGCTATCTCTAAATGATCGAGGCTCACATAATAGAGGTCGTGGTCGTGGTAAAGGTAGGAGACGTGGTCCCCAGTAACGAACTACTCAAAATCAAGTCGAGGTCTAAAACTTCAGAGGTCGAGGACGAAGCAATCAAGGAAGATTTATATCTGGATGTGGAAACAACAAGAACGTCCAATGTTACAACTGTTAAAAATTTAGACACTATGTCTCAGATTGCTGGCATAAAACTGAAGATCTTACCAATCTCTCCGAAGCAACAAATGATGTGGGTAATAACTTTACTCTTCTTCTTGCTCATGATAATTCAAGTGTTCAGAATGATGTTTGGTACCTTGACTCGGGTGCTAGCAACCACATGTGCGGGAAGAAAACTTTTCATGGAACTCACATAAAGAGTTCATGAAAGTGTGAGCTTGGGAGATTCTTCAAGACTCCTCATTGAAGGCAAAGAGAAGATCAAAAACTACCAAAAGGATGGTAAGCCCGAGTATATTTCTGATGTTTATTATATTCCTAACATGAATAGTAATATTCTCAGCATCGGTCAATTACTCGAAAAAGGATATAAATTATATATGGAGAACAACCATCTTTAGTTGCAAAATGCAAAAGAAAATCTCATAACTTGTGTTAAGATGACAAGGAACCGCATGTTTCCCTTACATCTAAACACGGAAGTTAAAAAGTGTTTTCAAGGACTCGTGAAGAATGAGTCATGGAGGTGGCATCTTCGTTTCGGCCATCTAAATTTCAACGGCCTGAAGTTACTATTTACAGTCGGCATGGTACGAGGTTTACCAAAAATCGATCCACCGAATCATACTTGTGAAGTTTGCATAATTGGCAAGCAAGCACGACTTCCTTTTCCTAATGGAAAGTCGTGGAGAGCGAAGGCACTATTATAACTTGTTCACACTGATATCTGCGGCCCACTAGATCCTGTCTCTTTAGGAGAAAATAAATATTTTATTATCTTCACTGATGATTTCATTAGGAAGTTGTGGGTGTATATTTTTAAAGAAAAATCTGTTATCTTTACTATCTTCAAGAATTTCAAAACTCTTGTTGAAGCGGAGAGTGGCCACAAGCTAATAACTCTCCAATGTAATCGAGGTGGTGAGTACATCTCAAATCTGTTTCAACAATATTGCAGGGAGTAAGACATAAAGAGGCAATTACCACTGCATACACATCACAGCAAAATGGCATCGCAAAAAGAAAGAACCGCACCATTCTTGATATGACAAGAACCATGCTTAAAGAAAAGAGGCTGCCAAAGTAGTTCTGGGAGGAAGCTATAGCGTTCAACTTACTAGCTCAATCGGTGCCCGACGAAGCAAGTAAAGGGTAACTCCTTCAAGAGGCATGGAGCGGCTACACGCCTAGTATCGCACACCTACGAATTTTTAGGTATGTTGCATATGCTCAAGTACCTGAAGTCAAAAGGAAGAAGCTTGACAATTATGATAAAAAATATATTTTCATCGGATACAGTGAGGAGTTGAAGGCATACAAGCTCTACAATCTACTAACTAAGAAACTAGTGGTTAGTAAAGATGTTGTCTTCAATGAAGCTAAAGCATGGAGCTGGAGCAATGAAGAGACTGTCAAAGAACAACTTGTGGTGGATGAACCTGATGAGCCCCCACAGGAGTTTCCACCACCAGCTACACCATCTCCTCAACATGCTACACCGTCTCCTGCAAGAGTTTTTCCATCTTCTGAGAAAAGTAGTAGCAGTGAATCTATCGTGCAACGAGGTCCCATCAAAATAAGAAGCCTTAGGGAATCTATAAGCAGATAGAAGAAGACGGAGAGACTAATCTCTTCTACTTATATGTTGATCATGAGCCTCTCACTTTCCAAGAGGCTGAGGAAGAAGATTATTGGCGATCAGCAATGAAGGAGGAGATTCATGCCATCCAAAAGAATGATACATGGGAGTTGACAATACTTCCACAAAGTCACAAGGCAATAGGTGTCAAATGGGTGTACAAGATCAAACGCACAGCAGATAGTGAAGTTGATCGATACAAGGCGAGACTTGTCGCGAAAGGCTATAAATAAAAGTACAACATCGACTATGAAGAAGTCTTTGCACCAGTTGCCTGATTGGACACGGTGAGACTATTAATTTCATTTGCAGCTCATCATAAGTGAAAGATATATCATTTAGATGTCAAGTCAGCTTTTCTCAATGGTATTCTTGAAGAAGAGGTGTATGTATACCAACCAGAAGGTTTTCTGATAAAAGGACAAGAAGACAAGGTTTATCGCCTGAAAAAAACCTTGTACGGCTTAAAGCAGGCACCACGGGCGTGGAATGCCCGAATTGATGGTTATCTTCATCAAAATGGCTTCACCAAATGTCCCTATGAGCATGCCATCTACATGAAGAGGAGCCATCAAGGCGAATTTCTAATAATTTATCTTTATGTTGATATATTGTACACAAGAAGTAGCGCCGAAATGCTTGCTAAATTCAAGGAGACGATGTTCAATGAATTTGAGATGGCGGGCAATGGATTGATGTCCTATTTTCTTGGCATTGAAGTGAAGCAGCAACAAGATGAGATATTTATATCTCAAAAGAAGTATATGAAAAAGATCTTGGAGAAATTCAAGATGAATAACTGCAACCAGGTGAACACCCCAATAGCTATAGGAATGAAGCTATCAAGAGAAGAAAATGGAGATTTTGTAGACTCGACTCTCTTCAAAAGTCTAGTTGGTAGCCTGGGTACTTGACGATCACAAGGCCTGATATCGTTTATGGAGTCGGACTTGTGAGTCGTTATATGGTGACGCC
The DNA here is from genome assembly GCA_038442645.1 of Agave tequilana. Classification (NCBI taxonomy): domain Eukaryota; kingdom Viridiplantae; phylum Streptophyta; class Magnoliopsida; order Asparagales; family Asparagaceae; genus Agave; species Agave tequilana. The sequence goes on from JAVJIF010007732.1 coordinate 146,587, forward strand.
GAAGGAGTCCCATTGGCTAACTGCGAAGAGAATTTTAAGGTATATCAAAGACACACTCAACTTTGGTCTATGTTATGCTTATGGTAAAATTTCAAAGTTAGTAGGCTATTCAGATAGCGATCATGGAGGTGACCAAGATGAGAGAAAAAACACCATTGGCTATGTCTTCTATCTTGGGTCAACTGTATTTTCATGGACCTCAAAGAAGTAAGGAGTTGTGGCCTTAACTTCATGTGAAGCAGAATATGTTGCGGCTGCATCTACAGTCTGTGAAGCAATTTGGTTGAAAAATATTTTAAAGGAGCTGGATTATCCACAAGAAAAACCAACAATGATATTTGTAGACAACAAATCAGCTATACAGCTTGCAAAGGACCTAGTTCACCATGGGAGGAGCAAACACATGATACACGGTTTCATTTTCTTAGAGACCATGTAAAGAAGAAAACAATAGTACTGGAGTATTATCATACTCTAGACCAAGTCGCAGACATATTCACCAAGCCTCTAACAGCAGATGCATTCAGAAGATTAAGAGACAAGCTCGGCATGACTACACTTCAGTTTTGAGGGGGTGATTTGTTGGAGTTATGGAGTTAATGTAAAACCAAACCTGAAGCATATTGACTCTACCAATAAAGTTAAGCAAAACCTATAGCATATTTACTAAGAGAGTTTTGTGAGGTTATTCACACATGTATTTATTATACTTGAAACTTCATTGTATACAATCCTATATAAGGAGTCATATGGTTGTGTTATAAAGTATAAGAAAAGAAGAAAAACAAAGAAAGCAAAGCATTACATAGCTTCTCACTTTGTGCAAAGTATTAGCTTGGGTGAATTTATTTTGGAGCTACTAAAAGGGTAGCAACTCAGTACTCAAGAACGTTTGGAGTTAGCAAACATCCATCACCTCTTCTCTTGCCTGTCCCCCAATCCAACAAATGCCCTAGCTACAGCTCATTCTTCTCCTTAAACTTATAATGCAATATAGCCTTTGGAAGGTGACGGTTTGTGATCAATTATGTGTTGGCAATGATTTGTTTTGCTGGTAAGAATTGTACTTGAAATATATGTAAATAGTATTATGATTATAAATTAATTTATCAGAAAATTTCCAAGGAAAATAATAAAGAATTATCATTATGCTCCATTTGTAGCTCCACACTTTTTAAACTCAACATATCCTTAACCACAGAAAGATTAACAAAACATAAGAAAGTTGGCGAAAGTCCGGCGAAAGAATGACACCATAGCATTAGTCCACCTAGTCATCATTTAACTTTAAGAGACAAAATGGGTTTAGAATCTATTAGAATATATAACAAGCAATGTATTCTTATAATTTGTTATTATCTTTCATCTATATAAAGAATAAGCACTCCAATTGAAAGTAATCCGTCTATCCTCTAAAATCCTAACATGATATCAAAAAATGCCTTTACGTGTCATGAGATCCCTCTTCCATCACCACTTGCGCCTCCATCATCATCCATCAACTTTCAATATCACCGCTATCACGAGCACCATCATTCACATCCTCTTCTTCTAATTTTTTTCTTTTTTCTTTTTGTTCAAATCTAATATGATCTGGAAAAAAAAAGTAGTAACTGTTCACATGAACACTACCATAGCGGTACTATTCATGATGAACAATTCTATCATTATCGATCAGTATAGAATTCAGTTAATCTAAAACTGAAAATTATTTTGGTCATATCTTTGTGATCAAAGTCCAATTTTAATGATTTAAGAGTTAATTTAATGTTCCAAATACTTTGATGGATTTTGTTTGATCTGATTCTTGGATTAGACTATTCTACCACTGAGTTTGAGAATCTCCCAAAATCTTCTCATTCTCTTTGAGTTTAAGTATCTTCTAAATCTCCACTTCTACTAAGTTCAGGATTTGACAAAACCTCCTCTTTGATGGAGTTTGAGAATTTCTTAAAAACTTTCTCTTCTATTGAGTTTAGAAATCTCTAAAATCCCAACCCTATTAGGAACATGAATATTTGACTTTTCGTGTGAAGTCTTCACGCAAGTGTTTTGTTTGATTCATGCTCGGCTTGAGTTTGTAATTTTGGCATCGAGATCAATGATTCAACACTTTGGCATCAGTGTTAGCAATTTAGAATTTATTTTCAATAATTTCAATTTTATTTGTTTATTAGTTTTTTATTTAGGAAATCTTTTTCTATTCTTTGTAACAAGTTGGATGTGCTGATATCTATGCTTCAGCTTGAGGGAGAGTATTAAAGTATGTAACAAGTAATCTATGGAAGCATGGAGCATCTAGAAGGGAAGGATTTGGGATTTTATCTCAATAGCATACAAATTTGAGTGAGTGTAGCCCTTACCAGCACATGTATGGACGGTTTTTCAAGTGACTCAAGGAATGGAGAAGTTAAAACTGTAGTAAGGAGTCACGTCTTGAATGTCGCACAACTAACTAGCAATGCATTAGCATTTATCAATGGCCTAGCTAGTGCCCATTCTTCTTCTTGAACTTATAACCGCTACATTGCCTTTGAAGGTGATGGTTTGTGATCAATTATGATGTTGGCAATGATTTGTTTGGTTGTCAAGAGAAAAATCAATGTAGATAGTATTGTTCGAATTCATAAATTAATTTATCAGAAAATTTCTAAGGAAAAAGAAAGAAGTATCATTTTATTCGATTTGCAGGTCCACACCTCTTGCATCCAACATATCCATAACCCCAAAAAAATTAACACAACAAAAGAAAGTTGGCGGAAGAATGGCACCATTGAATTACTCCACTTAGTCATCATTTGTCTCAAAGGGAAAATAGGTTTGGAATCCACTCCTTTTTAATGGTGCTCTTGGGAGGGAGGAGGGATAGATAGATGACATGTGGAAGATGTGAAAGAGAGAAATGACAATTGTCATCATTGACAAAGGCAATTTTGGAATTTATGGAGAAATGCGTGTCATATATCTGTGCATGCACATGCTTTTAGGATAAAGAGTTTAAAACATATCAATATGGGCCTTTAATTTACAAGAGAAAATTTGACATTTATGAAGAAAAGGCTATAATATATATGTGTAAATCACCTAGGGGGGGTGAATAGGTGATGATGCTAATCTAGAAACTAAATGCGCTAAATGTGAAAGTTTAAACAATTTGCACAAACACTTAATACAACACACAAGTGTAGTCGAATTCCCCGTGAAGAGCTCTGGACTAACTCCTCTTGATTCCCCTAGATAAGAGTTGAGGTGCTATATGAAGCTCTTGTGGTTAAGTACAAGTGAGGCACACACAAGCAATCCAAGCATATAAGAGATATAGCAATATGAACGATGCAAGGCAACACAAGCAATATGAATGATATGGCAATATGAATAATGCAATGCACAAAATAAAGAGAGAGAGGGTTAGAGAGATAAAGGATCAAACGCTAACAATAAGAAATGTTTCGAGGTTCGAGCCCCTAGCTCTACATCCCCGCCTTCACTACCGTGAAGGATTTCCAATCCACTAAAGGAGCACCGAACTCCTCTCTCAACCAACAATGCCACCGAGGCAATACAACCACAATCCACCTCTACCAAAGAGGGATAAGACCCGTAGCCAACAACAAACACAATCACCTCTATCGAAGAGGGATCCAAACACCACTCCGATCAACCTCTACCAAAGAGGGATACACAAATACAAGGAGGGTTTACAACAAGTGGTTACAAAGACCACAAACTCTCTTTTCCACAAAAATAAAGATCCTAATAGAATAGGATAGAAGATAAGCTCAAGTGTGAAAAAATCTAGGTGTTTGGAAAACAAAAACTCAAAGAAAACACTTGGGAAAACTCTTTGTAAATGATAGAATTGAAAAACAAAACAAATCTCCCAAATTACTATTTTCTTTGATTTTCCCAAACCCTAAAACACAAAAACCAATTTGAAAGTTTAAAGCCCAAAAACACTTTTGAAAACTTGTTTTAAACACTGGAGAAACTCTGAAATTTTTCTTGTTAAAAGTCTTATCAAAATCCCCAAAGAGATGGGGTATTTATAGCCCAACAGAAAACTAGCCGTTAGGCTGATCTGGCAGCCTGACAGGCTTGCGACCGACCGGCTCGGTCAACCGCCAACGGTCATAAATGTGACCTGTTTGGGCATCCGGTCGACCGTCCGGCTGACCGCCCAGATACAGAGAGCAGACTTCTCTGCTCCGGTCGACCGCTCGGTCGACCGCCCAGATACAGAGAGCAAGGCTCTCTGATCCGGTCGGCCGACCGGCCCACTGTGCCAGCAGACGTGTATAAGTCTGTGCACGTCGGTCGACCGCCCGGTCAACCGGCCTGGCCTATCAGCACAGTTTTGGGTCAGAAACTGGGTCAGAAAAAACATGTTAAAATATTTCTAAAAATTCTTTTAAGTCTTGTAAAAATCCCCAAAAATAGTTTTATCATTTTGCATTGATATATAAACATGTGATAAAAAGTTTAGCTCAAATATCAAGCATATGAAATTAATTTTGTGTTTAAACATTTTTACCAAAAACCAAAACTTGTATTTTATCAAACTTGGATTTTTCACTACATGAATAGGATAGTCAAAATAAGTTTGTTTAAAAGTTAAGCATTCATGTATAGAAAGAATACATCTACTATACATAAACCAATTAAACTTGTTTTGATCAACTATTCATGAAAACAAATATTGGTTAAAGCAAAACCAAAAAACCAATATCCAAACATAAAACGTGTGTGTTGTGCACTTGAGCATATCAACTATTCTTATCTTTACAAATGGATCTAAAACACACTAAACTATGGATACCTAAGTCTTCTTGACGATCTTCCATCTTCAAGTCGACTCGGTCCAAACACCGTGATCCAACGAGCATGGCTATGTATGATCTTGATGTTCGGGCCCTGGAATCACCATGTGAAAGCTTCCAAACTCTTCTTTTTGAAGCAATCACCAACTAATATCTTGTTACATGATCTGAAACTAAAAACACAAGATTATTATTAAACATAACTACATGAGTTAATCATCATCAAAACTAGATAGGAAGGCCTCCGGGCCAACAATCTCCCCCTTTTTGATGATGACAAAACGCAAGGAGTTATATATGCATGGATTAAAGTTAAGCTTCAAAGAAGCTCCCCCTTAACTCATGCATAAACAAATAAACATAATGAATATGCAATGAAGGCTCTTAAAACATAAATGCATGTATATGCATAAACAATAAAAGGCTCTAGATACCAATGAAATGTTCAAAAACAAAACATGCTCTAGATACCAATTAAAATTAACTAAATTAAACTTAATATATGCAAAACATAAATATGCATATATAAACCAAAATCTTTCTCCCCCTTTTTGTCAATCATCAACAAAGGGGTAGAAATCAAAACAAAATCTTCTCCCCCTTTTTAATACAAAGAAACAATCATCAATTAGGGGTAAATAAAGACAATGTTCTCCCCTTTTTTGTATAAAACAAAAACAAAACCAAATAGGGGTGACAATCAATTAAGGTACCAATTGAAAATATGTCAAAGAAGCATCTTGATACCAATTGAAAGTAAACATAGATCAATAAATAAATGGTATATGCGATATACATTCATGAAGAGGAAGATGTGAAGCTTCCCTACATAGATACATTATATGAAGGAGGGATGACAAGCCCTAATTCATATAACATACACGATGCAATGCATAAGAGGAGATGTGAAGCTCCCCCTACACACGTGTACCACATTAAGAACAGATTGTCAAGCTCTTCAATACAAGATACACTCATCATGAATCTATATGTAGAAGAGATGTTAAGCTCTCCTTTCATATATGCAATATAAATCAAAACTTTTGTATTTTATTTTTTTTAAAATAAAATTTTGAGATACCAAATTTTAAAACATTCAAATAAACATCTTGATATCAAAAGAGAGTATTTTTTCTTTTTAAGTATATGATATCAATTTAAAATATTTATTTTCTATCATAAAGTAAGGGAGTGGAGATACAAATACCAATTGAAATATGAAAATCAAATTTTCTCCCCCTTTATGAAATACCAACAAAAACAATGCGTAGGCTTGAAATGAGATACCAATTGAAAAGCAATTGAAAAACTAATCAATTGAAACAAAATTGAAGCGCAAGCTTAGCATAAACTCAAACATATATATGTATGAAAAATAGATACCAATTGAAATTGATATTCTTGGAATTGAAAAATATACATACATATAAACATATATGAGTATACAATAAAGGTCAAAATTGATACCAATTGAAAAAATTTCAATGATACCAATTGAAACAATAATAATGATCAAGTGTATACATCATATAACTACCACCCAACCATGTTCAAGTTTAAAATGATTTTCAATATAAAGCATACATGAGGCATGGTCTCCCATCCAACCACCCGTGGATGGTAGGGGTTTTCAAAAATAGATTTGAAAAAATAAGGTTTGTTTGAAAAACTCTACCATATGAAGAATACCGTAACTAGTTATATGAAAAATTTGTAAACTAGTACGAAATCCTTCAAGTAAGGAATAAAACAAAATTATTTTTCATGAAACATGAAATTCACATGATAATCAACACTCTAAGCCAATTAAGCATAGATATGACTCATGAAAACAAAATATGAGTAAACAATAAATGTGAGTGTACAAATAAGATGTGAAGATCATAATCATAAAAGATGGACAATAAGCTCAATATTCCTTGAAATATGAAAATCATCAAAATTATTTAATCTTCAAGGTATATATATGTTCTATACAAATTAAGTATACATACATATCCAAACACAACGAGTCCACAAAAATATATGCATGAAGGCACGTGGCTCAAAAGGATGTATATGTATAACAATAATTTGGATAAAATGGACATATACATGAAGTTAAATATAAACACAAAAAATGAAACAAATCCAAAAATGGGAATACAAGTTTAAAATGTATGAATCATCAAAACTAGACTATACTAGCACATCTAATGGGAACAAATAAGCAATCAAGCACAAACATATATAGATTTATTTGTGACCCACTATATGCACAAGTATAAATCCTAGTCTTAATGAAAACTAACATTTAAACATATATTCAAATCATGAAGCATCAAAATAAGATATAAATCATCATGATAAATATAAACATGATTATTAAGAAAATCCACATGTTATTAAACCTATGATAAACATGATAGCTAAACAAATGGTGAGAACACAAAAATAATGGTCCATATTAAAACATGGGTGTCTCAAAAAGGGCTATACATGCATGTCAAGAGTCTAATAATCATGGCATTTTCATAATGATCATATAAACATCAAAACATGCTATATATAATAAACATGAAAAGCATAAAAACAATAATAAGGAGTTAGGAATCGTTACCAAAACCTAGAAGGCAACTTTTCTTGTCTCCAAAACATGGTGGTCCTCTCCACCAAACATCCCTTGAAAGTGATGCATCCAAATGATTTCCATGAAGCTCGGAACGCATCCACTCCAAGGTACCGCTACTCTCACGTCATGTGAGAGCCCACACCTACATCATAAACACTAGGGTGGTCTTTGGTACCCATATCTTATTGGGTCCATGGAGGTTAGTCCCTTCTCTAACCCAAACAAAATTATTTGCTAAATTTGAAACATGTATACGATCATAGCAAAATTTAGCAAGGTGGCCCTTACGTCCACAATGTGTACAAGTGTACACATGAGCATACATGTGATGGGTGTGTCCGTGAGGAGCATGTGTATGCCGTGTATGGTGTGCATGCATAATAGATGGAACTTGTTTCTTTCGAAACAAAGATTCCAAACGTGTATGGCCCACAACACATTGGCTCAAAATGGAGCCCAAACAATCAATATTCTTCTTTAAAACATTTATATCATTTTTAATCAAAGAAGAAGTGGAGCATGCAAGGGGTGATCTAGGTGAAACTACCCTAGCATGGCAAACATGAGAAACAATATTATTTTCAAAGATTTATTTTTATTTAAACAAATTTCTAATTCTTTTGAAATAAAATCAATCTCTCTTTTTAAAGAATCATTATCTTTTAAAACAAATTCAACTTTTGAAGACAAAACATCATTATTCTTCAAAAGAGTTTCACAATCATTTTTATTTTTCAAAATCTTATTTTCTTTAAGTGCAAGTTCTAATTGAGATCTCAATGAATCCCTTTCATTATAGACCTCAACCTTCTCTTGCAAAACATTGTTAAGTCTAGAATGTAAACTTTTATTTTCTTTTTCAATTTCTAAACTTTTCTTTTTCAAAACTTTATATTTTTCAAATAATTTTTCACACACAATAGATAGTTCTTCATTCAAAGCATGGGCATCAATATAATCATTTGAAGATCTAGCATCATCATCATCTAAGTGGGTTTCCGAGTGTACCTCAAGGAAGTCATTCCCTTGGACCGTATAGCATTGTTGTGGCTCGGATTCATCTCCACTAGACTCCTCTTCTTGTTGGATTGGCATTTGAAGCTCGGAGGTGGTGGTTGTTGTCAACTTGTTCCACACTGCAAAGGCGGAATCAAGATTAGAAACATGCATAAGATAATCTTTAGGTAGCGTGCTTCTAATGGCCTCAAGGGCTTGTGCATTGGCCCCTATATGCTTGCTATCACTAAGGTAGGATTCCTTGGTAATGGCAAGGTGAACCTTATGTCCTAGGGTTTGTAAATAAACGGACATCCTAATCTTTCAAACAATGATGTTGGAAGGGTCAAACATAGGTGGGGTCACGAAGTCCATGGGTCCAAGCTATATGAGTGCAAACAAGAAAATGCAAATGATAGATTAGCAAACAAGGATCTCACTCCTAGGATGTTAAGCCTAAGTATCAGGAGCGTAGGCTCTGATACCAATTGTAAATCACCAAGAGGGGGGTGAATATGTGATGATGCTAATCTAGAAACTAATGCGCTAAATGCGGAAGTTTAAACAATTTACACAAACACTTAATACAACACACAAGTGTAGCCGAATTCCCCGTGAAGGGCTCTGAACTAACTCCTCTTGATTCCCCTAGATAAGGGTTGAGGTGCTATATGAAGCTCTTGTGGTTAAGTACAAGTGAGGCACACACAAGCAATCCAAGCATATAAGAGATATAGCAATATGAACGATGCAAGGCAACACAAGCAATATGAATGATATGGCAATATGAATAATGCAATGCACAAAATAAAGAGAGAGAGAGGGTTAGAGAGACAATGGATCAAACGCTAACAACAAGATATGTTTCGAGATTCGAGCCCCTAGCTCTACATCCCCGCCTTCACCACCGTGAATGATTTCCAATCCACTAAAGGAGTACCGAACTCCTCTCTCAACCAACAATGTCACCGAGGCAATACAACCGCAATCCACCTCTATCGAAGAGGGATAAGGCCCGTAGCCAACAACAAACACAATCACCTCTACCGAAGAGGGATCCAAACACCACTCCGATCAACCTCTACCAAAGAGGGATACACAAATACAAGGAGGGTTTACAATAAGTGGTTACAAAGACCACAAACTCTCTTTTCCACAAAAACAAAGATCCTAATAGAATAGGATAGAAGATAAGCTCAAGTGTGAAAAAATCTAGGTGTTTGGAAAACAAAAACTCAAAGAAAATACTTGGAAAAACTCTTTGTAAATGATAGAATTGAAGAACAAAACAATCTTCCAAATTATTATTTTCTTTGATTTTCCCAAACCCTAAAACACAAAAACCAATTTGAAAGTTTAAAGCCCAAAAAACTTTTGAAAACTTGTTTTAAACACTGGAGAAACTCTGAAATTTTCTTGTTAAAAGTCTTATCAAAACCCCCAAAGAGATGGGGTATTTATAGCCCAAACAGAAAACTAGCCGTTAGGCTGATCTGGCAGCCTGACAGGCTTGCGGTCGACCGGCCCGGTCGACCGCCAACGGTCATAAATGTGACCGTTGGGGCATCCGGTCGACCGTCCGGCTGACCGCCCAGATACAGAGAGCAGACTTCTCTGCTCCGGTCGACCGCTCGGTCGACCGCCCAGATACAGAGAGCAAGCTCTCTGATCCGGTCGGCCGACCGGCCGACCGGCCCACTGTGCCAGCAGACGTGCATAGGTCTGTGCACGTCGGTCGACCGCCCGGTCGACCGGCCTGGCCTGTCAGCACAGTTCTGGGTCAGAAACTGGGTCAGAAATACATGTTAAAATATTTCTAAAAATTCTTTTAAGTCTTGTAAAAATCCCCAAAAATAGTTTTATCATTTTGCATTGATATATAAACATGTGATAAAAAGTTTAGCTCAAATATCAAGCATATGAAATTATTTTTGTGTTTAAACATTTTTACCAAAAACCAAAACTTGTATTTTATCAAACTTGGATTTTTCACTACATGAATAGGATAGTCAAAATAAGTTTGTTTAAAAGTTAAGCATGCATGTATAGAAAGAATACATCTACTATACATAAACCAATTAAACTTGTTTTGATCAACTATTCATGAAAACAAATATTGGTTAAAGCAAAACCAAAAAACCAATATCCAAACATAAAACGTGTGTGTTGTGCACTTGAGCATATCAACTATTCTTATCTTTACAAATAGATCTAAAACACACTAAACTATGGATACCTAAGTCTTCTTGACGATCTTCCATCTTCAAGTCGACTCGGTCCAAACACCGTGATCCAACAAGCATGGCTATGTATGATCTTGATGTTCGGGCCCTGGAATCACTATGTGAAAACTTCCAAACTCTTCTTTTTGAAGCAATCACCAACTAATATCTTGTTACATGATCTAAAACTAAAACACAAGATTATTAGTAAACATAACTACATGAGTTAATCATCATCAAAACTAGAGAGGAAGGCCTCCGGGCCAACAATATGAGTATGCACATGCTTTTAGGATAATGAGCTTAAAAAATACCAATGTGGGCTCTTCAATTGACAAGGATAATTTTGGTATCTATGAAGAAATGACTATCATGAGTGAGTGTGTGCACGCGCGCTTAGGATAGTGAGTTTAAAAACGTATCAATGTGGGCCCTTTAAGTTTATAGAAAAGTTTAAACCTACCAAGGTGTTTTAAAAGAAGACAATATAGGGATACAGAAGCAAAATTTTCTTGTTTGATAAATAAGGATTATTTATGTTGTCTTAAAAGTGGAAGGAAAACCTATTAAGAAGTTTCATGATTTTTTTTTAAATTTTTGGAACCAAATCAATGTCAACATGGAGTAAAAACATTTAGTTGGCAGACATGTGGGGATTGCAAGAAAGGACTGAAGGCGTAGAGAAGAAAAGGTCGCCAAATCTTACTTGCGCAACTTGCATTTCTTTGACTAGATCAGGATCACCACTCGAACTATCTTAGTGATCCTCCAAGGAAGCAAAGTGATATGCAGTGTCAAGAGTGTGATCTTCTTCGAGACAATAGAAAATGTCATGCTATTCGTCTTTGTCTTGAGAGTCATCAAATGTTGGCGAATAGTAGTACAACTATTCAATCATGAGTTCTTTCACTGACGGCCCAGACAAAAGAGATCATCATTGGTCATATGCGCAAACAAGGCAATGTAATCCCTTTGGGCAACTTGGACAGTCCGAGTAGGTTGGCTATGTTTTTCGATCCCAATATGGGAGGAGTGCCTGAATATATTTGGAGAAGTCAACTGCTTTGGGCGCTGCTTCCCTTATCTCTTCCCTAATCTTCGACTTGGTACCTAATGCCTTTGGCTTTGGTTACCTACTGGACGCATCAAGGGGTTACCACCAAAGGCAAGGGAGGACAAAGGGATGGTGTGAGCCCGAAATCAATCCATTATCGCCACTGAATCACTAACTCGTACTTCACCGGCATGAATTTGCAACAAGAAGATTTCGATTGTGATTTTCTCGCCCCCAAGGGAGTTTACTTGACCTATTCTACGAGATCTCGTATTGCTCGACGTGTGCAACTTAGTATGAGGACCTCTTTCCCCTCTGCCCACTATCTTTTCACACGATTATCAAAGCAGTGAAGGGTGGGCCGCACGTACCACGAGCCCTCCATTCCCACACATCTATCAAGAAGCAAGTATACTTCATTAGTTCCACTAAATGCTCCTATCTCTCGGCAGAGATAGTGTGAGTGTGTAGTTATGCTTGGGATGCTTCGCCATGGAATAGACCATTTTAGCAGTTGGCTCCATTTACTTCGAAATCATGTTTTCTCACGTTGAAGAATTGATGACCCTTCATGCAAGACCCTTGTCTATGTTGCCAACTCTCAGTTTGGTCCCACTTTTTTTTGTTATGAAAAGGGGGGAGTCAGTGCCAAATGCTTGGCGGTCCTTTGTAGAGCTTATTCATGATTTGTGTTGTACCCAGTAAACGAACAAATAGATGGTCTTTTTGAAAATGTTAAACAGAAGTTTTTCCTCGCAATTCAACATGCAGGCTGTCTGGACATGGGCAAAATTAGAATAGTCCCCCATACCCCCAAGTAATAATGCAAGAAATAAAACTTGGTGAGTATGTGTATGTGTGAAAGGTGTAATTTTGTAGATGTAATGAGATGCTTGTAATAAATGAGAGAGAGAGAGAGAGAGAAAAAGTTGGTCGAGGTGAGATGCCACTCTAGTAGTATCACCTAGAACTTTGATCAACAGATAAAAATGATAAACGTGATTGAATGAGTAACTGAATGAATACATTGTTCACAAATGATTTATTTAATGAAATTAGAGAATAAATAAGGCAAAGCAAGAACAATAGTTTTCAAAACAAGATGGTGATATAGAAGAGCTAGAACGAACAAGTGACTAAGAACTAGATGTGAGAATTAAAAAGGTGAGCGCTTGGATGTATTTTAAGGATAAAACAACGAAATGTGCTAATTAGATTGAAAATGACACAATATATCTACTTATCAAGAGGTTAACTAAAGTTTTTTTCTTAGTGAAAGGTAAATGAATTGCCTAGTGAAGAGAGTTTATTGTGCAACGAAGAAGTTCAAAAGGTAAATTAGAGCTAAGATGACATCTTATAAAGATTTGTAAAAGATCAGAAATGTTAGAGAGATGTAAGATTGACAAGTAAGAGGCTAAAAATTGTTAACGAGATCTAGATAATCAAATTTATTCAACAAAATTAAATATATTTAAAAGATGCCAAATGGATGCAAGATTTCCAATTTGGTACACACACACACACACACACACACACACACACACACACATATATATATATATATGAGAGAAATGTAAATCAGCTGACACAGGAGGCAACTCCCTCTATGTCGCACTCAAAAATCATATTTTTCGAGTGAATTTTCAAGATCCCACCGCACATTATCATATTCATATTCTAAAATATACACATATAAAAAATCAAGTGATTTGAAATTCGTTTACTCATTGATCTAATCGTTCCATTTTGTTCTATTGTTAAAAAACCGTTAATGTTTGAACCCAAAGAAAATGGAGTAAACAAACTTCAAATCACTTGATTTTTTATATGTGTATATCTTAGAATATGAAGATGATAATGTGCGGTCGGATCTTGAAAATTTACTCGGGAAATTGATTTTTGAGTGCGACATAGGAGGGAGTTGCCTCCTGTGTCAGCTGATTTACATTTCTCTCTCTCATATATATATATATATAAAGAGAGAGGCAGAGAGAAATGAGAATCAGCTCACATAGGAAGCGATTACATGCTATTGCATTCAAAACTCAAGTTTTTGATTGAATTTTCAAGATCCGACCACATATTATCATCTTTTGTGTTCTAAAATATACATATATAAAATCACCTGATTTTAAATTTGTTTACTGCACTTTCCTTGAATTCAAACATTAACGATTTTTTTAACAGTAGAATAAAATGGAACGATTAGATCAATGAGCAAACGAACTCCAATTCATTTGATTTTTTATATATGTACATTTTAGAATATGAAGATAATAATGTGTAGTCGGATCGTGAAAAAAATTCAAAAGATATAAGTTTTGAATGCGACATAGGATAGAGTTGCCTCCTGTGCAGCTGATTAACATATTCCCCATATATATATATGTATAAGAATAAAGGTAATATACAAAGTAGTTCAAACTATTGCATAGTGAAACTTATGAACCGTAAAATAATACATGGAAATGTAATCAAACAAATGACTAAGAAAAGAAACTTTTATTTCTGAAAACCAATTTGATTTTTATTTATGCCATATAGGGCAACTATCAAAGCTATTTAACTACTAAGAAGATTAATCGCGATATATGAGAGAGAGGAAAAGAGATTCATATAGTTTTCATTGATTTAGAAAAAAATTTATGATAGAATCACTTGGAGGAAATGCAACGTTTTTGAAAATAACCAAGTAATTATTACGCATATTGATCTGACTAAAGACATGTAAGATGTAAGATGATGACAACAATTGGGGGGACAGAAAGATAACCATTTCCTAACACCATAGGCATACACCAAGAATTAGCTTTAAACTATAATCTTTTGCATTAGTTATGAATTAGACCTATTACAACATGATGGTGAAGGAATGTTGTGAGTGCCCATTGTCACTACTTAATATTGATCATTCATAGAAACTGTGAGATCAAAAAAAAATATGGTTTACATACATGGACGAAGCTAAATAGGGAGCTGAGGGGGGCATGACCCCTCACACACACATTTTTGAAAATATTTAGCATAAACTAGGCAATAAAGGAATTTTCTCACTATAAGGAAACAATCAAATTCCTATTTGTAACTACTCTCCCAAATTCTCCTCTAAATTTCTCCTCGATATATGAGAAACCAATTAACTCTTCTCCTAATTAAGTATATTAGAAAACTAATCAATTTCTCAAAACTATCCATTAAATTTCTCTAATCAATTAGGAAACTAATCAATTCTGTGCTTGCTACTTATGACCAAAAAGAATATCAAATATATAGATGATCAATGACTACAAAGGAATTAAAACCATAGTTAAAAATTTTACTTATCTATTCTCATATATTTAGGCAATAAGACTATGGTTATAAATTTATTGAAGAACATCATGAATAATTGTTTATTTTGTAAACATACTAAGAATTTCAGGGCTAAAAGATTAGTGTTACTTTGATAATAAGAATGAAATTTTGTTTGAATTACTGACTTAAGTTTTCATAAACTTTTTTATTTTGGCCCCCAACCATGAATTCCTAACTCTGTCCATGTTCACAAATCAAACAGCGATGGTTAAAGTAGAGAACTGATTCTAGCGTTTTATTTGATGGCGGAATACTTATGAAATAAAACAATAATTCTATAAAAACAGATATAGGACTAATAATGTTCTATGGTCCATATAGTACAAATGATAATACTAAGATGAGTCACAATACAAGATGGGATAAGTAAATTAGAGGTTGCTCCCATTAAGGATAACATGAAGTAAAGTTGATTGGGATGGCTTACACATACGCAATGGAGGCAATAAGTGCATGATATGAAACATGTATGCGTGTGTGCGGAAATCAACAATAAAGCACTCAATCAACGCTTCACCAACATGAAACAATCATGATAGGAAATGATTAAAACTAATAATGGAGAGATGGATATAAACAAAATAATATGCTTGAGTTAATCTAATTTAATCGTGAATCAATTAAAGATAATATTTTATGTGATAAATAATTCTACGATCAATATTAAATCTACTGAATTATAGGCAAGGAGATACACACAGTCTCAAATTTGTCGACAATAGTTAAATCGATAAAATATCATAGATTAATTATCAGACTCGAAATAACTGATCTAAATTAGAAACGTATCTACTGAGGATCATGTCGACCTCAGTGTCTTATGATTGATTGTAAATATATAGTACTCTTATTCACGAACTCAACGCTTTAAATCGTGTGTGATTTGGACTCCGAATGAGAGAAATATGACTTCAAAACAAACTTTAAACACTTAACGAGACTGTTTTACTGTAGCAGATCCGACAATGTAGCAGTCAGGTCGGCACTATAACAGTGGGTGGGTACTGTAGCAGCTAGCAAATACTGTAACAAATACTATAGCAGGTGGGGATTTAAAAAAAATTTCTAGGGTTTTGTTTTTTTTAAGAGAGAAATTTGTCGAGATGTTAAGAAATTCGTGAAAGAGAAGAAATTTGAAAGAGATGACTGTTGGCTCTCGGAAGCACACATAACAAAGGTAGAGAGGGGATAGGCTAGCTAGACTTTCACGCAACTAATTGAGGATTTTTCTAAGAGCATCACACACAAAAGAGAAATTGTACATAAATCACAAACTCACATAATTTTGAGAAAATTGCATCATAATTCATTGCCTAAATTGTTTGATTTCAAGGCTTTATATAGACTTTTACAAAATTTGAATACAACTCAAACTCCTAATAAAAATAGAATTACAACTTCAAAATAAAGAAACTAAATACCTAATAAAAATACACCTCCAAATTAACAAAACTGAAATAAAAAAACAAAATACATAGAGATCTACTACTGGGAAACTGGTAAGAGATGTCTTCTCTCGGTGAAACACGTGCCATGCATGTGGCTTGGCATCAGTGCACTAGATCATTGTAAATGTAAAATTGAAGACTGGGGCGAGGCCTAAACGAACTTGGCCAGAGGCAATTAAGAAGAATATCATAATGCTTGATTTAACGAGATGGTTCTTAAACAAAAGCCAAGTAGAAGAAAGAATTCATGTAGTCAACCAAAGAAAAAATTCGGACAAAAACTTCATTGTTGTCATTGATCATTTATTAAACTTTGATACTTAGGTTCTAAATTTCTTGGGCTGGTGACTGGTCAAGATAGAGGTGTTGGAGTTATTGTGATGGAAATTAATATACTTTGATATCAATTGTTGCGTGCATAACTCAGGATACCATACTTACTATGATACCAATAGTTGAGAAATACAAGATCTCCACCGATAACCTCAAACACACCATGAGATCGATTATCTCGAACACACAAGATGAATATTAAAAGATATAAGAAGAAAAACACACAATTTAACGTGGTTCGACCCAAACTTGGCCTACGTTCATGGGGTGAGAACATGAGAAAGTTTTATTAATAAACTTGATACAAAAAGATCTAACCTTCCTCTTGATGACACAATAGTATTAACCTTCCCTTTGAATTTAAGCCTAAATTATAAGAGTATACCTTCTCTCTATGCACATTCACCTTACTCTTCTCTTTCTTAGCTTTTTAGGGCCTTACATTGTTGTTCATCACAACTTTATTCTCCTTGTCTGCACCAATTTACAATGCTGGATTACAACCTTTATTTACATGATTTTACAATACAACTCTTATTTAGACTATGAGATAATCTTGGTCATTGGATGCATAAAGAATCTTGATCAATCCTATTAGGAGTTGATCTCTTTGATTTAGAAAGATTCTAGACATATTTAGAAACAAATCTTCATTGAATAGAAATTGAATCCTATTCATACCCTCCTGAAAAGGAAACTCGCAATAAACTGCTTCACTTTGATTTGCTTCTTCTGCTTCAAGCCATCGTCTTCTCCAACTCAATTAGATTTTCTTGGACCATCATCTCCTCTTGAAAAACAAAGCAAAATCCTAACAGCAGTATGTGTTTGAATGAAGCAACCCCAATCACTAGTCCAAACTTCAAACGAAGAAGAGGATGGCCCGGCAGAATGATTCTGTGTACAATGAACACTGAATTGCCTGAACCTAATGGATTAAGATTGGACCCAAGCATCAAACTATCGGTTAAGTTTGCCGCTGGAGCTAGTGTTTGCACGGAAACATGTACAGGAGCTAACAAATGACTTTGTTTAATCATTAACAGCCAAATTAATTAGGTCCCATTTAGAGTCCCTCTCATTTGGGTTTTAGATGTGGAGCTGACAGCAAGAAATTTTACGATGCACTTTTGTCATCGATGTTTTCGCTTGGGTGAGCAAATGCCACTCATATTGGGAAACTATCGGATATCCACCCTGAGATGTCCATCAACTGTCTTCAGTTCACACTCTTATCTGTTGTAGATAATTTACAGTCAATTTCTTGTGGCGGTGGGAACTGAGGAGGGTCTTATGACAATTCTGCTAGTTGTAGAAATGCATCTACCACAGCACCGCATAGCTTTCCGATTTTCAACTTGCAAAAGAAAGAAGGTAATATTTTTAGGTTAAGTTAGTTAATAAAAACCTTATGCTGAAAAGAAACCAGAGATGTAATATCTTTTGAAGCACTTTTAAGAGGCTATTAATGAGCTAATTAACAGTGAGTCAGTGACACTGAAGCTTTTTGCAATTAGGATCAGCAACTTGTGCAGCCAATTTGGGTACTGTGTTTTTCAGAAGGTTAACCTCAGTTGAGTTCAACTGGAAGTCGGAATAGACAAGAAGAACAACTATATATGCGCATGAACTAACAGTGTCCTAGATACCGAACCTGTCATCAAGAAACGGCTGTCAGAAGAGACAAAACCCAGATCAAATTCACTTCCTGGCAGTCTGGTTCATGTATGAGGTAACACTTTCACAACTTGGCAAGAGCAGGTCACAATACTTTCACAGATAGGCAGACATAGCTCCACATTTTTGTTTATCCTTGTTGTATATACACACTTATGAACTTTATTTATAAATATCTTATGGTATACAGTGCCAATTTCTGTTTCGCAAGCATATCATCCAAATCTAGTTAATGCTTAATGAAAATTTTAATCACCCAAAACTGAAAGTTCTTGGACAGTGTACTATATTACTTACAGTTACAGAGATCTCCATCTACTTTTTAACTATGGCCTTGACCACACCCTTATCTGTTGCAGATAAATTCTTGTCATTTCTTTTCGTAGTGATGGGAACTGAGAGGGATCTTCATTTAATTCCGCTATCTGTTCAAATGTGCCGGCCAAAGCTTTTGAGGCTCTCCACTGGCAAAAAGAATAAGGATCAGCTGAGAAAAAAGAAGCTCATGAGAAAAGGAAAACAAAGGAACAGTAACTTTTGAAGAATTGTGAAAGGCTACTAATGTCACAAAATAACAGTGAGAAACTAAACTATGCAATTAATATCAGTAACTTGAGCATCCAATAGGGGTGATGTATTTTTCAGACAATCGACATCACTGAGTTCAAGTGGAAGACAATAAACAATGGTGGGCTGAACCTGTCATCAAGAATTAATGGACCTGAAGAGGCGAAATGGAACGATTCCACAACATGGCATGCGAGAAGCAGGATTGATGGCGCTGCTTATTTTGTCTGTTCTCGAATCCTGCTAGTTGCAAACCAGGAAGATGCATACCTATGATTTGATGTTCTCTGGTAAGCGAGCAAATATCAGTCAGGTTATAACTGGGGGAAAAATATCTCAGATCTAATAATGATGATCAGGCCTAGGAAAATGAGTGCTCTTAAAGGGATCAAATACTAGTTGTGTGTTAACTACTAAAAGATGTTATATGCCAAATGACTCAAATAAAATGATATGGAATCTGACATATAAAGTAATTTCCCGGAGAAAAGCCTGGCCATCTTTTTTCAAAAGATGAAACGAAAGCATTAGCTAGCTATAATACCAATGCAATAAATAATTCTGTGAGATTACAAAAAAATATCAACCTTTCTAAAAATTTCAGTACAATAGTTTGAAAATCCTCATTAGCTATCAAATATAAACTTGAGTAGATATATTAAGTTCCTCTTTACCTCTTGAAGCTCAAAGGGAAACTTTTCCAATAAAGATGGAATAAATTTTAGACTTGTTATTTTCTTCAGTGGGACCAAATTAACGCCTCCAACGCCTCCAATGTCTACTAGCATGCATTTGACTCCCATCATATTGCAATTTGCAACCCTTGTGGACTCACATAGGACAATCCTCATGCATCTAAGTTCAGTTAGCATTATAATTACTCTTATCTATGAACACAAGAAATATTCTTTAGTTCTAATAAGAAAAGCTGTGGGAGCCACTGCAACTTGCATCAACCCCTCCAGGCTCCAGAACTCCTATAAAAGAGGACCTCTCCCCAACATTCCACTTCACCAAAACTACACATTTCATCCATCCTTTCTCAAATTCTTAAACTTCCTCTCTGTTCTAGCTAAAGAAAAAAAAAAAAAGAGATGAAGGGCGATAGTACCAAAACACTATCTTCTTTTCTTTCTCTCGCAGCTACACTTTCTCTCCTTTTTGGCATCCATTTTGAATCGTGCAATGGCTCTAGACTCCTCGCGCAAGGTCCTGTAAGCATGCAGTTCATAAGAACTTCATGCAGCAAAACCACATACCCTGCCCTCTGTTTCAATTCCCTCTCATCCTATGCAAGTGCAATCCAAACAAGCCCCATACAGCTTGTTCACACCGCCCTTTCTATCACATTGGACAGTGCACGTTCCACTTCTACGACCATGAAGACAATGTCAAAGAGTGGTGTCATGAGCCCTCAAGTGGCAGAGGCCATGAGCGATTGCATGGACAATGTGAGAGACTCAGTCAGTGAGCTCAAACAATCTATGGAAGCAATGGGGCACCTTGGGGGAAAGGATTTGGGATTTCAACTCAATAGCATACAGACTTGGGCAAGTGCAGCCCTTACAGATGATAATACATGTATGGATGGGTTTTCTGGCAAAGCTATGAACGGAGAAGTAAAGACTGCAGTCAGGAACCATATGGTGAATGTGGCGCAGCTGACTAGCAATGCATTAGTTTTTATCAACAGCCTAGCTGCTGCCCATTCTTCTCCTTGAACTAGTAGCCATACTGCCAGTAGGAGGTGTTTCTTTGTGATCAATTATGATGTTTTCTTGTTTGGTTGTCAATTAGGGTACTGGAAATCAATGTAATTAGTATTGTATGAGATCTCCCCTTTTGCAATGAAATTGATTTCAATTCGGAGTAAATTTATCCAAAATCGTTCCGGTCCATTCCTGGCTCCACACTTCTTGAATTCCACACCATTATATTACTCCATTCTATCATTATTTCATTTAATTCGCTTCTCTAACACTCATTGTGCTTCTTCTGTCCTCTTCTTATGTTCTCCTACACGGATGAGAACCAACACATTAATTCTGTACGAACTAGGAATAACATAGTAATCCTGTACGAACTACGATCACTACAATAAATCTAATAGAATATAGAAGGACTAATACACAATCCTTTTGCGCATAGGAGTCCAGGAATACATAAAACATGCAACAATTGCCGTGAGTGTCTGCATTTGGAAAAGTTTCCAAGTGCCTAATGGTCGATGTGACACATGAAAGTTAGGCCAATCTGAAGCAGATGCGAGCTGATGTAACGAATCAAGTGAAGAACATTACATGGATCAGCCAAGTATGCAAACAAAGCATGGTACATATTTCGATAGAATCTTCGAAATGGAAAGGGATCAGATTGATATCAACTATCAATATGACATCGTAGAAGAATAATGGATGCACATCGTAAAACCAAACCCTAAGTTTCTTCTCTTTCACTTCTTTGCTGTAACCTTAGGGGCAGGAGTAGTTGGATGCATTATTTTTTTCTTTAACACAAGTAGGTAGATCCCATATTCAAGCATTGCATTTTACTTTCCTGTGATTTTAATTAAATAATATAAATTCTTTACTTCTTTCATTCATCATTTACTGCTTTTTACTCATTCCATTGCAGAGTGTAATTCTTTATCTTTTTACTGCCATTACTTTCCTAGCAGTAGTTCCCAAATTTTCCTAGTAGATCCATGAGAAGGGAGATGAGGCCACTACGGGCATCTCCAGCGCATAGACGAGTTCGTGAAGACAGCACTGAGGGAGATCTGAATCTCCATGATCCTGAGCAAAGCTCTGCTTGCCATAACAATGGGCAAGACTGGATTTTTGGAAAAATAAAATCATTCCTATTCTTCCATAGTTCCCCAGAAGTATCTGCAAACAACCAATTGCTGAATTCTAACAATTGGTTTCATATCTCTCTCTCTAAAACATGCCATGATCTTACCATGTTGATATATAATCGAGACATTTAGAGAAAACAAAAAGCAGATAAATCCACAATGTTGATACATTATTATTCATTAGTCAATTATCAGTTTTCTGGGTCCCTAAATTATAAAACTAGTGATGCATGCTCCTTCCCCCTATCTCCACCGAATTCAACCAAAGTAATGAAGAACACAAGCTGCGAATCCAAAGCAACAAGGAATGCAAGCTGGGTTTAAAAGAAAGATAAAATACTTAGACTACTTAATCTCATTATTCATCCCCATACAGAATGGATAGAACATGAGCTATCCAATTCAATTAAGGCAGCATAAATTGTGGTATATCAACTTTTCAGACTTTCTCCATTTGCAAAAAGATGATGAACAAAAAAGAAAAAACTCCTGATAATGGGAAAGAAGAGAAAGATATGAGATCTTTTGAAGAGTTCAAAGAGTCCACTCCACTTCCACAATTTTATTTGCACATAGTTAATTCAACTGATATTTTGGATCTCAATTTCTTGGACTGTGACTGGTCAAGATAAGGGTGTGGTAGTATGTGTTCAAATGGAATCTCACTAGCTCAAGTGGAAGAAAGAATGGACAAGGAGACTCTGTACATTAATGAACCTTGAAATGGGCTGAACATGTCATGATCAAGTCGGGTAGCAGGGGTCAAATTTTAGGCTAAGTTCACTGCTGGAGCTAGCTTCCACAAGTGGGAACAAGAGCAGGAGCTAACGATTAACAAACTCTTGCTTGTCCTGTAGAGACAAAATTATTTAGGACCCTTCAAAGTACATCTGATTTGGGCATGAGGCATGGAGCTAGCTGCCAGCAAGTAACCAGGGTGCTCTTTGATGTTTCCTAGGGGGCGAGCAAATGACACAAACATTCCAAATGATGTAGCAATGGGCTTCTAATACGAGAGATGGTAAGTACAAGTAGGGATTAAACAAATAGCAACTATAAGCTAATAAGGACAAAGAGGACAACACATCAGTATTTAACGTGGTTCGGTTAATGTGACTCTCACTCACCCAAACCCACAATACCCAATTTATAATAGGAACAAAATGAGGGAGAGAAGAAATGAGAGTGTGTACAAAAAAGCCTTTAACTTTTCTCTTCTTCTTCACTTGCTCTTTCAATTTCATCACCCGTAGCATTCCTTTGCATAGAAGCCAACACCCCATCAACATCCAACACCCATCTCCATCAGCGCATCCTACAAGTCACTTTTATTAGAGTAATTGAATTAACTTTATAGGGTGACTGAATTAATTCTTAGGGTGACTAAATAATAGGTGTCCTTAGATAGGGTGGCTTGATTAAGACTACACAAGCATGCTTGTGTATTCAAGTCACTTTCAATAAATATCCACCTTAACTTGAACACACAATAAATTTCTCCACCTTAACTCGAACTTTATCAAGCGTCCGCTGTCTTCTCTAGACCCGATGGGCTAAACCTTTGTCATTTTGAACACTAAGCAATTCGAGACAGTGCTCGAACTTGCGTGAAGATACGGGCTTTGTCATCATATCTGTTAAATATCTGCAGTATCATTTTTTCTATTTTGATTACTTTAATTGTTCGAATAAAATGATACATAACATCAATGTATTTGGTTCTCTCATGATACATCTGGTACTTTATTAGATCTATAACACTCTGGTTGTCACAAAATACTATAGTTACACGGTGTAAGTCGATATCTTCAACCAAACTTCTTAATCAAATAGTTCTTTCATTGCCTCTGTAACTACCATATATTTTGCCTCTGTAATAGAAAAAGCAACTATCAACTATAAAGACACCTTCCAACTAATGTCACAACTTAAAAGAGTGAAAATATAACCTGTCAGAGATCTCTTTCTATACAGATCGCCCACAAAATCTGAATCCGAGTATCCAATAATTTTGGATTAATTTTCCTATCAAAACACATACCAATACTAGTAGATTTTTTTTTAATAATGCAGAATCAATTTCACTGCATGTCAATGGCTTTTTCATGCATGTTCATAAATTGACTCGTGATATTATTTGCATGTGAAATGTCTGGTCAAGTGCACACCATAGCATATATAATACTTCCAACTGCACTGGCATGAAGAACACGAGACATATACTTCTCCCCTTCATCGATTTGAGGAAACAAATCTGCTGAAAGCCGAAAATGAGTAGCAAGTGGCGTCTTCACATGTTTGGCATCAAGCAAGTCAAATCTCTCTAATATCTTCTCGATGTATTTCTTTTGAATAGGAACAATTTTTATTCTAGTCTATTCTTGTGAATTTTCATCCCAATTCTTAGTTGCTCCCAAAATTTTCATTTCAAACTCTTGTTTGTGTTGAGCTTTCAACTTATCAATTTTAAATATCTTTAGCTGCAATCAGCATGCCATCAATATACAAAAGCAAATACACAAAGGAATGATCACTGAGCTTCCGATGATAAACACAACTATCATATTTACTCTTAGAGTAACCATGCTCAATCATGAAAGTATCAAATCTTAAATACCATTGTCTAGGTGGCTACTTCAAACCATAAAGAGATTTTTTTTAACCTGCACACCTGATCTTTTTTGTCTTCAATAACGAATCCCTCTGGCTGATGCATAAAAATATGCTCCTCAAGCTCGCCATGAAGAAAAACTATTTTCATATCAAGTTGCTCGAGCTCCAGATTGAACCAAGCAACCATGACTAGCAACATGCGGATAGAGATGTGCTTCATAACTGAAGAGAATACTTCATTGAAGTCAACACCCTCTCCTTATAGTTTTTAGCTACCAAGCGTGTTTTATATCTTACAGATTCAGCACCTGAAATTCTTTTTTTTTAGGACTCATCTGCAGCCAACAATTCTGTCCATTGGACAGCTTCATTAACTCTCATGTCTGGTTCTTATGAAAAAACTTTTTTCTTTTCAGTCATTGTAACAGTCCATTCTGTGACTTCATCAGAACTAGTAGCCTTCTTGTAGGTAGAAGACTCTGAAATCTCGATATATTATGTCACACTTAGAGCATAAGTGATCATATCTGCATAGGTATGTCGCTTAGGTGGACGAATCTACCTTCTTGCTCTCCCTATGGTAATATCGTACTATTGCTCTTGAGGTGTATCACCACCCAAAGTTAAACCTTGAGACCATCTACTGGTTCAACGTGTATACTCTGCTACACTCCTTCTGTAACATTGCTCTCAAGCTCAACCTGCTTGCTTGCTTCCTTTCCTGAACCTGTAGTATCAACAACAGACTCCTTTCTCGGTTGAAGCATGAAATTTTCATCAAAAGTAACATCCTTATTAATAAAAAATTTAGGTGACTTAAGATCAGGCACCACAATCTGTATCCCTTCACCCTAATAGCATAACCAAGAAATATAGCTTTTTTGTTCTAGGTTCAAGCTTACTATCATTTAAATAAAATTAAGCAAGGCAACCCAATCATCATAAGTGAGTAATTGGTAGGAGTATTAGATCATACCTCCTTAGGAATCTAAAATTGATGATTGAAAAACACAATACAGTTTTTCATTACAATTATATATTACCAACCAAACACCGTAAAACTTAGCTGCATTTAAATCACTAACTGTAAAAGAGATTATCACTTATGACTTACGGTCACTTACGACAACCAAACATGCTGCACTAATTTATGACTGTTTTGAGCGTAATGATTCGTATGTTCTCTAACCTCATATTTTTCTCCCATGAGTAGATTGCCAATTTGAAAACAAAAAACGGCACAATCCTCAAAGGAATCTTCAGTGGGCGTAACTGGGAACGAGACATAATTAATGGGTTCAATGGAAATACTGACAAACTAATATTTTTTGTGGCCCTTGCGGATAAGACCGCATCTAAAAGTTTTACCACTGTTGTTGGCCGGCCCATGCTACTTTCAAGCCGGCTCCCTCAAATCAAGTCCGAATTAATCAGCCCGGTCTAGAGCCCAGACTTAATTAATGAAAAAAAATATGAGGAAAAAAATCAAAACCACATAGATTCTTTATCAAACCAGATAGCAATGATACAATTATTTCTTCATCAAACCAAACAACTTAGAAGATATAAAAGAACCATGGCGGTTTCACGCTACATTACAATGCTAATTTATCCATTTTTAGTGCCTTTTTTCCTGTGCAGTAAATTATAATTTATGCACGTCTACTCCTGATATACCTAATGCAAAATTTCGTTCCATCCACCCAAATCTAGATAATGTTTACGAAAACACTTGGATCATCCAAAATTGCAAGAATCTAGCCACACACTCGAAAACTGCAGGCTCATGGACTGTATATGGACAATTGCTTAATATGATACCTATTGGTTCACTGTCCAAGTTTCATGGAGTCGCTATTGCCGACTGAACTTCAAACTGCAAGTTCTTGGACTGTATACAGACAATTGCTTAATATGATACCTATTGCTTCGATGTTCCAGTTTCATGAGGTTGCTGTTATCGACTGGAACTCAACGGTTTCTGTTACCTGATATCTCCATCAACGCATTAATACGACGCCCTTATCCGCTGCAGACGATTTCTAGTCCTTTTCTTCTTATTGTGGTGGGAACTGAGAAGGTCTCCTTTCAATTCTGCTAGTTGTCCAACTGTGCCCACCATGCATCTTTGAGGCTCCCCACTTGCCAGAAAAAGAAGCATGAACAGAGAGAAAGTTAAGTTTTTTTAGAAGAAGAAAAGGAAAACAGAGACTGAATATCTTTTTCCCCCCTTAAAAAGAGATTGAATATCTTTTGAATCATTGTGAAAGGCTACTAAGGGATCAAATAGCACAAAGACGCCAAAATTTGCAATTATGTTTGGTTTGATGTAATTGAAGTTACAATACAGCTCCAACTGTGTATATCTCTTAATTTTTTTTAATTGAATCACATATATACTCATTTGTGAGAACAAGCAGTGCAGTGGAAAGTAGAGTTTCATCGCACGAGAGAAACAGAATTGTAGAAATATCAACAAAGTTGATTTAACATCTAAAATTTTTTGTTTTTTAATTATTTCGTGGTTGCTTTAGTTGAAACTACAGTCAATTTGGCCATAACTCAAATAATGGATTAACTAGAGCTACTTGTAGTTCTAATTGCAGCGAACCAAGCAATTATCAAAAACTCAGCAGTCGACAAGGCTCCTGTGTCTTTTAGAGGATCAATATCAGTGAGCTCAAGTGGAAGATGAAATGGACACCGAGTGACTGTATATGAACTCACAGTGACATGATTCTGAACCTGTCACAAAGAAAATGGTTCCAATGGGGCAAAATCTCGACCAAGTTCAAACTTGGAGAAAGACAGTTCAATGCATGCAAGAGGCCGATGCAAACTAGAAAGATTGCACATTCTTTGATGAGGTAAACAAAATATCAGGTTCAATAATGGTGGTCTCAGGATAAGAAGGGTTGCATGCTGCTCATGGCACCAAAATAGTACGAAATGTGTCTCAGCAGGTAATTAAAAACCAAATGATACAGAATCAGACATATAAACTAACCTCTCTAAAAATATCTACACATCTTTTTAAAAAGCATGAAATAAAAACATTAGCTAGATGTAGAGCATACAAATGCAATAATATATTCTAGACATGACAACATACATATCAACCTTTCTGAAAATGTGTAACCATCTGTTTCAAATTACTTCAATCCACAATAGTTTGGATTTCATTAGTTATCTAGTGTGTGTGTGTGTGTGTGTGTGTGTGATGATACGATGAGATGGTGACATGGTTAAGTTAAACGTGAGATGGATAATGCTGACTCATTAGTTGTCGAACGACTCAAACCAAATGACACACAGAATCAGACATAAACTAACATCCCCAAACATATCCGGCATTTTGACGTAATACATAAGGGGAAAAAAAAAAGAGGGAAAAAATTAGGGTTTTGAGATAAAGAGGATTTTGACTTCAGCACCAAGGAGATCAATCTCCCACTCAGTACTTCACTATACAGAGATTTAAATCACAAAGTAAAATTGTAATACAAAATTTGGGTTTTCTTAAATCAACTTAATTGAATAAATCACAATTCTTTTCAGAAGGCATGAAATCAAGATATTAGCCAACTGAATCACACCAATGCAATGATAAAATTTGAAAAATTATAAACATAATTGCAAGAAAAGAAACATGATGAACAGAGAGAAAAGTTAAGCTTAGAAGAAAGGAAAACAAACACTGAAAATCTTTGGATGATTGTAAAAGGCTACTAAAGCGATCGAATAACATGAAGACACATTTTACAATTATGTTTGGTTTGAAGTAATTGAAACCACAGCAGACCTCCAGCTGTATATAGCTTTTATTTATATAATTATAGCACAAGCATTGAACTTGCAGTGTAGCCCTAGTTGTAGAAAACAGAGAAACAATTTTCTGATTCATTGCATGGGAGAAAAAAAAGGTCGGTAGTTGGAGCTGCATGCAGCTCACGGAAGAAAACCAAACAGTTGAGAGTAAGTTGACCAGTTGACAAGGATCCTGTATTTTTCAGAGGATCGATATCAGTGAGCTCAAGTGGAAGATGAAATGGACAACGAGAACGACTTTACATGGACTCACAGTGGCATGATTCGGAACCTGTCACAAGAATTAATGGTTCCTAGTTCCAACGAGGCAAAATCTAGACCAAAGTTTAGAGCCGGGGGGGGACTGTTCAATGTATACAAGAGGCAGATGCAAACTAGAGAGATTACGTCCTTTCATGAGGGAAACAAATATCAGGTCCAATAATGATGGTCTCTGTATAAACAAAATATCAGGGCTGCATGCTGCTCATTGGGACCAAAAATATTACGAAATGTGTCTCAGCAAGTAACAAAAACCAAATGATTCAGAAACAGACATATAAACTAACCCCTCTAAAAATATCTACACATCCTTTTCAAATGTATAGAACAAAAACCATTATCTAGTTTTACTCAAAAAAAACCCATTAGCTAGCTGTAGCATACCAATGCAATAATACATTATGAGAGATGACAACATACATATCGATATTTATGGGCGATGTCTAATCATCAGTTTCAAATAACTTCAATTACAATAGTTTAGAGATTTCATTAGTTATCTAATGTATGATTGCGAATACACACACACACACACACTTGTGGGGACCACTCACATTAATTTTTGTTTGTATCTCAGCAAGTAAAATTTTTGTGTGGTGAAAAGTGGTGTGTCTAATTTAAGTTAGTTACACCAAGGTGTATTGTAACCTTATATATATATATATATATATATATATATATATATATATATATATATATATATATATATATATATATATATGATCTCTTAACTACTAAACAATTGATTGTCAAACGATTCAAACCAAATGACACACAGAATCAGACACATAAACTAACACCCCTAAAAGTATCTGGCAGTTCTTTTCAAAAGCAAGAAATCAAGACATTAGCCAACCGAATCGAACCAATGCAATAATAAATTCTGAGAGATTATAATATATGAGTTGGACTATGCCTTTCCATTAAATTAACAAAAGCATATATATCAAACTTTCTGAATAACTACAACCACCTGTTTTGGCATGTTTCAGTTTACTTATGGTTTGGAGACTATCTTCAGTTATCTAATGTATGCTTTGCTGAAAGTTCAATGGCACTCACTCTATTCAAATAAAAATGGATTTTATTTACAATTTGTAATTTGTGCTTTTCTCCAATATGATGAACTTGGCACTTTTAAACGCTTATTTGACTCAAATCATATTGCAATTTTCAAGCAACATGGACCACATATGCCACTGCTGCCTGCATCATGATCATCCCCTCCAGGTTTCCAGGACACCCCTATAAAGAGGACACTTTCCCTCCTGCTTCATCAAAATTACTCCATCCTTTTCAGTCTCAACTTCTTAAACTTCCTTTCTGTTTCTTATATAAATCAAAGAGATGTGAAGACTGCAGTCAGGAGCCATGTGTTGAATGTGCCACATCTGACTAGCAATGCATTAGCATTTTATCAATGCTGTTGGAGTTATGGAGTTAATGCAAAATCAAACCTAAAGCTTATTGACTATACCAATAAAGTTAAGCAAAACCTATAGCATATTTACTAAGAGAGTTTTGTGAGGTTATTAACACATGTATTTATTATACTTGAAACTTCATTGTATACAATCCTATATAAGGGGTCATATGGTGGCGTTGTAAAGTATAAGAAAAGAAGAAAAACAGAGAAAGCAAAGCAAAGCATTGCATAGCTTCTCACTTTGTGCAAAGTATTAGCTTGGGTGAATTTATTTTAGAGGTACAAAAGGGTAGCAACTCAGTACTCAAGAGCGTTTGGAGTTGGCAAACATCCATCACCTCTTCTCTTGTCTGTCCCCTAATCCAACAACTGGTATCAGAGCCATTTCATTCTTTTCTTCCATTCTCTTCTCCTCATGACCTCCACCAATAACCTTGTCAATCCTCAAGTACCCAAATATCAAAGGATAATTATGAGAGTTGGTCAATTCAAATGAAACTCTATTTGGTTCTCAAGAGTTGTAGGAGCTGATCATTGATGGGCTCAAAGAACCCACACCAGAGGTAGAAGTCGCCTACACCGCTGAAGAGAAGAAGGCTCTTAGAGAGTAAAGAAAGAAGGATAGAAAGGCTCGTTTTCTACTCTATCAAGGTTGGACGAGTCTACCTTCGAGAGAGTTGTCGAAGCAACAACGAGTAAAGAAGCATGAAAAATTCTTACTACCATCTACAAAGGAGTCGAAGAGTGAAGCGAATTTGCCTCCAAACTTTGAGGGGCGATCTTGAAGCTGCTCAAATGAAAGATGAAGAAAAAAATCTCTGATTATTATTCACGATTACTTTTAATTGTGAATAAAATGAGAAGAAATGGAGAAAAGATGGAAAACATTCGAGTGATGGAGAAACTGCTCCGATCCCTCACATCTAAGTTCAAGCACGTGGTGACGACAATTGAGGAGTCAAAGAATTTGGAGGAGATCTCAATAGAGGAGCTTTTGGGATCTCTCCAAGTTTATGAGCAACGCATGCAAAGGAAGACTAGTTCTATAATGTTGGAACAAGCATTAAGTCAAAGCTGTCTCTAAATGATCGAGGCTCACATAGTAAAGGTCATGATCGTGGTAGAGGTAGGGGACGTGGTCCCCAACAACGAACCACTCAAAATCAAGTGGAGGTCCAAAGCTTCAGAGGTCGAGGACGAAGCAATCGGGGAAGATTTATATCTGAATGTGGAAACAACAAGAACGTCTAATGCTACAACTGTCAAAAATTTGAACACTATGCCTCAGATTGCTGGCATAGAACTGAAGATCTTACCAATCTCTCCGAAGCAACAAATGATGTGGGTAATAACTTTACTCTTCTTCTTGCTCATAATAATTCAAGTGTTCAGAATGATGTTTGGTACCTTAACTCGGGTGCTAGCAACCACATGTGCGGGAAGAAAGAATTTTTCATGGAACTCACAGAAAGAGTTCATGGAACTGTGAGCTTGGGAGATTCTTCAAGACTCCCCGTTGATGGCAAAGGGAAGATCAAAATCTACCAAAAGGATGGTAAGCCCGAGTATATTTTCAATGTTTATTATATTTCTAACATGAATAGTAATATTCTCAGCATCGGTCAATTACTCGAAAAAGGATATAAAGTATATATGGAGAACAACCATCTTTGGTTGCAAAATGCAAAAGGAGATCTCATAACTTGTGTTAAGATGACAAGGAACCGCACGTTTCCCTTACATCTAAACACGAAAGTTGAAAAGTGTTTTCAGGAACTCGTGAAGAATGAGTCATGGAGGTGGCATCTTCGTTTCGGCCATCTAAATTTCAACGGCCTGAAGTTACTATATACAGCCGGCATGGTACGAGTTTATCAAAAATCGATCCACCGAGTCATACTTGTGAAGTTTGCATAATTGGCAAACAAGCACGACTTCCTTTTCCTAGTGGAAAGTCGTGGAGAGCGAAGGCACCATTGCAACTTATTCACACTGACATCTGCGGACCACTAGATCATGTCTCTTTAAGAGGTAATAAATATTTTATTATCTTCATTGATGATTTCAGTAGAAAGTTGTGAGTGTACATTCTTAAAGAAAAATCAATTGCCTTTACTATCTTCAAGAATTTCAAAGCTCTTGTTGAAGCGGAGAGTGGCCACAAGCTAATAACTCTCCGATCTGATCGAGGTGGTGAGTACACCTCAAATCTGTTTCAACAATATTGCAGGGAGCAAGACATAAAGAGGGAATTTACTACTGCCTACACACCACAGCAAAATGGCATCGCAGAAAGAAAGAACCGCACTATTCTTGATATGACAAGAACATGCTTAAAGAAAAGGGGCTGCCGAAGCATTCTGGGCGGAAGCTGTAGCGTGTTCAACTTACTTGCTCAATCGGTGCCCGACGAAGCAAGTAAAGGGTAAGACTCCTCAAGAGACATGGAGCGGTTACACGCCTAGTGTCGCACACCTACGAATTTTTGGGTGTGTTGCATATGCTCAAGTACCTGAAGTCAAAAGAAAGAAGCTTAACAATCATGGTGAAAAACATATTTTCATCGGATATATCAAGGAGTCGAAGGCATACAAGCTCTACAATCCACTAACTAAGAAACTAGTGGTTAGTAGAGATGTCTTCAATGAAGCTGAAGCATGAAGCTGAGCAATGAAGAACTGTCAAAGAACAACTTGTGGTGGATGAACCTGATGAGCCCCCACAGGAGGTTCCACCACTAGCTACACCACCATCTCCTCAACATGCTACACCATCTCTGCAAGAGTTTTTTCATCTTCTGGGAAAAGTAGTAGCAGTGAATCTGTCGTGCAACGAGGTCCCATCAAAATGAGAAGCCTTAGGGAGATCTATAAGCAGATAGAAGAAGATGGAGAGACTAATCTCTTCAACTTATATGCTGATCATGAGCCTCTCACTTTCCAAGAGGCTGAAGAAGAAGATTGTTGGCGATCAGCAATAAAGGAGAAGATTCATGCCATCCAAAAGAATGACACATGGGAGTTGACAACACTTCCACAAAGTCACAAGGTAATAGGTGTCAAATGGGTGTATAAGATCAAACGCACAGCAGATGGTGAAGTTGATCGATACAAGGCGAGACTTATCGCGAAAGGCTACAAACAAAAGTATGACATCGACTATGAAGAAGTCTTTGCACCAGTTACTCGATTGGACACGGTGAGACTATTAATTTCACTTACAGCTCATCACATGTGGAAGATATATCATTTAGATGTCAAGTCAGCTTTTCTCAATGGTATTCTTGAAGAAGAGGTGTATGTACACCAACCAGAAGGTTTTCTGATAAAAGGACAAGAAGACAAGGTTTATCGCCTGAAGAAAGCCTTGTCGACTTAAAGCAGGCACCACGGGCGTGGAATGCCCGAATTGATGGTTATCTTCATCAAAATGGCTTCACCAAATGTCCCTATGAGCATGCCATCTACATGAAGAGGAGCGACCAAGGCGAATTTCTAATAATTTGTCTTTATGTTGATGATATGTTGTACACAGGAAGTAGGCCGAAATGCTTGCTAAATTCAAGGCGGTGATGTTCAATGAATTTGAGATGACGGACAATGGATTGATGTCCTATTTTCTTGGCATCGAAGTGAAGCAGCAACAAGATGGGATATTTATATCTCAAAAGAAGTACATGAAAGAGATCTTGGAGAAATTCAAGATGAGTAACTGCAACCCAGTGAACACCCCAATAGCTATGGGAATGAAGCTATCAAGAAAGAAAATGGAGATTTTGTAGACTTGACTCTCTTCAAAAGTCTATTTAGTAGCCTGAGATACTTAATGATCAAAAGGCCTGATATCGTTTATGGAGTCGGACTTGTGAGTCGTTATATGGAGACGCCGAAGGAGTCTCATTGGCTAGCTACGAAGAGAAGTTTAAGGTATATCAAAGGCACATTCAACTTTGGTCTATGTTATGCTTATGGTAAAACTTCAGAGTTAGTAGGCTATTCAGATAGCGATCATGGAGGTGACCAAGTGAGAGAAAAAGCACCACTGGCTGTCTTCTATCTTGGGTCAACTGCATTTTCATGGACCTCAAAGAAGAAAGGAGTTGTGGCCTTATCTTCATGTGAAGCAGAATATGTGGCGGCTACATCTACAGTCTGTGAAGCAATTTGGTTGAGAAATATTTTAAAGGAGCTGGATCATCCATAAGAAAAACCAACAATGATATTTGTAGATAACAAATCAGCTATACAGCTTGCAAACGACCCAGTACACCATGGGAGGAGCAAACATATAGATACACGGTTTCATTTTCTTAGAGACCATGTAAAGAAGAAAACCATAGTACTGGAGTATTGTCATACTCTAGATCAAGTCGCAGACATATTCACCAAGCCTCTAACAGCAGATGCATTCAGAAGATTAAGAGACAAGCTCGGCATGACTACGCTTCAGGTTTGAGGGGGTGATTTCTTAGAGTTATGGAGTTAATGCAAAACCAAACCTAAAGCTTTTGACTCTATCAATAAAGTTAAGCAAAACCTATAGCATATTTACTAAGAGAGTTTTGTGAGGTTATTAACACATGTATTTATTATACTTGAAACTTCATTGTATACAATTATATATAAGGGGTCATATGGTTGTGTTGTAAAATATAAGAAAAGAAGAAAAACAAAGAAAGCAAAGCATTGCATAGCTTCTCACTTTGTGCAAAGTATTAGCTTGGGTGAATTTATTTTGGAGGTACTAAAAGGTAGCAACTTAGTACTCAAGAGCGTTTGGAGTTAGCAAACATCCATCACCTCTTCTCTTGTCTGCCCCCCAATCCAACAAATGCCCTAGCTACTGCTCATTCTTCTCCTTGAACTTATAATGCAATATAGCCTTTAGAAGGTGACAGTTTGTGATGAATTATGATGTTGGCAATGATTTGTTTTGCTGGTAAGAATTGTACTTGAAATATATGTAAATAGTTTGTGATCAAAAATTAATTTATCAGAAAATTTCTAAGGAAAATAATAAAGAATTATCATTATGCTCCATTTGTAGCTCTACACTTCTTAAACTCAACATATCCTTAACCACAGAAAGATTAACAAAACATAAGAAAGTTGGCGAAAGAATGACACCATAGGATTAGTCCACCCACTCATCATTTAACTTTAAGAAAGAAAATGGGTTTAGAATCTATTAGAATATATAACAAGCAAGGTATTCTTATAATTTATTATTATCTTTCATCTATATAAAGAATAAGCACTCCAATCTAAAGTAATCCGTCTATTCTCTAAAATCCTAACATGATATCAAAAAATGCCTTTACGTATCATGAGATCCCTCTTCCATCACTACTTGCCCCTCTATCATCATCCATCAACTTCTAACATCACCGCTACACGAGCACCATCATTCACATCCTCTTCTTCTAATTTTTTTTCTTTTTCTTTTTCTTCAAATCTAATATGATCTGGAAAAAAAAAGTAGTAATTGTTCACATGAACACTACCATGACGGTACTATTCATGATGAACAATTCTATCATTATCGATCAGTATGGAATTCAGTTAATCTAAAACTGAAATTATTTTGGTCATATCTTTGTGATCGAAGTCCGATTTTGATGATTTAAGAGTTAATTGAATGTTCCAAATACTTTGATGGATTTTGTTTGATCTGATTCTTGGATTAAACAGTTCTACCACTGAGTTTGAGAATCTCCCAAAATCTTCTCATTTTCTTTCAGTTTCAGTATCTTCTAAAATCTCCACTTCTATTAAGTTCAGGATTTGACAAAACCTCCTCTTCGATGGAGTTTGAGAATTTCTGAAAAACCTTCTCTTCTATTGAGTTTAGAAATCTCTAAAATCCCAACCCTATCAGAAGATGAATATTTGACTTTTCGTGTGAAGTCTTCACGCAAGTGTTTTGTTCGATTCATACTCGGCTTGAGTTTGCAATTTTGGCATCGAGATCAATTGATTCAACACTTTGGCATCAGTGTTAGCAATTTAGTATTTATTTTCAATAATTTCAATTTTATTTGTTCATTAGGTTTTTATTAAGGAAATCTTTTCGATTCTTTGTAACAAGTTGGATGTGCTGATATCTATGCTTCAGCTTGAGGGAGAGTATTAAAGTATGTAACAAGTAATCTATGGAAGCATGGAGCATCTAGAAGGGAAGGAATTGGGATTTTATCTCAATAGCATACAGATTTGAGTGAGTGTAGCCCTTACCAGCACATGTACGGATGGTTTTTCAAGTGACTCAAGGAACGGAGAAGTTAAAACTGCAGTAAGGAGTCGGGTCTTGAATGTCGCACAACTAACTAGCAATGCATTAGCATTTATCAATGGCCTAGCTAGTGCCCATTCTTCTCCTTGAACTTATAACCACTACATTGCCTTTGAAGGTGATAGTTTGTAATCAATTATGATGTTGGCAATGATTTGTTTGGTTGTCAAGAGAAAAATCAATGTAGATAGTATTGTTCGAATTCATAAATTAATTTATCAGAAAATTTCTAAGGAAAAATAAAGAAGTATGATTTTATTCGATTTGCAGGTCCATACCTCTTGCATCCAACATATCCATAACCCCACAAAAATTAACACAACAAAAGAAAGTTGGCGGAAGAATGGCACCATTGAATTACTCCACTTAGTCATCATTTGTTTCAAAGGGAAAGTAGGTTTGGAATCCACTCCTTTTTAATGGTGCTCTTAGGAGGGAGGAGGGATAGATAGATGACATGTGGAAGATGTGAAAGAGAGAAATGACAGTCGTCATCATTGACAAAGGCAATTGTGGAATTTATAGAGAAATGGGTGTCATATATCTGTGCATGCACATGCTTTTAGGATAAAGAGTTTAAAACATATCAATATGGGCCCTTTAATTTACAAGAGAAATTTTGGCATTTATGAAGAAAAGGCTATAATATATATATGAGTATGCACATGCTTTTAGGATAATGAGCTTAAAAAATATCAATGTGGGCTCTTCAATTGACAAGGGTAATTTTGGTATCTATGAAGAAATGACTATCATGAGTGTGTGTGCGCGCGCGCTTAGGATAGTGAGTTTAAAAACGTATCAATGTGGGCCCTTTAAGTTTATAGAAAAGTTTAAACCTACCAAGGTGTTTTAAAAAAAGACAATATAGGGATACAGAAGCAAAATTTTCTTGTTTGATAAATAAAGATTATTTATGTTGTCTCTAAAAGTGGAAGGAAAACCTATTAAGAAGTTTCATGGTTTTTTTTTTAATTTTTGGAACCAAATCAATATCAACATGGAGTAAAAACATTTAGTTGGAAGACATGTGGGGATCGCAAGAAAGGACTAAACGCGTAGAAAAAGAAAAGGTCTCCAAATCTTGCTTGCGCAACTTGCATTTCTTTGACTAAATCAGGATCGCCACTCGAACTATCTCAGTGATCCTCCAAGGGAGCAAAGTGATGTGCAATGTCAAAAGTGTGATCTTCTTCGAGATAATAGAAAATGTCATGCTATTCGTCTTTGTCTTGAGAGTCATCAAATGTTGACGAATAGTAGTACAACTATTCAATCATGAGTTCTTCTTTCACTGACGGCCCAGACAAAAGAGACCATCAATGGTCATATGCGCAAACAAGGCAATGTAATCCCTGTGGGCAACTTGGACGTCCGGGTAGGTTGGCTATATTTTTCGATCCCAATATGGGAGGAGTGCCCGAATATATTTGGAGAAGTCAACTGCTTTAGGCGCTGCTTCCCCTGTCTCTTCCCTAATCTTCGACTTGGTACCTAATGCCTTTGGCTTTGGTTACCTACTGGACGCATCAAGGGGTTAGCACCAAAGGCAGGGGAGGACAAAGAGATGGTGCGAGCCCGAAATCAATCCATTATCGCCACTGAATCACTAACTCGTACTTACCAGCATGAATTTGCAACAAGAAGACTTCGATTGTGATTTTCTCGCCCCCAAGGGAGTTACTTAACCTATTCTACGGGATTTCGCATTGCTCGACGTGTGCAACTTAGTATGAGGACCTCTTTCCCTTTAGCTCTGCCCACTCTCTGTTCACACGATTATCAAAACAGTGGAAGGGTGGGCCGCACGTAACACGAGCCCTCTGTTCCCACACATCTATCAAGAAGCAAGTATACTTCATCAGTTCCACTAAATGCTCCTATCTCTCGGCAAAGATAGTGTGAGTGTGTGGTTATGCTTGGGATGCTTCGCAATAGAATAGACCATTTTAGCAGTTGGCTCCATTTACTTCGAAATCATGTCTTTCTCACGTTGAAGAATTGATGACCCTTCATGCAAGACCCTTGTCTATGTTGCTAACTCTCGGTTTGGTCCCACTTTTTTTGTTATGAAAAAGGGAGGGAGAAAGTCAGTGCCAAATGCTTGGCGGTCCTTTGTAGAGCTTATTCATGATTTGTGTTGTACCCTGTAAACGAACAAATAGATGGTCTTTTTGAAAATGTTAAACAAAGTTTTTCCCTCGCAATTCAATATGCAGGCTACCTGGACATGGGCAAAATTAGAATAGTCCCCCATACCCCTAAGTAATAATGCAAGAAATAAAACTAGGTGAGTATGTGTATGTGTGAAAGGAGGTGTAATTCTGCAAATGCAATGAGATGCTTGTAATAAATGAGAGAGATAGAGTGAAAAAGTTGGTCGACGTGAGATGCCACTCTAGTAGTATCACCTAGATCTTTGATCAACAGATAAAAATGATAAACGTGATTGAATGAGTAACTGAATGAATACATTGTTCACAAATGATTTATATAATGAAATTAGAGAATAAATAAGGCAAAGCAAGAACAATAGTTTTCAAAACAAGATGGTGAAATAGAAGAGCTAGAATGAACAAGTGACTAAGAACTAGATGTGAGAATTAAAAAGGTGAACGCTTGGATGTATTTTAAGGATAACACAACAATATGTGCTAATTAGATTGAAAATGACACAATATATCTAGTTATCAAGAGGTTAACTAAAGTTTTTTTTTTTAGTGAAAGGTGAATGAATTGCCTAGTGAAGAGAGTTTATTGTGCAACGAAGAAGTTCAAAAGGTAAATTAGAGCTAAGATGGCATCTTATAAAGATTTGTAAAAGATCAGAAATGTTAGAGAGATGTAAGATAGACAAGAGGCTAAAAATTGTTAACAAGATCGAGGTAATCAAATTTATTCAAAAAAATTAAATATATTTAAAAGATGCCAAATGGATGCAAGATTTCCAATTTGGTACCTATATATATATATATATATATATATATATATATATATATATATATATATATATATATATATAATAAAGAGAAAGAGAGAGAGAAATGAGCATCAGCTGACATAGGAAGCAACTGTATCCTATTGCATTCAAAACTCAAGTTTTTGATTGAATTTTCAAGATCCGACCACATATTATCTTTATATTCTAAGATATATACACATATAAAATCACCTGATTTTGAGTTTTACTGCACTTTTTTTAGTTCAAACATTAACGATTTTTTAACAGTCGAACAAAATGGAACGATTAGATCAATGAGTAAACGAACTTCAATTCATTTGATTTTTTATATGTGTACATCTTAGAATATGAAGATGATAATGTGCATCGGATCGTGAAAACATTCAAAAGATATGAGTTTTGAGTGCAACATAGGATAGAGTTGCCTCTTGTGCAGCTGATTTACATATTCCTCATATATATATATATATATATATATATATATATATATAATATATATATATATATATATATATATATATATGTATAAAGGTAATATACAAAGTAGTTCAAACTATTGCAGAGTGAAACTTCTGAACCATAAAATAATACATGGAAATGTAATCAAACAAATGACTAAGAAAAGAAACTTTTTTTTTCTGAAAACCAATTTGATTTTTATTTGTGCCATATAGGGCAACTATCAAAGCTATTTAACTACTAAGAAGATTAATGGCGATATATGAGAGAGGAAAAGAGATTCGTATAGTTTTCATTGATTTAGAAAAAAATTTATGATAGAATCACTTGGGAGGTAATACAACGTTTTTGAAAATAACCAAGTAATTATTACGCATATTGATCTGACTAAAGACATGTAAGATGTAAGATAGGTGACAACAATTGAGGGGACAGAAAGATAACCATTTCCTAACACCATAGGCATACACCAACAATTAGCTTTAAACTCTAATCTTTTTGCATTAGTTATGAATTGGACCTATTACAACATGATGGTGAAGGAATGTTGTGAGTGCCCATTTTCACTACTTAATATTGATCATTCATAGAAACTGTGAGATCAAAAAAATATATGGTTTACATACATGTACGGAGCTAAATAGGGAGCTGAGAGGGGCATGACCCCTCACACACACATTGTTTGAAAATATTTAGCATAAACTAGGCAATAAAGGAATTTTTCTCACTGTAAGGAAACAATCAAATCCCTAATTGTAACTGCACTCCCAAATTTCTCCTCTAAATTTCTTTTTGATATATGAGAAACCAATTAACTCTTCTCCTAATTAAGTATATTAGAAAACTAATCAATTCTGTGCTTGCTACTTATGACCAAAAAGAATATCAAATATATAGATGATCAATGACTACAAAGGAATTAAAACCATAGTTATAAATTTTAATTATCTATTCTCATATATTTAGGCAATAAGACTATAGTTATAAATTTTATTGAAGAACATCATGAATAATTGTTTATTTTGTAAACATACTAAGAATTTCAGGGCTAAAAGATTAGTGTTACTTTGATAATAAGAATGAAATTTTGTTTGAATTACTGATTTAAGTTTTCATAAACTTTTTTATTTTGGGCCCCCAACCATGAATTCCTAACTCTGTCCATGTTCACAAATCAAACCGCGATGGTTAAAGTAGAGAACTGATTCTAGCGTTTTATTTGATGGCGAAATACTTATGAAATGAAACAATAATTCTATAAAACAGATATAGGACTAATAATGTTCTATGGTCCATATAGTACAAATGATAATACTAAGATGAGTCGCAATACAAGATGGGATAAGTAAATTAGAGGTTGCTCCCATTAAGGATAGAATGAAGTAAAGTTGATTGGGATAGCTTACACATGCGCAATGGAGGCAATAGTGCATGATGTGAAACATGTAAGCGTGTGTTTGGAAATCAACAATAAAGCACTCAATCAACGCTTCACCAATATGAAACAATCATGATAGGAAATGATTAAAACTAATAATGCAGAGATGGATATAACCAAAATAATATGCTTGAGTTAATCTAACTTGATCGTGAATCAATTAAAGATAATATTTTATGTGATAAATAATTCTACGATCAATATTAAATCTATTGAATTATAGGCAAGGAGATACACACAATCTCAGATTTGTCGACAATAGTTAAATCGATAAAAATATCATCGATTAATTATCAGACTCGAAATAACTGATCTAAATTAGAAACGTATCTACTGAGGATCATGTCGACCTCAATGTCTTATGATTGATAGTAAATGTATAGTACTCTTCTTCACGAACTCAACGCTTTAAACCGTATGTGATTTGGACTCCAAATGAGAGAAATATGACTTCAAAACGAACTTTGAACACTTAACGAGTCTGTTTTTACTGTAGCAGATCCGACAATGTAGCAGTCAGGTTGGCACGATAACAGTGGGTGGGTA
This sequence comes from Agave tequilana, assembly GCA_038442645.1. Classification (NCBI taxonomy): domain Eukaryota; kingdom Viridiplantae; phylum Streptophyta; class Magnoliopsida; order Asparagales; family Asparagaceae; genus Agave; species Agave tequilana. The sequence goes on from JAVJIF010007732.1 coordinate 188,350, forward strand.
CTGTAACAGTTAGCAAATACTGTAACAAATACTATAGCAGGTGGGAATTTAAAGAATTTTTCTAGGGGTTTGTTTTTTTTTAAGAGAGAAATTTGTCGAGACGTTAAGAAATTCGTGAAAGAGAAGAAATTTGAAAGAGAAGACTGTTTGCTCTCGGAAGCGCACACAACAGAGGTAGAGAGAGGGGATAGGTTAACTAGGGTTTCACGCCACTAATCTAATATTTTTCTAAGAGCTTCACACACAAAGAGAGAAATTGTACATAAATCACAAACTCACACAATTTTGAGAAAATTGCATCATAATTCATTGCCTAAATTGTTTGATTCAAGGCTTTATATAGGCTTTTACAAAATTTGAATACAACTCAAACTCCTAATAAAAATAGAATTACAATTTCAAAATAAAGAAACTAAATACCTAATAAAAATACACCTCCAAATTAAAAAAACTCAAAATAAAAAACAAAAATACATAGAGATCTACTACTGGGAAACTGGTATGAGATATCTTCTCCTCGGTGAAACACGTGCCATGCATGCGGCTTGGCATCAGTGCACCACTTATGAAAATTGAGTGGATCACTGTAAATGTAAAATTAAAGACTGGGGCGAGGCCTATACGAACTTGGACGGAGGCAATTAAGAAGAATATCATAATGCTTGATTTAACGAGATGGTTCTTAAAGCCAAGTAGAAGAAAGAATTCATGTAGTCAACCAAAGAAAAAATTCCGACAAAAACTTCATTGTTGTCATTGATCATTTATTAAACTTCGATACTTAGGTTCTAAATTTCTTGGGATGGTGACTGGTCAAGATAGAGGTGTTGGAGTTGTTGTGATGGAAATTAATATACTTTGATACCAATTGTTGCGTGCATAACACGGGATACCATACTTACTATGATACCAATAGTTGAGAGATACAAGATCCCCACTGATGACCTCAAACACACCATGAGATCGATTACCTCGAACACACAAGATGAATATTAAAAGATATAAGAAGAAAAATACACAATTTAACATGATTCGGCCCAAACTTGGCCTACGTTCATGGGTGAGAACATGAGAGAGTTTTATTAATAAGCTTGATACAAAAAGATCTAACCTTCCTCTTGATGACACAATAGTATAAACCTTCCCTTTGAATTTACGCCTAAATTACAAGAGTATACCTTCTCTCTATGCACATTCACCTTGCTCTTCTCTTTCTTGACTTTTTAGGGCCTTACATTGTTATTCACCACAACTTTATTCTCCGCTTCTGCAACAATTTCAATGTTGGGTTACAACCTTTATTTACAGGATTTTACAATACAACTCTTATTTAGACTATGAGATGATCTTGGCTATTGGATGCATGAAGAATCTTGATCAATCCTATTAGGAGTTGATCTCCTTGATTTAGAAGGATTCTAGACATCTTTAGAAACAAATCTTCATTGAATAGAAATTGAATCCTATTCATACCCTCCTGGAAAGGAAACTCGCAATAAACTGCTTCACCTTGATTTGCTTCTTCTGCTTCAAGCCATCGTCTTCTCCAACTCAATTGGATTTTCTTTGACCATCATCTCCTCTTGAAAAACAAAGAAAAATCCTAACAGCAGTACGTGTTTGAATGAAGCAACCCCAATCACTAGTCCAAACTTCAAACGAAGAAGAGGATGGCCCGGGAGAATGATTTTGTGTACAATGAACACTGGAATTGCCTGAACCTAATGGATTAAGATTGGACCTCAAGCATCAAACTATCGGTTAAGTTCACCGCTAGAGCTAGTGTTTGCACGGAAACATGTACAGGAGCTAACAAATGACTTTGTTTAATCATTAGCAGCCAAATTAATTAGGTCCAATTCACAGAGTCCCTCTCATTTGGGTTTTAGATGTGGAGCTGACAGCAAGAAATTTTACGATGCACTTTTGTCATCGATGTTTCCTCTTGGGTGAGCAAATGCCACTCATATTGGGAAACTATTGGATATCCACCCTCAGATGTCCATCAACTGTCTTCAGTTCACACTCTTATCTGTTGCAGATAGTTTACAGTCAGTTTCTTGTGGTGGTGGGATCTGAGGAGGGTCTTATGACAATTCTGCTAGTTGTAGAAATGCATCTACCACAGCACCACATAGCTTTCAGATTTTCAACTTGCAAAAGAAAGAAGGTAACATATTTAGGTTAAGTTAATTAAAATAAACCTTATGCTGAAAAGAAACCAGAGATGTAATATTTTTTGAAGGATTTTACGAGGCTACTAATGAGCTAATTAACAGTGAGTCAGTGACACTGAAGCTTTTTGCAATTAGGTTCAGCAACTTGTGCAGCCAATTTGGGTACTGTATTTTTCAGAAGGTTAACCTCAGTTGAGTTCAACTGGAAGTCGGAGTAGACAACAAGAACAACTCTATATGTGCATGAACTAACAGTGTCCTAGATGCCGAACCTGTCATCAAGAAACGTCCGTCAGAAGAGACAAAACCCAGATCAAATTCACATCCTGGCAGTCTGATTCATGTATGAGGTAACACTTTCACAACTTGGCAAGAGCAGGTCACAATACTTTCACAGATAGGTAGACATAGCTCCACATTTTTTTGTTTATGCTTGCTGTATGCAGTGCCAAAATTCTGTTTCGCAAGCGTATCATCCAAATCCAGTTAATGCTTAATGAAAAATTTAAATCACCCAAAACTGAAAGTTCTTGGACAAGTGTACTATATTACTTACAGTTAACGAGATCTCCATCTACTCTTTAACTATGACCTTGACCACACCCTTATCGGTTGCAGATAAATTCTTGTCATTTCTTTTCTTAGTGATGGGAACTGAGAGGGATCTTCTTTCAGTTCCGCTATCTGTTCAAATGTGCCTGTCCAAGTTTTTGAGGCTCTCCACTTGCAAAAAGAAGAAGGATCAGCTGAGAAAAAAGAAGCCTATGAGAAACGGAAAACAAAGAAACAATAACTTTTGAAGAATTGTGAAAGGCTACTAATGTCACAAAATAACAGTGAGAAACTAAACTATGCAATTAATATCAGTAACTTGAGCAGTCAATAGGGGTGATGTATTTTTCAGACAATCGACATTACTGAGCTCAAGTGGAAGATAGAATAAACAACAGTGGGCTGAACCTGTCATCAAGAATTAATGGACCTGAAGAGGCGAAATGGAACGATTCCACAACATGGCATGCGAGAAGCAGGATTGATGGCGCAGCTTATTTTGTCTGTTCTCGAATCCTGCTTGTTGCAGACCAGGACGATGCATACCTTTGATTTGATGTTCTCCCATAAGTGAGCATATATCAGTCAGGTTATAACTGAGGGGAAAATATCTCAGATCTAATAATGATGATCAGGCCTATGAAAATGAGTGCTCTTACAGGGATCAAATACTAGTTGTGTGTTAACTACTAAAAGATGTTATACGCCAAATGACTCAAATAAAATGATACAGAATCTGACATATAAAGGAATTTTCCCAAAAAAAAAGCCTGGCCATCTTTTTCAAAAGATGAAACGAAAGCATTAGCTAGCTATAATACCAATGCAATAATTAATTCTGTGAGATTATAAAAAATATCAACCTTTCTAAAAATGTACAACCATCTGATTCAACAATTTCAGTACAATAGTTTGGAAATCCTCATTAGCTATCAAATATAAACTTGAATAGATATATTAAGTTCCTCTTTACCTCTTGAAGCTCAAAGGGAAACTTTTCCAATAAAGATGGAATAAATTTTAGACTTGTTATTTTCTTCAGCGGGACCAAATTAGTGCCTCCAATGTCTACTAGCATGCATTTGACTCCCATCATATTGCAATTTGCAACCCTTGTGGACCACATAGGACAATCCACATGCATCTTAGTTCAGTTAGCATTATAATTACTCTTATCTATGAACACAAAAAATATTCTTTAGTTCTAATAAGAAAAGCTGTGGGAGCCACTGCAACTTGCATCAACCCCTCCAGGCTCCAGGACTCCTATAAAAGAGGACCTCTCCCCAACATTCCACTTCACCAAAACTACACATTTCATCCATCGTTTCTCAATTTCTTAAACTTCCTCTCCGTTCTAGCTAGAGAAAAAAAAAGAGATGAAGGGCGATAGTACCAAAACTCTTTCTTCTTTTCTTTCTCTCGCAGCTACACTTTCTCTCCTTTTCGGCATCCATTTTGAATCGTGCAATGGCTCTAGACTCCTCGCGCAAGGTCCTGTAAGCATGCACTTCATAAGAACTTCATGCAGCAAAACCACATACCCTGCCCTCTGTTTCAATTCCCTCTCATCCTATGCAAGTACAATCCAAACAAGCCCCATGCAGCTTGCTCACACCGCCCTTTCTATCACATTGGACAGTGCACGTTCCACTTCTACGACCATGAAGACAATGTCAAAGAGTGGTGGCATGAGCCCTCAAGTGGCAGAGGCCATGAGCGATTGCATGGACAATGTGAGAGACTCAGTCAGTGAGCTCAAACAATCTATGGAAGCAATGGGGCACCTTGGGGGAAAGGATTTCGGATTTCAACTCAATAGCATACAGACTTGGGCAAGTGCAGCCCTTACAGAGGATAATACATGTATGGATGGGTTTTCTGGCAAAGCTATGAACGGAGAAGTTAAGACTGCAGTCAGGAACCATATGGTGAACGTGGCGCAGCTGACTAGCAATGCATTAGTTTTTATCAACAGCCTAGCTGCTGCCCATTCTTCTCCTTGAACTATAGTAGCCATACTGCCATTAGGAGGTGTTTCTTTGTGATCAATTATGATGTTTTCTTGTTTGGTTGTCAATGAGTGTACTGGAAATCAATGTAATTAGTATTGTATGAGATCTCCCCTTTTGCAATGAAATTGATTTCAATTCAGAGTAAATTTATCCAAAAATCGTTCCGGTCCATTCCTGGCTCCACACTCCTTGAATTCCACATATCCATCTCCCTGAGGAAGCTTGAAAAAGAAAATAAATTGGCGGAAGAATGACACCATTATATTACTCAATTCTATCATTATTTCATTTAATTCGCTTCTCTAACACTCATTGTGCTTCTTCTGTCCTCTTCTTATGTTCTCCTTCACAGATGAGAACCAACACATTAATTCTGTACGGACTAGGAATAACATAGTAATCCTGTACGAACTACGATTACTACAATATATCTAATAGAATATAGAAGGACTAATACACAATCCTTTTGCGCATTGGAGTCCAGGAATTCATAAAACATGCAACAATTGCTGTGAGTGTCTGCATTTGGAAAAGTTTCCAAGTGCCTAATGGTCGATGTGACACATGAAAGTTAGGCCAATCTGAAGCAGACGCAAGCTGATGTAACGAATCAAGTGAAGAACATTACATGGATCAGCCAAGTATGCAAACAAAGCATGGTACATATTTCGATAGAATCTTCGAAATGGAAAGGGATCAAATTGATATCAACTATCAATATGACATCGTAGAAGAATAATGGATGCACATCGTAAAACCAAACCCTAAGTTTCTTCTCTTTCACTTCTTTGCTGTAACCTTAGGGGCAGGAGAAGTTGGAAGCATTATTTTTTTCTTTAACGCAAGTAGGTAGATCCCATATTCAAGCATTGTATTTTACTTTCCAGTGATTTTAATTAAATAATATAAATTCTTTACTTCTTTCATTCCCCATTTACTGCTTTTTACTCATTCAATTGCATAGTGTAATTACTGCCATTACCTTCCTAGCAGTAGTTCCCAAATTTTCCTAGTAGATCTGTGAGAAGGAAGATAAGGCCACTACGGGCATCTCCAGCTTATAGACGAGTTCGTGAAGACAGCACTGAGGGAGATCTGAATCTTCATGATCCTGAGCCAAAGCTCTGCTTGCCATAACATGGGCAAGACTGGATTTTTGGAAAAATGAAATCATTCCTATTCTTCCATAGTTCCCCAGAAGTATCTGTAAACAACCAATTGCTGAATTCTAACAATTGGTTTCATATCTCTCTCTCTCTCTCTCTCAAACATGCCATGATCTTACCATGTTGATATATAATCGAGATATTTAGAGAAAACAATAAGCAGATAAATCCACAATGTTGATACATTATTATTCATTAGTCAATTATCAGTTTCTGGGTCCCTAAATTATAAAACTAATGATGCATGCTCCTTCCCCCTATCTCCACTGAATTCAACCAAAGTAATGAAGAACGCAAGCTGCGAATCCAAAGCAACCAGGAATGCAAGCTGGGTTTAAAAGATGGATTAAATACTTAGACTACTTAATCTCATTATTCATCCCTATACAGAATGGATAGAACATGAGCTATCCAATTCAATAAAGGCAGCATAAATTGTGGTAAATCAACTTTTCAGACTTTCTCCACTTGCAAAAAGATGATGAACAAAAAAGAAAAAAACTCCTGATAATGGGAATGAAGAGAAAGATATGAGATCTTTTGAAGAGTTCAAAGAGTCCACTCCACTTCCACAATTTTAGTTGCACATAGTTAATTCAACTGATATTTTGGATCTCAATTTCTTGGACTGTGACTGGTCAAGATAAGGGTGTGGTAGTATGTGTTCAAATGGAAGCTCACTAGCTCAAGTGGAAGAATGAATGGACAAGGAGACCCCGTACATTAATGAATCTTAAAATTGTCTGAACATGTCATGATCAAGATTTGGTCCCAAGGGTTAGGCTAAGTTCACTGCTGGAGCTAGCTTCTACAAGTGGCTAACGATTAACAAACTCTTGCTTGTCCTGTAGAGCCAAAATTAATTAGGTCCCTTCAAAGTACATCTGATTTGGCCGTGGAACATGGAGCTAGCTGCCAGAAAGTAACCAGGGTGCTCTTTAATGTTTCCTTGTGGGTGAGCAAATGACACAAACATCAGTATTTAACGTGGTTCGGTTAATGTGACGTGACTCTCACTCACCCAAACCCACAATACCCAATTTACAACAGGAACAAAATGAGGGAGAGAAGAAATGAGAGTGTGTACAAAAGAACCTTTAACTTACTCTCTTCTTCACTTGCTCTTTCCATTTCATCACCCGTAGCATTCCTTTACATAGAAGCCAAAACCCCATCAACATCCAACACCCATCTCCATCAGCGCATCCTACAAGTCACTTTTATTAGGGTGATTGAATTATCTTCATAGGGTGACTAAGTAATAGGTGTCATTAGATAGGGTGGCTTGTTTAAGACTACACAAGCATGCTTGTGTATTCAAGTCACTTTCAATAAATATCCACCTTAACTTGAATACACAATAAATTTCTCCACCTTAGCTCGAACTTCATCAAGCGTCTTTTAAATCCTCGTTGTCTTCTTTAGACCCGACGGGCTCAACTTTTGTCATTTTGATCACTAAGCAATTCGAGACAGTGCTCGAACTTGCATGAAGATTCGAGCTTTATCATCATATCTGCTAAATATCTGCAGTATCATTTTTTCTATTTGATGACTTTAATATTTCAAATAAAATAATTCCTAACATCAATATATTTGGTTCTCTCATGATACATCTGGTGCTTGATTTGATTTATAGCACTCTGGCTGTCACAAAATACTATAGTTACACGGTGCAAATCGATATCTTCAACCAAACTTTTTAATCAAATAGTTCTTTCATTGCCTCTGTAACTGCCATATACTTTGCCTCTGTAGTAAACAAAACAACTGTCAACTGTAAATGCGCCTTGCAACTAAGTCACAACTTAAAAGAGTGAAAATAACCTGTTAGAGATCTCTTCCTATACATATCAACCACAAAATCTGAATCCTAGTATCCAACAATTCTGTAATCAGAATCAGTTTTCCTGTCAAAACACACACCAATATTAGTAGATTTTTTAAATAACACAGAATCATTTTCACTATCTGCCAATGGCTTTTTTCAGGCATGTTCATATATTGACTCACGATATTATTTGCATGTGAAATGTCTGGTTAAGTGCACACCATAGCATATATAATACTTCCAACTACACTTGCATAAAGAACACAAGACATATACTTCTCCTTTTCATCGATTTGAGGAAACAAATTTGCTGAAAGCCCAAAATAATAGCAAGAGGCGTCTTCATATGTTTGGCATCAAGCAAGTCAAATCTCTCTAATATTTTCTCGATGTATTTCTTCTGAGATAGAAACAATTTTCCTTCTCGTCTATTCTTGTGAATTTTCATCCCAATATCTTCTTAGTTGCTCCTAAATTTTTTATTTCAAACTCTTATTTGTGTTTAGCTTTCAGCTTATCAATTTCAAATATGTCTTTAGCTGCAATCAGCATGCCATCAATATACAAAAGCAAACACATAAAGGAACGATCATTGAGCTTCGGATTATAAGCACAACTATTATATTTACTCCTAAAGTAATCATGCTCAATCATGAAAGTATCAAATCTTAAATACTATTGTCTAGGTGGCTACTTCAAACCATAAAGAGATTTTTTTAACCTGCACACCTGGTCTTTTTTATCTTCAATGACGAATCCCTCTGGCTGATGCATAAAATTATGCTCCCCAAGCTCGTATTGAAGAAAAATTGTTTTCATATCAAGTTGCTCGAGCTCCAGATTGAACCAAGCAACCATGGCTAGCAACATGCGGATAGAGGTGTGCTTCATAACTGGAGAAAATACTTCATTGAAGTCAACACACTCTCACTATAGTTTTTGGCTACCAAGCGTGCTTTGTATCTTACAAATTCAGCACTTGAAATTTTTTTCTTTTTTCTTGAAGACTCATTTGCAGCCAACAATTATGTCTATTGGACAGCTTCATTAACTCCCATGTCTGGTTCTTATGAAGAAACTTTATCTTTTCAATCATTGCAATAGTCCATTCTGTAGCTTCATCAGAACTAGTAGCCTTCTGGTAGGTAGATGGCTCTGAAATGTCGATAGACTCTGTCACGCTTAGAGCATAAGCGACCATTTCTGCATAGGTACGTCACTTAGGTGGACAGATCTACCTTCTTGCTCTCCCTATGGTAATATCGTACTGTTGCTCTTGAGGTGTATCACCACCCAAAATTAAACATTGAGCACCACTGACTGGTTCAATGTGTGTATTTTGTTACACTCCATCTGTAACTTTGCTCTCAAGCTCCACCTGCTTACTTGCTTCCTCTTCTGAACCTGTAGCATCAGCAACAGACTCCTTTCTTGGTTGAAACATGAAATTTTTATCAAAAGTTTCCTTATTAATAACAAATTTAGGTGACTTAAGATCAGGCCACCACAATCTGTATCCCATCACCCCAGTAGCATAACCAAGAAATATAGATCTTTTCTTCTAGGTTCAAGCTTACTATCATTTACATAAAATTAAGCAAGGCAACCCAATCATCGTCCGTGAGAGTAATTAGTAGGAGTATTAAATCATACCTCCTTAGGAGTCTTAAGATCAATGATTGAAAAGCACAATACAGTTTTTCATTACAATTTTACATTACCAACCAAACACTGTAAAACTTAGTTGTATTTAACGCATTACAATTGTAAAAGAGATTATCACTTACGACAACCAAACATGCTGCACTAATCTATGACTGTTTTGAGCGTAATGATTCGTATGTTCTCTAACCTCAGGTTCTCCTATGAGTAGATTGCCAATTTGAAAAAAATGACACACTCCTCAAAGGAATCTTCAGTGGGCGCAACTGGGAACAAGACATAATTAATGGGTTCATTGGAAATACTGACAAACTAATATTTTTTGTGGCCCTTGTGGATAAGACTACATGTAAAAGTTTTGCCACTGTTGTTGGCCGGCCCATGCTACTTTCAAGCCGGCTCTCTCAAATCAAGCCCGAATTAATCAGCCCGGTCTAGAGCCCAGACTCAACTAATGAAAAAAATAAAAGAAAAAAAATCAAAACCACATAACATCCTGATTCTTTATCAAACCAGATAACAATGATACAATTATTTCTCATCAAACCAAACAACTTAGAAGAGATAAAAGAACCGTGGCGGTCTCACGCTTCATTAAATTGCTAATTTGTTAATCTATCTGCAATCATACATTTTGCAGAAGAAAAATCTAAACAAGCTTTTTCGCATAACATAAGAAATATTCGTTACTGTTGCTTTAGAATCAAATCAAGCCTCTTTAAACATTTCTGTTTGCTTGCATGTGCATATCCATTTTTGTGCCTTTTTTTTCCTGTGCAGTAAATTATAATTTATGCACGTCTACTCCTGATATACCTAATGCAAAATTTGGTTCCATCCACCCAAAATCTAGATAATGTTTACGAAAAAACTTGGATCATCCAAAATTGCAAGAATCTAGCCACACACTCGAAAACTGCAGGCTCATGGACTGTATATGGACAATTGCTTAATATGATACCTATTGGTTCATTGTCCAAGTTTCATGGAGTCGCTATTGCCGACTGAACTTCAAACTGCAAGTTCTTGGACTGTATACAAACAATTGATTAATATGATACCTATTGGTTCGATGTTCCAGTTTCATGAGGTTGCTGTTGTCGACTGGAACTCAACGGTTTCTGTTCCCTGATATCTCCATCAACGCATTAATACGACGCCCTTATCCGCTGCAGACGATTTCTAGTCCTTTTCTTCTTATTGTGGTGGGAACTGAGAAAGGTCTCCTTTCAATTCTGCTAGTTGTCCAACTGTGCCCACCATACATCTTTGAGGCTCCCCACTTGCCAGAAAAAGAAGCATGAACAGAGAGAAAGTTAAGCTTAGAAGAAAAAAAGGAAAACAGAGATTGAATATCTTTTTTCCCCTCAAAAAGAGACTGAATATCTTTTGAATCATTGTAAAAGGCTACTAAAGCGATCAAATAGGACAATGACGCCAAAATTTGCAATTATGTTTGGTTTGATGTAATTGAAGTTACAATACAGCTCCAACTGTGTAAATCTTTAATTTTTTAATTGAATCACATATATACTCATTGGTTCAAGAACAAGCAGTGCAGTGGAAAGTAGAGATTCATCGCACGAGAGAAACAGAATTGTAAAAATATCAGCAAAGTTGACTTAACATCTATAATTTTTTTTTTTAATTATTTCGTGGCTGCTTTAGTTGAAACTACAGTCAATTTGGCCATAACTCGAAAAATGGATTAACTAGAGCTACATGTAGTTCTAATTACAGTGAACCAAGCAATTATCAGAAACTCTAGCAGTCGACAAGGGTCCTGTATCTTTTAGAGGATCAATATCAGTGAGCTCAAGTGGAAGATGGAATGGACAAGAAGAGTGACCGTATATGAACTAAAGTGACATGATTCTGAACCTGTCATCAAGATGATGGTTCCAATGAGGCAAAATCTCGACCAAGTTCAAATTTGGAGAAAGACAGTTCAATGTATGCAAGAGGCCGATGCAAACTAGAAAGATTGCACATTCTTTGATGAGGTAAACAAAATATCAGGTCCAATAATGGTGGCCTCAGGATAAGAGAAGGGCCGCATGCCGCTTATGGCACCAAAATAGTAAGAAATGTGTCTCAACAAGTAATTAAAAACCAAATAATACAGAATCAGACATATAAACTAACCTCTCTAAATATATCTACACATCCTTTTCAAAAGCATGAAACACAAACATCAGCTAGATGTAGAGCATACAAATGCAATAATATATTCTAGACATGACAACATACATATCAACCTTTTTGAAAACATGTAGTCATCTGTTTCAAATAACTTCAATCCACAATAGTTGGAGATTTCATTATGTCTAATGTGTGTGAGTAGAGTAATGATACAATAAGATGGTGATATGGTGAGGTTAAATGTGAGATGGATAATCCTGACACATTAGTTGTCGAACGACTCAAACCAAATGACAAAGAACCTGTTAGAATCTCAGTAAAAGAGAAAGCAACACCAGAGAATAGTCACCAATCACACGAACCAAGCAAACAAAAGAAAGAGAGTAAGAACACAAGATTTAACAAGGTTTGAAAAATTGCCTGCATCCTCAGCGCAGAAAAAGAGAGATCTTATTAAATCAATCAATTACATGATACAATAACAGGAGGAATGCCCCCTCTTTATATAGGTATGGAGTCCCTAAAGAAAAGAAAATCAAAAACTCTGAATTTCGATTAGAAATAAATTCAGAAACCATCTCGGATTCACCAGTTGTCGAAAGCAAAACCAAACTCTGACAAATTTTAACTCTGTAAAATACTGTCAACAGCGCACATTGCCTGCTGTCGACAACACGTTTCACCTGCAGACACGTATCCGTGTTTGCGTTGTCCACAGCCCAAGAGGATTGTCGACAACCCTATTCTTTTTCCATACTTCTTTAAAAAAAACTCCATCCTCAACCTTTTTACTCTCCCCCCCACAATTCTCCACCTCAGTGAAGATTTTGTCAATACCGAACACAACATAGCATCATGTCGACTCCATCGGGCTGCACCAGTGTGGTTGCCAACGTACCCCCTACCCAGAAGATCAAGCCATCTGTAGTTCATCCAAACGAGCCCCACCGAGCTCAAGTAACTGAAACTCAACTGTAGCAATGAACCTAACTGTCTGAGTCATGTGAACCTTCTTAACAATATCGTCATGGAGAACAACGACCTTCAATTTGAGCTTATCTGCCTCACCAATTTGAGATTAACACTTCTTCACCCAATTTTGTGGATTCATCTTGGTTCCAATAGCTGCAAATAATTTGACATTCTCATCAATGTCTGCAACTTGTTCGTCATCCAAAGCGGCTACATGATCTTCACCGATGTCACATCCAGTGAGATTCTAACTGATACCGAACCAACTGAAAGTGGTGAAGTAGCATCAACCTCCACCCGCTGCAATACATCCTCAGTTTTCTTCCTCTCCACCTGTTGAGAGATGGTAACTTCAATAATGAAGTCTAATCAAACGTGACATGGTTGCTCAACACAATCTTCTTATTTTCGGGATCTCATAACTTGTAACCTTTCATATTCCTCTTGACACCCAAAGCACAAACTTATTTGCCTGCAAATTTATCTTACCATCTTTGGCACTAAAGTAAGCCGGACTTTCAAATACCGGCAGCAAAACGTAAGCAGCTCCACCTAACCAAATATCTAATAGAGTTTTACCTCCTATTGCAGACGATGACAGACTATTCATGAGATGGCTAATATATACCAACGCCTCAACCCAAAACATCTTGTCTAATAATGTATTAGACAATAAACATCGAACTTTTTCCAGCAAGGAACGATTCATCTCCTTATCCACCCCATGTATTCAATTTGTGAAGTGAATATGAATACCAGTGTTCTGGTCAAATCATAAAAATTAATCCTTATACTTCCCAACACTATCAATTTGGAGTATCTTAATCTTCCTACCAGTTTATTTCTCCATCATATATTTCTACTTCACCAACATATCTAAGACTTCAAATCTGTCTCATAGGATATACCCAACATCGCCTAGATATATCATCAATAAGAGAGACAAAATATCGATAGCCTCCAAGCGATGCAGTCTTGATAGGACCCCAAAAACCAACGTGAACACAATCAAAAGACCTTTCGAGCAGTTAGTTGTGGTGCCAAATTTCACCTTCGTCTTCTTATCCAGAATGCTATGTTCACCCAATTTCATATTACAGGTGGATGAACCTTTCACTAATCCTTACTTTGCAAGAACTTGCATAAACATTTCTCCTGTATGTCCGAGGCTCATATGTCATAACTCTTGTGATCTATCACCGATCAAACAACAGAGAAAACACCAAGTTGAAGATTCAGCAGCGGACGCAGAAGCATAGAAGATCTATCACTAGAAAGCAATTTGAAACAATAATCACAACACAATAAAGAACACAAGATTTAACGTGATTCAGCAATGTGCCTGCGTTCACAGGGAGGAGGGGAGAAATCTTTATTGAAAACAGAGAAGAAAATACAAGAGTTACAATGAGATCTCTTTCTCACAACTTTCAATGGTGAAAATCTGAATTTCTCTTGAATTCTTGACACACCTTCAAAGGACCACCCACAAGGGATTTATGTAGGCACCTAGGATCTGATCCTAATCCAATATAAACTTCAACAACAAATCAGTACCGCCTCAGAAAAAGAGGAAACTCGTATCCAAACTAAAATAAGAAACAGAACTATATTTGAAAAATACCAGAACACGACACTAGTCGACTAGGGTAAATCACTAGTCGACTAATACCAAGTATTAGTTAACTATACCCAAAATCTAGTCAACTACTATAACATAATCTGAGAACCCAACTCTCTGTTACAGGGCCTAGTCGACTACACCAAAGTATCAGTCGACTAGACCAATACCTTAGTCGACTAATAAGACCTATTAGTCGACTAATAATCATGCACAATGCATGTACATGTTCATGCTTGATCTGTGAAGCTTGTAACACTTCCACCTAAACCTGAATTCTTTCCTAATGAATATGAGGCACTCCAAATACTAACAATCTCCACCTTAACTCATGTTCATTGAGTCCTTTCATAGAAATTGGCTTCCGCTGCATTCTCCTTACTTTCTCCTCCTTTTTGTGACTTCATATGCCTCCCTCCCAAGAGCCCATTCACCATTTCGCCTTTGGATAATCTTGATGAAGTTCAAAGATGCTCTGAAGTTCTCCACCGGGATGGTCTTCGTCATCATATCTGCTGGATTCTTTTTGTGCTGATCTTTACTACAGCGATCACCTTATCATCCATGACCCACTGACGTATCTTGTGATACCTCGCATCAATGTACTTCGTCCGCTTGTGATACCTATGATTCTTAGCGAGATGAATCGCACTCTTGACTCTCGCAATGAACCCGAATTGAATCTTATGCTACTAAACGTCTCAACTACTCCTCTCAACTACAATGCTTTCCTCGATGACTCAACTGTAGCCATGTACTCCGCCTCTGTCGTTGAAAGATCAATTGTATCTTACAACTCTGCCTTTCAACTCATGACGCACTCAGCTACTGTGAACACATAGCCCGTCGTAGATCTTCGCTGATCAAAATCTCTAGCATAATCTACATCAATATAGCCTTGTGATACCCTAAGCTTTCTCATTTTCCATCTCTGAAACATCAAACCTAGTCTCATAGTCCCTCGCAGACATCGTAGCACCTATTTCACTGCTTTCTAATGTTATTTTCTTAGATTTGACATGAACCGACTTACTGTACCAACTGCATAGGCTAAGTCAGGCCTAGTGTAAACCATAGCATACATAAGTGATTCCACCATACTAGCATATGGTATTCGAGACATCTCTTCCTCCTTTTTCGGTGATTGTAGACATTGCTTGGAGGATAATTTAAAGTGATATACCAAAAGAGTGGTGATTGGTCTTGCTTCTACCATGTTGAATCTCTCTAACACTTTGAGAACATAGTTCTCCTGGGATAGCCAAAGTCTGCATGAGTCTCTGTCTCGAGAGATATGCATACCTAAGATCTTCTTGGCTTCTCCTAAATCCTTCATGTCAAATTTCTTCTTGAGTTGAACTTTAACCTTCTGAACATGCATCTTGTTTCTGGCAGCAATCAGCATATCATCCACATATAACAGCACATATGTCGGATCATCACTCTGCTTAAAATAGACCAACTATCATACTCACATCAGTTGTATCTGGTCTTGATCATGAAAGAGTCAAATTGTTTATACCACTGCCTGGGATACTGCTTAAGTCCATAGAGGGACTTATTTAGAAGACACACCTTATTTTCTTTACCTTCCTGAATATGACCTTCAGATTGTTTCATGTATATTTTCTCCTCCAGCTCACCGTGCAGAAACGTTGTTTTGACGTCCATCTGCTTTAACTTTAGATCAAACTGAATAACTATCGCCAATAACATCCGAATATATGTATGCTTAACTACAAGAGAAAAAATCTTATTGTAGTCAATACCCTCTTTCTGAGCATATTCTTTGCCAACTAACCTTACCTTGTACTGCTCATTGTCTTTCTTACGAAAGACCCATCTGCAACCTATTGTCTTAGAGTCCTTTGGAAGATAGACTAATGTTCATATTTGGTTTTTATCTAAAAACTTCGTCTCTTGCTCCATGCCTACCGTGGTCATCTGCCCCGATCGCTTCCTTGTAACTGTCAGGATCCCCTGTTTCTGTTACTAATGTAAAGGAGACAGGAACATCTTCTCAACCATACCTTAGTGGCACTGTAACTCTGGCTGATCGCCTCAACTGTTTAGGTTACTCTTGAATAGCCTCCTGTCTGTCTCCATCTGAATCTAAGGAGTCCTCTTCTGACCCTTCAGGCCTTTTAGGGCTTTGAGAACTCAACTTCTTTTTCTGAGTATCTGCTGAACTGTCTAAAGCTCCACCTTGCGTTTTAACCTCCATCCCTGACTTTTCTTGTAATATTGGTTCTTCAAAAAAGACTACATCTCTGCTGGTAAAGGCGTTCCTTTTCTAAGGATCTCAGGATCCTAAAGTTTGAAACTCTTAACTCCTTTGGTGAACCTAATGAAGATACACTTCTTAGACTTAGACTCCAGTTTGTTTCTTTTTTGACTATCAACCAAGCTATACGCCGGGCAACCAAAAATCCATGAGAACGAATAGTCCACAGACTCTCCTCGCCATATCTCCTCTGGGATCTAAAGATCAATAGCTGTTGATGGTGACCTGTTTACCAGATAACTCGCATGATTAACCGCCTTTTCCCAAAATCCTTTTGACATGTCAGCCTATAATCTGATACTGCAGGCATGCTCTGTAAGTGTCTGATTCATGTGCTCTGCTACTCCTTTCTCTTTTGGTCGCTCAGGAATACTTAGTTGGTATTCGATGCCCTTACTTACTAAGTAATCTTTGAATTCTTTGGAGGTATACTCACTTCCATTATCGGACCTCAAAACTTTCACCTTCCACCCTGTCTGATTTTCCACCATACTTTTTACAACAGCAGCAACTAAGCCATTTGTCCCAAGTATTTAGGGTAGGCTACATGAACCAAAAGAGAATTACGCCGGATTGGGTACATAGACCAGCTTCTCCACTCATTCCTATCGAGCAATATGCCTTTACTAAGACCTTTAGCCTCATGTTTTCTTCGGTCTTCCCTGCGCTCCTTTAACTTGCCCTAATTTGATACGCTCTGCTCGCTGAATTGGCACATTTGTAGGTCTACATCGCACATGACCAAAGCATCGTAGGCGATTTTTTCTCATCTTCTCTTCTATAGGGGCTACGCCTAGCTTAGTACGTATCCTCATTTCTCACATTATCTTTCCTCGTGTTATCACACACCCAATGAAGCATACACATCTCTGCTACACCCATCTTCTGGGCATGATATCTCTTTATAGCCCAACATTCTGTGTCATGTAACAAAGCTGGCCTAATAGCAGTCCGATAAAACTTCCCTTTCAGCTATAACGAAATATTACGGTCGCATAAAACTCCTGTTGCGCTCCTTCATTTCAACTAGCTGGCTTGGATCTTATGATTGACATCACTATTGATCTCTCCATCCTTTTAGATAATGGAACCTAAATAATTAAAATGACTGCTCGTCGGTATTTTTTGTCCGTCTAGTGTCACAATACTATAATCTTGGATTTCCTATTTACTGAATTTGCACTCCATATACTCTGTTTTGATCCTACTTAATCTAAACCTCGAGATTCTAGAGTTTGCCTCCATAACTCCAATTTGGCATTTATCTCAGCTCTCGTCTCATCGACTAGAATAATATCATCAGCAAATCGCATACACCATGATATATCATCCTGAATAGCTCTAGTAAGCTCATTCATCACTATGGCAAATAAGAATGAACTCAATGTAGATTCTTGATGCAATCCAGTTGTGATAGAAAAATCACTTGTTATGCCTCCACATGTTCTGACATTTGCCACTACTCCATCGTACATGTCCTTAATTATGTCAATATATTTGATGGGAACTCTCTTTTTCGTCAATGTCCACCATAATACCTCTTTTGACACCTTATCATAAGCTTTTTCTAAATCAATAAAGCCCATATGCAAATTTCTCCTCCTCTCTCGAAATTGCTCTATAAGTTAACGAAGCAAATGAATAGCCTTTATCGTCGATCGTGCCGCCATGAACCCAAACTGGTTCTCTGATATTTTTACATTTTGCCTTAACATGCGTTCAATTACCCTCTCCTAAAGCTTCATGGTGTGACACATAAGTTTTATTCCACGGTAGTTTGAACAACTTTGGATATTACCTTTGTTCTTATAAAGAGGTATTAGGGTACTCTTCCTCCACTCATTTGACATCTTTTTAGTATCCTGTTAAAGAAGTTTGTCAGTCATCTCACGCTCATCTCTCCTAAGCATTTTTATACCTCAATAGGAATTCCATCTAGGCCAATAGCTTTTCTTGATTTCATCTTCTTCAAGGCCTCTTTAACTTCAGATTCACTAATTCTGCACATATAATTACGGTTCATATCCGGACACTGAATGGTAAGGTCTCCCAAATCTTGAGTAAAACTATCAATGAACAATCTGTCAAAATACTCTCTCCATCTTTCTTTTGATTTTTTCATCTCGAACTAAAACCTTCTAATCCTCATCTTTGACACATCTCACAGTACGTAAGTCTCTAGTCTTTCTCTCTCTTATTCGAACAATTCTATATATATTCTTTTCAATCTCTTTGGTGTCCAACTTCTCACACACTTCTTTATACACTTTAGCTCTTGCATTCTAAACAGCTTTCTTAGTCTCCTTCTTGATTAGCTTATACCTCTCAAAACTAACTCTATTACAGTTTTTCTTCAAATCTCTGTAAGAGTCTCGTTTGATCTTAATGGCAGCTTTTACCTCTAC
Organism: Agave tequilana; assembly: GCA_038442645.1. Taxonomy (NCBI): domain Eukaryota; kingdom Viridiplantae; phylum Streptophyta; class Magnoliopsida; order Asparagales; family Asparagaceae; genus Agave; species Agave tequilana. Next base: position 207,177 of record JAVJIF010007732.1, read on the forward strand.
ATTCCACCATAATGTGTCCTTACATGATGGAGCCTCACCCAGTGACTCACCAAGTACATCTTTAGCTACTCTTTTAATGCAGTTAGCAATTTTGTTTCATACTGTAATGGGATCATCTTGGGCTTTCCAATTTGCTTCATGTGCCAGTCGATCTACAAAGACTTCTTTGTTACTTTCTTTTAGTCATTATCACTTAATCTTTAGATATAACTTACGTTTAATCTTTTTAAATCTCCTTTTAATCCGAACATATAAAACTAAGAGTGTATGTTTGTTACTACACTCTCACCCGGTACTACCTTACAATCGATGCAACTACCTCTAAGTTAAAAAGAAATCTATTTGGCTCGCACTTGATCCACTTCTAAAAGTGATCAAGTGAGACTCTCTCTACCTAAATCAAGTATTCGCTAAGATCAAATCATAGGACAAAGCAAAATTTAGAATTGAGTTACCTGGTTCATTTCTTTTCCCATAATCAAATCCTCAGTGTACACTATCAAACCCATAATGACTAGCACCTACATGCCCATTGAGGTCACCGCCTATGAAAAGCTTTTCTCTAATGGGTATCCCTTGCACTATCTCATCTAAATCCTCTCAAAATTGATGGTTACTAGACTCGTCAAGTCCTCCTTGTGATGCATAGGCACTAATAACGTTAAAAGTTTTCCTACCTAAAATAAGTTTAACTAATAAAATCATATCACCCTTCCTCCTGACCTCTACTACATTCTCAAGCAATTTGGCATTTACCTAAAATAAGTTTTTCACTCCTTAAACTACTGAAATACTTTTGATTTCTGCTTCAAGAAGTATACCTAAAATTTCTTCAAAAATCATGTATGAAAGTAACATAGTACCTAGCACTCCCAATGGATGCTACTGGCGAAGGCTCCCACACATCCGTGTGTATGAGATCTAGCAAGCTCTTTGTCTTGCGCTGTGATGTAGAGAAATTTACTCTACGCTGCCTAACATGATGCAAAATTCACAAAGATCAAGTTTGCAATATTTGATCCAGGTAAAGCACTCCTTTTGTGTAGGGCTTGAAGACCTCGCTCGCTCATGTATCTAAGATGCATGTACCAAAGTCTTGTTAATATCCCCCTTCTCTGTTGTTGCTGAAGCATCACTAACAATAATCTTCCTGTCAACTTGTACAAGTTTGTTGTCTATTCTCTTTTGAGAATTATCATGAAGCCTTTAATAACTTTGATTCCTCCATCTGCACCAAAAAACTTGTACCCTCGAGCTTTCAAACCTCCCAACAAGAGAAGATTCTTCTTTAAATCTAAAACATGTCGAACGTTTGTGAGGGTTCGAACCTGTCCATCAAACATCCTTATACGGATGTTGCCGATACCAATAGTCTTGCACACGGTGTCGTTGCCCATCAGGACAGAGCCTCCATTATAAGGCTTGTAAGTACTGAACCACTCCTTTTTTGAGCACATGTGATATGTGCACTCCAAGTCAAGTAATCAAGCATCTGAGTATTTATCTTTTTCTAACTCAGCCGTCAAGACTCACATAAATTCTCATCTGTTCTTCGACAACCCCGGATTGATCTGACTTTCCACTAGTACTAGTCCCATCAGAATCCTTATCGCCTTTCCTCTTTCATCTCCTTGTATTTTATACAATTTTTCTTGATGAGTCCTGGTTTCTTGCAAAAGTAGCAAGAGAACTGCTAGAAGCCTTTGGATTCCTTTTGGGTCTCCTACTCTTTAATCTTCCTCTCTGGCCCTTGACAAACAATCCTGAGGCCTCCTCCGTAGAATCTGTCTTCTTCATCAGCTCGTTGTTCTGGAGCATCTGTCTAACATCTTCTAACTCTAAGGTCTTCTCACCATATATGATAGTGGTCGACAAGTGGTCATAACTTGATGGAAGAGAAGAGAGTAACAGAAGAGCTTTATCTTCTTCTTCTAGCTTAATCTCTAGAGCTAACAAGTCGCTAAAAATTCTATTAAAAATATTGAGATGTCGTAGAATAGTTGTATCTTCCTTCATCCAAAAGCTGTATAACTGCTTCTTTATGAAGAGCTTGTTCGACAAACTCTTCGTCATGTAAATGCTCTCCAGCCTACACCAAAGACCAACAGTTGTCTCCTCGTTCGTCGCGTAATAGAAGACCTCATCTGATAGGCACAGTATGATCGTCGCTTTTGTGCGGAAGTCGATGTTGTTCCACTCATCATCCTCCATTTTCGACGGCTTCTTCTTAACACCAAGAAGGGCCTTATGTGTGCCCTTCTTCACGAGCAACGATATTACTTGCATCTTCCACAACAGGAAGATAGACTTCTCGTCGAATTTCTCCACCCCAAACTTGGTTGTCGTGGTCATCTTGCTAGCCATCGCTCTGATACCAATTATTGTGATCAATCAATTAAACAACAAAGGAAAAACCGAGTTGAAGACTCGGCAACGGAAGCGTAGAAGATTTATTACTAGCAAGCAATTGAAACTATAATCACCACACAAACAAAGAATACTGGTTCGGCAATGTGCCTACGTCCACGAAGAGGCGGGAAGAAATCTTTATTGAAAACAAAAAAGAAAATACAAGATTTACAATGAGATCTCTCTCTCTCTCACAACTCTCAATGATGAAAATTTGAATTTCTCTTGAATTCTTGACACACCTTCAAAAAGTCACCCCCAAGATTTTAGATAGGCACCTAGGATGGTCCTAATCCAATACAAATTTCAACAACCAGATCAACACCGCCTCAGCGAAAGAGGAAACCCGGATCCAAATCAAAACAAAAAACAGAACCGCATTTGAAAACTGTCAGATCCCGACACTAGTCGATTAAGGCAAATCAACAGTCGACTAATACCAAGTATTAATCGACTATGCCCAAAACCTAGTCGACTACTGTAACACAATCTGAGAACCCAACTCTCTGTTGTAGAGCCTAGTCGACTACACTAAAGTATCAGTCGACTAGCCCAATACCTAGTCGACTAATAAGACCTATTAGTCGACAAATAAGACCTATTAGTCGACTAATAATGATACATAATGCCTGTACATGTCCTTTCTTGATCTGTGAAGCTTGTAACACCTCCACCTAAACCTGAATTCTTCTCTAATGAATATGAGGCACTCCAAATACTAACAATAACCTGGTAGAGTCGTCTTTCAAATATTCTGAAGCTGTCAAATTTTCTGTAATTGCAATACCCTTCAGGTAGTATAAGTTGTTTCATTGAATGCCCTTCAGAACTGCCAATGAGTCACTGGACATCTTGAGAACGCCTTCTTCAAGAGTCCCTCTTAGGCCCTGTGCTTTCAAAGTTTCAACCGAAATTAAATTCTTCTGCAATTGAAGTACATACCTCACATCTTTCAGCTCTCATGTCATCCCATCAAACAACTTGATGCATATTGTACCTATCCCTTCAATCTGACATGTGTATTTATTGCCGAACGACACCAAGCCTCTATCTAGTTTTTCAAAACTAGCAAACTACTCCTGTTTAGAACAAACGTGATAGGTAGCATTTGTATCCAAAATCCACTCAGATTCCTCTGAATAACTAATAGGGGTGATAGAAAGCGAATAACTAGATGAGTCAGAATCATTATCATGCGTCTGTGTGACGTTAGCCTCTGATTTAGATTCCTTCTTTTTCAGCTTGATCTTTGGACAATCAATCTTTCAATGCCCTTCTACTCTGTAAAAAGTACATTAATTCTTTTTTCAACTCTTCACGACCACCAGTTTTAGACTTTTCAAACTCTCGCTTACCCTTCCTATGATCGGGACCATCCATCTTGCAGTCATCGCCTCTGTTGTTGTGCCATTGGAAGAAGATTGTTTATTCTTCCTCCTCACTTCATAAATTAAAAGAGCAACTGACACATCACTTTAGTTAAGTGTTCACTGTTGATCAATTTTAGAACGAATGTCTCATACTCTTCATCAGTAAGAGAATTCAAAAGAATCATTGCCTTATCCTCTTATTCGATCTCAATATCCACATTAATTAGGTCTGCAAGAAGTTTTGTATAGTTATTCAAGTGTTCACCATTAGAGAGCCCTCTCTTCAATTGGAAGTGATAAAACTTCCTCTTCAGATGCAGTCGAGACTCGATGTTCTTTGTCAGATATTTCTTCACGAGGATCTCTCAAATTTTCCTTGCGGAAGTCCCATACAACATATGATACTTAATGTCTTGTGTCAAATAAGACCTGATGACGCTACAAGCCGTCCGATTCATCTTGTCTCAGTCCTTCTCAAATGTCTCCTCTGGCTTTTCTTCCAGACGTGAGTCTTTGAGGTTTGATGCCGTCAGGGCATCCATGACCTCACATCTCCACATCCCAAAATTGATCGTGCCGTCAAACTTCATGACATTAATCTTTGTCGGAAGCTGACTCACGGATTTCACCGATGATTGACTACTTTCGGCCATCTCCTCAATAGATTCTTCAAAGTAATGGCGGAAACAAATCCAAATAGAAAAGATCAGATCTTTACCGCCAACCGAAACTGAAGACAGTCTCCAAAGAGATTTGCACCATAGGAACGAAACTCCCCGTCGAACACGAAAAGCTCTTATACCACTTGTTGGAACTCAGCAACAGAAACAACAACACAAGAGAATAGTTACCAATCACACGAACAAGCAAACAAGAAAAGCGAAAACACAAGATTTAACGTGGTTCGGCAAATTACCTACATTCTCGAATCAGAAGGGGAGAGAGATCTTATTAAATCAATCAATTACAAGATATAATAGCAGGTTATATAAACATAGTGTACTTGAAGAAAAGAAAATCAAAAACTCTGAATTTAGATCAGAAACAAATTCAGAAACCATTTCGGATTCGCCTAGAAGTAAAATGATGTCGACAACCCAAGGGGCCTATTGACAGGACACCCAAACTGTGACAAATCTCAGCTCTCTGTAAAACACTGTCGACAACGCAAGTTGGCAGCTATCGGCGGCACGTTTCACCGCAGACACATATCCGTGTCTGCGTTGTCGACAGCCCAAAAGGACTGTCAACAGCCCAAAGCCCTGTTCCTTTCTTTCATACTTCTTTAAAAAAACTTAAACCTCAACTTTCCCCCCCCCCCCCCACCCCCCCCACAACAGAACCAGACAAACTAACATCCCCAAACATATCTGGCAAATCTTTTCAAAAAGCATGAAATCAAGACATTAGCCAATTGAATCACACCAATGCAATAATAAATTCTGAAAAATTTGCAAGACAAAGAAACATTATGAACGGAGAGAAAGTTAAGCTTAGAAGAAAGGAAAACAAAGACAGAAAATCTTTTAAATGATCGTAAAAGGCTACTAAAGCGATCAATAACATGGAGACACATTTTACAATTATTTTTGGTTTGAAGTAATTGAAACCACAGCACAGCTCCAGCTGTATATAGCTTTTATTTTTATAATTATAGCACAAGCATTGAACTTGCAGTGTAGCTCTAGTTGTAGAAAACAGAGAAACAATTTTCTGATTCATTGCATGGGAGAAAGAAAAGGTCGGCAGTTGGAGCTGCATGCAGTTCACTGCAGCAAAAACCAAACAGTTTTCAGTAAGTTGACCAGTTGACCCTGTAATTTTCTGAGGATCGATATCAGTGAGCTCAAGTGGAAGATGGACTGGACAACGAGAACGACTTTACATGGACTCTGACAATGAGAACGACTTTACATGATTCTGAACCTGTCACAATAATCAATGGTTCCGAACCTGTCACAATAATCAATGGTTCCAAGTTCCGCCGAGGCAAAATCTAGACCAAAGTTCAGAGCTGGGGAAAACCTGTTCAATGCATACAAGAGGCAGATGCAAACTAGAGAGGTTACGTCCTTTCATGAGGGAAACAAAATATCAGGTCCAATAATGACAGTCTGTATAAAAACAAAATATCAGGGCTGCATTCTGCTCATTGAGACCAAAAATATTACAAAATGTGTCTCAGCAAGTAATTAAAAACCAAATGATACAGAAACAGACATATAAACTAACCTCTCTAAAAATATCTACACATCCTTTTCAAAAATATGGAACAAAACCATTTTCTAGTTTTACTCAAAAAAACCCATTAGCTAGCTGTAGCATACCAATGCAATAATATATTATGAGAGGTGACAACATACACATCGATCATTATTGGTGATGTCTAATCATCAGTTTCAAATAACTTCAATCTACAATTGTTTAGAGATTTCATTAGTTATCTAATGTATGATTGCAAATATTATATATATATATATAATATATATATATATATATATATATATATATATATATATATATATATATATATATATATATATATATATATGATCTCTTAACTACTAAAACACATTGATTGTCAAATGACTCAAACCAAATGACTCACAGAATCAGACATATAACTAACACCCCTAAAAGTATTTGGCAATTCTTTTCAAAAGCAAGAAATCAAGACATTAGCCAACCGAATCGAACCAATGCAATAATAAATTCTGAGAGATTATAATATATGAGTTGGACTATGCCTTTCCATTAAATTAACAAAAACATATATCAAACTTTCTGAATAACTACAACCATCTGTTTTGGCACGTTTCAGTTTACTTATGGTTCGGAGACTATCTTCAGTTATCTAATGTATGCTTTGCTGAAAGTTCAAAGACACTCACTCTATTCAAATAAAAAATGGATTTTATTTATAGTTTGTAATCTGTGCTTTTCTCCAATATGATGAAATTGGCACTTTTAAACGCTTATTTGACTCCAATCACATTGCAATTTTCAAGCAACATGGACCACACAGGCCACTGCTGCTTGCACATCATGATCATCCCCACCAGGTTTCCAGGACGCCACTATAAAGAGGACACTTCCCTCCTGCTTCACCAAAATTACTCCATCCTTTCAGTCTCAACTTCTTAAACTTCCTGTGTGTTTCTTATATAAATCAAAGAGATGGAAGGTCATGTTACCAAAGATCTTGCTTCTGTTCTTTCTTTTGCTACTATACTAACGCTCCTCCTCAGCAACCATCTGAAAGGATGCAATGCAGCCAGATTCCTCGCCCTAAGGACCCACAAGCACACAGTTCATAAGAACTTCCTGCAGCAAAACGACTTACTCTGAACTCTGCTTCAATTCCCTCTCATCCTATGCAAGCATAATCCAGAACAGCCCCATGCAGCTTGCTCACACCGCCATTTCTGTGACATTGGACAGTGCACGCTCCACCTTTACAGCCACGAAGATGTCCAAAAGCGGGTGGCATGAGCCATCGAGTGGCAGAGGCCATGAGTGATTGCATGGATAGTGTGGGAGACTCGGTTGATGAGCTGAAACAATCTATGGAAGCAATGGAGCATCTAGGAGGGAAGTTTGGGGTGGGGTTTCAGCTCAATAGCATACAGACTTGGGTGAGTGCAGCCCTTACGGACGTGCATGGATGGGTTTTCAGGTGACTCCATGAACGGAGACGTGAAGACTGCAGTCAGGAGCCATGTGTTGAATGTGGCACATCCGACTAGCAATGCATTAGCATTTATCAATGACCTAGCTACTGCTCATTCTTCTCCTTGAACTTATAATGCTATATAGCCTTTAGAAGGTGATGGTTTGTGATCAATTTTGATGTTGGCAATGATTTGTTTTGCTGGTAAGAACTGTACTGGAGATATATGTAAATAGTATTGTGATCATAAATTAATTTATCAGAAAATTTCTAAGGAAAATAATAAAGAATTATCATTATGCTTGTTAGAACCAGTCACTCTTCCAAGAGTTATGATTATAGAGCATCAGTGTCTAGACCTTCGCCACCTTCCCAACCCCATAGGTCTAGACCCCTTCACATAGGGATGACATCAAGGGTAAGAGTCTTGAACGGGACAACAGAAACAATGACCTTGATTTCTCCAGAGTTAGTTTCACAACCAAGTGCTACAAATGTCAAGGTTATGAACATTTAGCCGCCAATTGTCCTAATCTTGTCAAAATCACTATAATAAATAGAACACCCACCGAAGCCACTGCGTCAGATTCTGATGAGAATACCTATCACCCAGATGTTGAACTGACGACGAGTCATCAAGCGATGATGTTGGTCTCAACTGTATTAAGCCAACGTCGTCTACCCATTTGTCTGTCGTCAAATGTGTTCCCTCTCCACCAGCAGAAAAGGATGATTGGTGAAGAACTATGACCTTTCACATGTTCACCAAGATTGGAGATAATAGTTGTAAAGTGATTGTGGACAGTGAGAGTTGTATCAATGCAATATCATCCAGACTGTGTGAAAATCTTGGATTAGAGATTATACCCCACTTTCACTCATTCAAAGTGTCTAGGATTGACTCCACAAAACTTGAGATCAAACAACAATGTCTTTTCCAGTCAATTTCAATCAATATAAAGACAAGATTGGTGTGATGTGATCACCATGAATGTGGGTCAAGTTATACTAGGTAGACCATGATTGTTTGATAAAAATGTCACCGTTTACGATCGATCCAACATGTGTCAATTTGAGCATGAGGGAAAGCAGATTAAACTACTACCCTTGAGACCCAATACTGGACAGCCCCAGCAAACGTCCAATTTGGCTTTACTTCTAGCTCCACCCTCTCCACCTCTCATTGCTACTGCTCTTTCTCTATCTCCACTAATCATGCATACCATGTCCGCAAAACACTTCCTCCCTTACTACCGACACCATCTCACTATAAAGCATTCGACTCTGCACCTGCATTTGTATCACATAAATACGCGAACAAAATACATAAAAAGATCAGTGATGAAAATAAATGGAGAATGTGAAACCTACTCTAAGAGTAGACAGTAAAAAAGATATTTAAAACTTTTAATGTAGGCGACTATGTGATGACTCAGATTTACCCGAAACAAATTCCTTTGGGAACTGTTAAAATGTTGTATGTCCGCAGTGTTGGGCCTTACAAGATCTTGAATAAACTGAATTGCAATACTTATGTTATAAATCTTCCTAGAGATTATGGCATTAATTGTACTTTTAATGTTAATGATCTAGTGGATTACAAAAGTTTTGATTGTAGCCCCTTGATTGTTGAGTCTTCTCCTAAGTCATTCTTTAAGAGATCTCCATTTACTCCACTCTCAGATACTCATCCCATTATAGCGAGACGGTTGATAAAATTTTAGAGGATGAGATTATCATCACCAAAACTGGTGAAACTCACAGGTATTTAAACTACTGAAAAAACACCGACTGTGGATTCACAACTAGATGGAGGTGATTTGCAACAGATTGATTCATTGCATGAGAGATCTAATCCATCTAAACTCGACGGAGTCGAGTTTTCTCCCACCCGGAAAAAATGATGCAGACATCTATTCAAGATGAAAGCGCCAAAGAGATGAATCCAAGTCCCAGTCCAAGTTGAAGTTGAAGTCATAGTAGGATTTGAAATTTTTTCTCTTTTTTTATTTTTGTTTTTTTGTTTCTTTATTTTAGTATTTTGAGTTTCTAAATTTTGGGATTGTAATTCAATGTAGATTAGGAGTTTGAATTTGAGTTGGACTCAATTTTGTGAAAGCATATATAAAGGCCTTATTGTACCAACAATGAGTAATGAAGAATTTTGATAAATTTTATTATGTGAGATTTAACTTCTCTCATATTGTTTAGGATTACTTCCTAACCTCCTTCAAATAAATCTTAATCTAATTTCTTCTTCTTATTCCTTTCACCTATAAACAAATCCTAGCAAAAAAACAACAATTATTTTTTCATTCTCCACAAAAAGCCATCAACAGCAAACACCAACTCTTTATTCTTCTTGTCTTCTTTCACAATCCATCCAAAGGAACCCAAGAAAATCTCCAACAACCCACTGATCTCATCTCCTCCAACAAAACCAACACCGCCACCTCCTCTGACGGACGCAACATCACCCATCAACACCATCTCCAGCATCATCTTGTTGCTTCAAAGAAGGAAGAAGACACAAGCTTCAATTCGGATCCAGACCCATTATTAAAAACAGACTTGTTAGCGACCCTACTTCATTTTTGGACCGTACCTGTCGCATCCGGGCTCCGATTCAAGTGATCTTGATACCATTACGATCACGATGACGAGCTCTACGCATCAGTACCAAGTACAGGTCTGAGATATCTCTGTAATCCTCAGTAGGTAATTTTCTTTAACATTTATCTTTATTTGTGGGTTGATAACTATCATTTATTATTTTATCGATTTAAACTGTTGCCACTATATCATGACACTGTGAGATTTTTCTTGCCCTGTATTTGTTGATCATATATTGAGAGTACAAGTTTTGCCTTCGTAAACGGTAGCTACTTTAGTTTATTCAAATTGCGAACGGTACATCTATACTTGCACATTTTGCTAAATTCATCATCTTACATTATTTGTTTTAATTATTTTCCTACTCAAGATCGTAATAGTTGGTGAAACGTAGCAAAATTTATCATATCACTAACTTCTGATTTATACGCATACACGTTTCACATCAAGTCTCTTTCCTATTTATTTGTAATAACTCCATGTATTTTGTCATCATCAAAAAGGGGGAGATTGTTGGCCCAATGGTCATTTGCCCTAGTTTTGATGATAACAAAACATATTTAGTTATGTTTCTAACAATTTTGTTTAACTATTCAGGTTAATTCATTGTTGCATCTTGGCTTCTCCGTAAGACTCACACGTTTAGAAGCCATAAACATGTCGATCCAAGAGCCTAAGCACATAGATGAGCTCAAAAATTAAGATTGCAAGTGAAAACTTTATACAAGATCTGTATTTTGTTTTTGTATTTTAGATAGGATTTATAGTCTTTATTAAAACCAAGATGATATAGGTTGATAACTCTTGAGATTGACACACACACGTTCCATTCCTATCTTCAAGTGTTTTTGAAAAGATTTCAACACGTTTCTCTTTTTCATTTTCAAAAACGAGTTTCGAAAAAACCGTTTCTCTTTTTAGAAAAGTTTTTTCTCTTTTAGAAAAGTATTTTTATCAATGTATAGTTTTACTTAGTTTTGTGATGATCTCAGATCACACGCTGGTTCTATCATATCCCAAGAACTTTATTTTGTGTTTATAATCAAAACACACTTTGTCGGAAAAATATTGGACTTCAAAAGATTTTCAAAATGTGACTTTGGCCCTAGGTTGGTCGACGGACCGATTGACCGTAGACAGAGCAAAATTGCCCTGTCGTCAACCGCTCATGCACAAAAGTTTCCTTAGTGCCCTGTGTGCACTTCGGTCGACCGACTGTGAGACTTTTGGTCTCGGTTGGGGCACAGTTGACTGATCGCCAACCGTCAGAGAGCTTAGCTCTCTGTTTGGGTTAAACGGTCGACCGGGCGTCGACCGCTAACCCCAAAGATCGGAAATCTGACCATTAGTGGTCAACCGGTCGGTCGACCGACAGTTGAATTTTTCTGAAGATTTTTCTCAAAGGCTAGTTTACTATTTGTCTTTTTCTGGGTCACATCCCAACGACTCTATTGGGCTTTCTCTTCATATTTTCATGCCCTACAAATATGAAAATTGTAGAAAACCCCTATAACAAGTTTTCAAAAGATAAGATCAAGTTTTAGAGATCATACTTCATACTCTCAAAAAGATTTTTTTAACTTGAGCTTAAATCTTCATATCCTCAATTTTGCTTGAGCCTTTCTTTACTTCTTTGCAATCATTTCTCACCACACAATCTCAAAGAGCTTCACCTTCTCATCTTGGTTATATGATTGTGTTTGAGTGAGCTTTTGTGATCAAGAGAAGATCACCAATTTCTTATTATTGTGGTTGTAGAGATTGCGGCCTCAAGTGAGCTTGTGAGCTCCATTGTAGGTGTTGCGGCACCGAGAGAGGGACTTGTGAGTCCATAGAGTTCTAGTGAGAACTTGTAAGAGTTGACGATCTAGTGAGATCGGTCATAGTGAAAATCCTTCATAGTGGTGAAGGCGCGGAACATATCACAGTGTTTGCTATTGCTTATTCTCTCTTTTTACTCTACTCTCTCTTTACATACTTTCTTACTTAACTCGTTTACTTATTTGTAAGTATTCTTTGTGTTGTGATTGATATTTGCTAGGTTGCTAGCAAGTAATTTTTAATTCCGCATTATTTGTCACTTTAGTATAGCTATCACCTATTCACCCCCATCTAGGTGATTTACATATATGCATATATATCTAAAAATATATGTGTGTTTATATATATATATATATACACACACACATCTAAAAATATATGTGTGTGTTTATATATATATAGAGAGAGAAAAATGTATATCAGCCTGCGGCTGAGAGAACTCTCTCAGCCTGCGGTGACGTGGCTCAATTTTGTCACCCCACTAACTTGCGGCCTGCTTATAGGAAGAAATTAAATTACTAAATACCCCTTATGAAAAGCTACTCTTTCGGTAACTTTCGTTATTGTTTATTATTATTTGCCCACAAGGCAATTTTTGGACCGCTCGTTGTCAGATTTAGGTTATTATTTATTATTATTTTTCCTCCTTTTTTTGCCGCTCTTTATAGGATTTAGGTTATTATTTATAAATTATTTACAGTGCAAATGTAAACAATGAACGACATTGCGACCAAGGTCGCATAAGTCTACAGTGCAAACATAGACATCTGCGACCATGGTCTACACTGCGACCAAGGTCGCAATCATCTACAGTGCAAACATAAACAACTGCGACCAGGGTCAATAATGCGACCAAGGTCGCATAAGTATACAGTACAAACAAAAACAACTGCGACCAGGGTCGACACTGCGACCAGGGTCGCATAAGTATACAGTGCAAAAATAAACAACTGCGACTCGGGTCGACACTGCGACCAAGGTCGCATAAGACTACAGTGCAAACATAATCAACTGCGACCCGGGAATTAAAAAAATGACGTTAAATACACTGCGACCATGGTCGCAGGACACTACAACGCATATTGAAACAACTGCGACCCATGTCGCAGTATGTAATAAAAAAAATGACCTTTCATATACTGCGACCAACGTCGCATTCGTATAAAATAAAAGACCAAAAAAATTAAAACTCTACGATCTAAGTCGAACAGATCTGCAACTATAATTTTAACTACTGCGAACGAGTTCGACAAATAGTGTATGAAAAAAAATTTGGCTTAAAAAAATATTAGCAAGGTCGCATACATATACATCGCTTTTTCAAAAAATACTGCGACCATGGTAAAAATAAAAGGAAATATTTTTACATTAGCTAAAAAGTTGTGAGTGAGGGTATTTTCGGAAAATATAATGTTGAGGTGACTGACATTAAATTAGGCGGGATTGTTCAGGTTTTTATCCGCCAAAATTTATGACAGATTTGTGAATCTGATGTTGCCACGTCCCGCCGGCTGAGAGAGTTCTCTCAGCCACAGGCTGAGGTACAGTAACCCCATATATATATATATATATATATATATATATATATATATATATAAACTATCACGTACCCATTTTATAAAATGTTTGAATTCCTCACCATTTATATACGTATTGTTCAAGCCCAATTTACCCAAATTTATGAATCTTCTATTTCACCCCTCTAACGTCCCGTTGATGAAAATACTTGCTCGTTACATTGATCAATTTCTTAGACTGGACAAGATAGAGATAATGTCTCTATTTACACAGAATTACTGATGTAATACCAACCTGGATCGCAATCACCTTCAAATCGTAACCAAAATTTGAAATTGAGATAAGATAAAATTTTGGGTTTTCACCCCTTACACGGGCTTCTCACCCAAAAACTCGAGAGCAAAAGACTCAAGAATTAAGCCAGTTAATTTGTGAAAATTTTAATCATTCAATAATTCTCCAATACAATAATTTAGGGGGCCTTATATAGGCTTTACAAAAGAGGACTACTGGAAAATAACCGATGTGGCACTAAACGCCCACAAAGGAACACAAATAAAGCTAAAACACCTACTACAAATAAAGCTGAAACAAAATACAAAATCCTCTGAATAAGCTAAGGCATGAAAAGATAAATGGGAACTGCGTGATGTCCTCATCAATTCTCTCGGGGTGGGAGAAACTCGACCATGTCGAGTGAGGACTCTCCTCACGAAGCATCTCAATCGGGCCAAGGTGGTGGTCGTGGCAGCAGCATGGGTACATCATGTCGAGACCATGGTGGCGGAGGAGGAGCTGGCCTCCATGACAGATCGGTTGTGGAAGATAGCAGCACGATCAAGGCACAGAGAGTGGAGCGAGGCGCATCATCCTGGCTGAAGACGGAGCTGATACCAGGATCCCACGGGCTATCCAACTCGTAAGCAATGTACGCAATCCTCTTAAGAGTCATTTCGAAATCTTTACGCCAAGCGTGCAACTTTCTTGTGGCCTCAGAGTGACTCGTAACCATCACCCTATTATCAACTGTAAATTCCTGCAAAATACTATATGGGTATGTAGCAAATTTGTAGGTGTTATTGCAAATTGCTATCAGCCTAGTGATATCATCAATATGTGCAACAGGCAGATGCAATGCAGTAGGTATTCTAAGTATAACTCCTAACGATGAGAGAATGAGAGATATAATATGCCTAGAAGGACACACATCTAACGATAAAGGTACACGGGACTCGGACACAAACTCTAAACAACCCGAAAAAAAAGTATTGGAAACCATTTGCTGGACCTTGACAAGAAATTCAGGTGACTCCCTAAAAGATGAATTGATAAGAATAACCATAAAATTAGGTTCAACACAAGGAGACTCGAATAGCTGATTAGGCACAGTGGGTATATTAGGTTCAACTATCTCGTCCACGTCATCATTGGCACTATCAGAAAACATGTGGATTCATCAATAATTTGTGTGTCGGAATCAACTGCTATGTCTTCAATTATACTAATAGTATTGGAAGGAATATGGATTTCCTCAATAACCTTTGAGACGTCAACTTTATCACTAGACACAATTCTAACATGTTGACTCTCTGAAGGACACTGATAATCATAATGTCCGTATCCCTCACATTTAGAACATTTAGCCTTAGCGTTGACTAGTGTTTTGAAAGTTAAATCCAACCTTAATGCAACATCAAAGGCATCTTCAACAATATCTAAGTCATAGGGGCCAGTAATCATAGCACGTTTTATTTTAGGCCGTAAACCCCAAATAAACCTAGTTAGAGTCTCAGAAGGGTGCTCTCTCACTTCACTACGATGGGTTAAGTCCTTAAATATGGTAATGTAATCATGAACGGACATATGACCCTGATGGAGATTGTGTAGCTGGTCTAAGTGGGGGTCCCTATACTGCTGACTAGTCATGATAGCTCAAGCAAACAAGCAGATGTAGTGAAGAGCCCTAGAGTCAATTAAACTAAATGTATGCGCTAAACAAAAAAATACCCTAAAGTGTAAGTTTTAAATGTAAAGAAAAATGCATTCCTAAAATGATGAAAAGATGCAACCACTAGATCGAAGCAAATAGCATTTCAACCAACAAATTATAGCAATCTATATAGTAGTTGCAAGTAATCTAACAGTTAACGAATCAGGTCAAGTTATGATATCACCTGAGGTGGAGTCGTTCACGCCCAAACGCAAAATTCTCGAAGATTCCTCAGAGAAATACTCACACTGAAGAGTTGAGATCGCCCACAAGATTCTTGGATAGCGGTGATAAGAAGTGGAAGCTGGATGCCTCAAGAAGGGCGCAAATCGGGCCCGAATCGGGGCAGAAACAAGCTCTGAACTGTGGTGCGCTGATCTACTGAGTTGAATCTGGAAGGCGATCGGAGCTTGAACTAGATTGTGACTGTTGTAGGAGCATAGTACAGGTTGTCACGAATCCACTGCCTCGAAAACGGCTAAATTTGGACTTGAAACGAGCCCTGAACGGCCGTCGGAAGCGATGCTGCGATTCTGGACTGAGTCAGGTCGAACTGGATCTGGACTGAGTCAACTCAGTGGGTTAACCCGGTTGGATGACGTCAGTGCTGATGTCAGCAGAAGCTGACTGTTGAATCCGGGTTGCGGGTGAATGGGTTTAACCTCGCTGGGACCCGATTACCCAAAATCCAAACCCAATCGGGGCGGTCGGGTATTGACTAAAGCCCGGTTGCCCACACCCGAACCCACTTGGGTTTATAAAAACGGGTTTGGATGAAATTTCACCCAACACCCAACTTCTTCACTCGCTCTCGCAGCTAGGGCAGGGGACGGGCGACGAAGGCGACGGACTTAGTCGGCAGAGATGGCCGGCGAGGCTCTCCAGCAAGGCACGACGAGGCTTCAGAGATGAAGAAGGCGACGAACTGCTCCGATCGTGGCCGAATTCTCTCTGCTGGTGATGCGGCGGCGGAGGAAGGTGTGGGAAGTCCTGATCGAGGCTCGGAGGGGAGATCTGGCGACGCTGGAGATCGGAGGACGGCGGCGAAAGCCGGATCAATCTGGCGGGGCTTACGTCTGCGGGACGGTGAGATCACGACGATGGGGACTTCGACGAAGCCTTGGCTCTCAACGATGTAGAATCAGTCGACAGCGAAGGCTTGCGGTAGAGGAAACAGTAGAGGAAGAGGTCGTGGCGGCGACCTGAGCTCGTCAGCGAGGGGAGGATCTGGTGATCTCGGTGTCACGCCTGGCTGCGGTGATGGCGTAGACGATGGTGAGGACGATCACGGTGTTGTTGGAGACGATGAGGATGATCACAGTGTTGTGGGGACCTTCTTCGATGGCAACCGGGTAATGTCAGCTTGTGCCCTGACAGTCAGCGGGGGATTTGAAGGACACGATGGAGATCCGGCGCTCGACTGACCTGGCGACGACGGCGGTGGCAGATCTCGACGAAGTTGGTGAAGACAGCGGCGATGGCGGTGTTGCTTGACGGCGGTGGATGATATCCACTGCTGTGGTGGAGATCTCGTCAGAGTTGAGGGCGATCTTCGTCGGAGAAGAAGGCGTTGATGGAGGAGGCTCTGTCGACGAGATCCTGCTGAGGAGTTGTTGTTGGTGATGATGTCGATGAAGAAGGTTAGCGGCGGCAGGTTGGAGAAGATGATGAACAGGGGAGTTTTGGATTTATGGGGGATTTCGACGGAATTCTCACTGTATTTTTTTTTTTAATAACAGTGAAATCTTTTTTTTTTTGAATGGATCGGGAGTATAGATCTAGGGTTTGGAGACTGGAAGAAAATTTTGAAAAAGACAATATTTGAAGGGGATTGAAAACCAGTGCTCTGATACCAAAATGATGTAATACCAACCTGGATCGCAATCACCCTCAAATCGTAACCAAAATTTGAAATTGAGATAAGATAAATTTTGGGTTTCCACCCCTTACACGGACTTCTCACCCCAAAACTCAAGAGCAAAAGACTCAAGAATTAAGCCAGTTAATTTGTGAAAATTTTAATCATTCAATAATTCTCCAATACAATAGTTTAGGGGCCTTATATAGGCTTTACAAAAGAGGACTACTGGGAAATAACCGATGTGGTACTAAACGCCCACAAAGGAACACAAATAAAGCTAAAACACCTACTACAAATAAAGCTGAAACAAAATACAAAATCCTCTAAATAAGCTAAGGCATGAAAAGATAAATGGAAACTGTGTGATGTCCTCATCAATTACTCTCATCACTGATCAGTTCAAGTGGAGGATATAGACTAGGAGAATGATAACTGTTAGAATGGCCTGAACCTGTTGTCATCAAGATTGGGTTCCAAATGGTAAGGTTTTGAGACAATTTTTAGAATGACCTGAACTTAAGCAGCCCCATAGCTATGCTTGTTCTGTAGCATCCAAAGATCTCTTTAGACTCCCTCCAATTTGGTTTGCGACATGGAACAAACTGCAAGCAACCAACATGCTCTTTAACATTTCCTTGTGGGAGAGGAAATGCCACAAGAGCATAGACTATCAGATTTAATAAAGGCTGTCCTGAAATGGCAATGGATACTGCTCATGGGGCCACAAAGCAACTAGCATTTGTTCTGATGGCAACAAAACAAATGATTGATATAATTAACGTCTCTTTCTACGCACACCGGGATATTTATTTCAAACTGAGTACTAATACAAAACTATTTAACTAAATGAGACGAGCAACCACTTTCTTTCAAAATGAATATCTAATAGTTGGAGACTTTTTGAAGTTATGATGTCTAACAGTTGGATATTTCTTGAAGCTATGATATCTAATAGTCGGAGATTTTTTGAAGCTATCTATTTTATTTAAGGTTCTTGCATAATGGATGAATCATATTAAGAATATGTTTTAACAGTACTTTAACTGAGGCCTGGCTCAGTGGTAAGGTGTGAGATTGGTGTCATTAATCAGAATTGTTCCACAATTAGCTTTTCTGTATCCACTGTCCAATTGAATCTCTACACGCTTATTTTATTAAGTCATATGTACTGTCCTTCACAAACTATTGGTGGGAGGAAATATACATATTCAAAGGACACCAAAGTGCACCTATTCTTTACATAAACCCAAATTGTTTTTTTTTCCCCTTCTTAATCTAGATCTCAAGGGATATATTGAGATGAAAAGATAGGGCAATATCAGATGTGGATAAGGGATCTTCTTCGGACCCAAACATATGCTTTTCATGGGTTTCATGGGTTGGCACAACTCACAATTTTCATTATTTACCTATATTCAATGTATTCATATTACCGATAGATCATACGTAGCTTAGGTGGCAAGTGTGTGGGAGCCAATCATGTGAACCCCAAACCGCACAAACACTCTCTCCCCCCCAAACCCCCCAAACACTCCCTCCCCACCCTGAGCGGCCAAACTGTCCCAAACTGTCAATAAAAAAGGACCTCTTCCCTCCATTCCTCTACACCAAAAGATTTACATCCATCCGTTCCAAAGACATTCTCCCTCTCCCTTTTCATTGACCAAAAGAGATCAAGGGAAATCTATAGTGTCAATGTTCATTCCTCTCTGGTTCTATTGCACTAGTCTCTTCAGCATCCCTCTAGAACCATGCAATGGATCAAGAATTCTCGCCCAAGAACCTGCCAACACCAATTTCATCAGAACCTCTTGCAGCACGACAACCAACCCTGCCCTCTTCTTCAGTTCCCTCTCATCCTATGCCAGCTCAATCCAAACCAGCCCCATGCAACTGGCTCAGAGCGCCCTGTCTGTGGCCCTCAACACTGCCAGGTCCACTTCAAGAGTGATGAAGACAATGTCAACCAACGGGGGCATGAGCCCTCGCATGGCGGCTGTCATGAGCGACTGAAAGGATACCGTGGGAGACTCGGTCGACGAGCTCAAGGAATCAATGGAGACGATGGGGCATCTAGGAGGGAAGGATTTTGGATTTCGGCTCAACAGCACACAAACTTTGGGTCAGTGCGGCGATTACTGATGATGATACATGTATGATGGGTTTGAGGGACACGCAATGGATGGACAAGTTAAGAGCGTTGTGAGGAGGCATGTGATGAATGTGCCGCAGTTGACAAGCAATGCACTGGCACTCATAAATGGACTTGCTGCTACTGCCCACTTCTCCACTCCATGGGCCTAACAAGTAGTGTGTATATCTTTGTTTCTGTTTTTTCAGATCACAGCAGTATAAACTTGAGCAGTGTGTGTATATAAAATTAAGCTATGGTCATATTCTATAAACTTTGTATATAATAGGTTGTTGCTTCTTAAATATATTAATGAATTGATGGAACCCATTTTATCTTATATTTCATGTTATTAAAGGACTTAACCCATGACCTCCACACAATGTTTTAAAAAGCGGTTTCAGTACGCGCGCGGTCCAAAGCGCATAATGTTTAAATGGTTTAAACGGTGATTAAACGGATTACACGTTTTATTATTATTTTAATATATAATAATATTATAATACTTAAAATATGCAAATATAAATTCTATAAACTCTCCAAAAAAAACATAAAAGATATAGCAAACATAACTTGAAAAATTAAATGCTAGTATACAAGGAATTTAAAAAGTAATAATGTCAATCAGTTCAAAGTACATCAATATACTTCCACCTCCAACAACTATAGTTAAAAATGCTTTTTAAATGAACAAATATATGTATTTCAATTTCTTTCAAAAGCAACATACCTCCAACAATTTTCGTTCACTGCTAGATGCAACTACAAGTAATATACAACTCTATCCATCTCACGCTTGAGGCATTCCTCAGTCTATTAAAAGAAACAAAGACCATTGATAAGAATTCGCTATCAACGGTTTGCTGCTGACCAGAGAGCTGATCGCAGAGGGAGGTCTTTGTCGACACAAAGGGAGGTCGCGGTGGAAGGATCAACTGCAAGCGGAGGTCGTCGTCGTCGAAGGGGGAGGTCGCCACAGGAGGATGAACACTTTATAAACTTCTTCGTCGTCGAGCTCGGGAGCCTTAATTCTCCAGGAGGATCGTCGCCGATGTGAGGTTTGGGAGCTTCAAATAAAATTAGGGCTTTGGGAGCTTCATTGTCTCGTCCCCGTGAGCATCAAGAGCTTCTTCGTGAGATTCGAGAGCTTCGTCGTCGCCACAGGACGATCGAGGATGCGGATAAATTTAGAGCTTGCGAGCCCTGATTCTCCAACACGCGACAATTTATATTCTCAATTATTGGATCGGTTTGAGTTTAGTTAGCTTAGTGGGTTCGAAATTCGAACCCATTTAGAAAATGATTGAATAAATTTAAACGGACACTAATTAATCACTGATTAGACACTTAATCGTCGCTTAAGCGAATTAATCGTCTGACCGAGTAATCCGACCGCTTTCTTCAAGTTCTGTTCAGTTTCAGACCGAAAACGTTTAAGCGACCGAGCCGCTTAAACCTTTTTTTTAGAACACCGCCTCCACAAGATCTAGGGTCTAGCATCTTGAAAGAGGAGATAAGGAGGAGCCCTACATAGTAAATCCATCAAAATTTGCTCTGTTTGTTCATCCAAATTCTTGTCTCCATGTTCCAAGTAACCTGTTCTCGGTCTCATCCACATGAATTCAACACTGATATTCCTCAAAATTGAGTTTTCTCCCATATCCATCTTAAGATATTGGGTCCCTTCTACGTGGGCAACTTAATAGTAATCATCATTAGTGATCTTTCTCCTAGGCTGAAGCTCTAATATATCTGAATTCATGCAATTATTTCTCATAGTGATTTTTTGGCAAAGTTGGCAAAGTGTAAGACAAACACACACAAAACAATCACTACCTAGGCTGCACATGGGTAAAAGTAAGAAGTATCAGATGATATGATGCCGATACACAAAATCTCAAAAAACCAATGGATTCTTCGGGGTTAAATAATATTTAGTTATATATTAATTCAATAAAAACTTAAAATTCAAACCTACCAAATCCACAAAAAATTACTTGTATTTAATTTAGTTCATATATCCAATATTCCTCTCTTATACACCAAATATTTTGCTCATAATCATTTATAACCCCCAATTCCTTATAGCAAACTATTTTATCTCCCTTTATCAACAAAATTTCTTCAGTGCCCAAAAGATTCACATCCAAACACTTCTACGCAGAACAATAGAAAATATATTTATAACATAAAGCAAATCCATGCAAGTTATCAAATGTGCAACTTAGCACTGAATCAAATAAGCATTAGCCACATCGAATTTTGAATATTATGCACAAAGCAATTGACATTAAGGAATAATTTTTCGAGTAAACCGCAATCCTAAATTCAATAGAATTAACCCTAGATTTCTAAATCATGCAATTAAACATCAATTTTCTAGAACCATTAAAAATTAAATAAAAAATCAAAGCAAAAATTCTAAAAACTAGATACCAACCGAGCCCTTTTTCTTTGTAATTTGTTTGCAAGATTCAATCGCCGTCATCTATCTCGCCTCCGCGCCCGCCGTCGATAGCGGCGCCGCTCGTGATTCAAATCGATTAATTTAGATGTCAAAAATGTCGATGACATACAGAAGTGAGCGGCTACGGAATGCCCAAACCCACTAAGCATTTACTTGTAAAAACCCGACCCGCCAACTAAAATAAGAATCTATAGAGAATCCGACCCGTATCCTATAAAACTGTATCAAACTATATGTTTTTCTTTTTCTTTTTCTTTTTCTTTTTCTTTTTGAGAAAATCGAACTATACGTTAATATCTCTACAAGGGAAGAGGAGACAAATTATGGCATTTAAAATTTAGAATTTGAGAAAAAGAATTTAGATAATTTTCTTCTCGAAAGAAAATTTTAGACAAATGCATCGTAAGTTGATAAATATTGTATTTAAAATTTAAAACTTGAGAAAAGGAATTTAAGTAATTTCTTTTCAATCATATTTTGGGTTTTTTAGATAATGGTTCCGAAAATCTTTTATATTCTAATACGAGTCCCTCAAATCTTTTGAATTGTTATTTAGCCCTTCAAGTCTTATAAATTACTTCAATTCAGTTCCTCTAGTTAGTTTCCATCCAAATAGAGAGAACATTTCATTAACTTTAATTGTTTTACATATTATGACTAATATATTTTGTCATCTATTATTGCATGAATTTAATTCAACCACAACATCATTCCTCCTCTCTTTGAAATTAAGCAAATCCTAACTCCAATCATTTTGCTGCTCGTAAAAACCCAACAAGTTTGTTTTAGAGAGAGAGAGAGAGAGAGAGAGAGAGTAATTTGGTTAATGGGCTACCTAAGGGTAGTTAAATAATTGACTATTTTAAGTTAAACCTATACTAAACTATGGTAAGTCATTTAGATGGACTTATTGACAGAGAGATTAATTGGGTGTCACTTATAACATTTGAGTAAATAGCAATTTAAAAAACTTGATGGACTGCTATAAAATGAGAAATATTTCATGAGCTAATATCCACAAAACCCAAAAAAATTTAGATATACAACTTGAGAGAGAGAGAGAAATTACATAATAAGATTGCTGAAGAGAACAAAATAATGTGCCCCCATGCACGCATATGTTTTGAAGAATTTGACACATAGCGGGGAAGCGAACGACGCCAGCTAGATTTCGTTCTAACGCCAACGAACCCTAAAGAGAACCTTCAGATAGAAACAAATTCGAATCTACGAGCACAGCACTTGAATCCACGAGCAATTTACTCAATTCCACGAGGAAAGGTAGCAACTCGAATCCACGAGCAATTAAAAGAAAAACTCAAAGTTTATTAATCAAAAACTAATACCAAAATAAAGAATACAAGGGTCTTTTATGGGCTTACAAAAGAGTCATAATCTAACTATGAAATCTAAATTCAAAATAAAGAAAGATAAAATCAATCAGAGTCCAATTTGCACATCCAAAAATAAAATCCTAAACTATCTCAGAATACTCTAATACGCAGTAGGACTGTCGACAAGTGAAGAGTGCCATCAACAGGTGGTCTACACACTTTAAACCCCTGACTCTCTATAAAAGCCTGTCGACAGGGCTCATGTTATAACTGTTGATAACAGGCCGACAAGTTCGTTTTAGCTTTTGACAGAGAGTTGAATTTATCCGTTCTCAAATTGTTCTCCTACACCAGTCCCTCCCTCTTCGAAAGAATCATACTCCATCCAGTTCCTATTAAATTGACTGCATAGGGATACGAGTTTAGCCACTTTTCTTTTGTCGAATTTTTAGTAGTGGAATTGATCTAATGGTAACTCTTTTGCCCTTTCAAGTATGTGTGTGTGTGTGTATTCTTTACCTTAGTGAGTAGCGTCAACATCATACGGTCTTCCCAATAGAATATGACACTTGTCCATATCGACAACATCACAAGCAACAGACTTGATAGAATTTGCCAATGGAAATAGAAATAGATCTGTTACCTTGATACTGGGGCCTTCTTGATCCACTCAATGTCGTTGGGATGATGATGTGACATCATCTCTAGTTTCAAGTAATTTACAAGTGCTCTAGACATGATGTGCTCACAGCTTTCATTGTCAATGATAAGATTGCATACCTTATCCTTGACCGAACATCTTGAGTAGAAGATTTGATGTCGTTGTGTGGTACCGGAGATCTTCTAGTTGCAGAGTAACTTCTGAACGATACAAGTTACAGGATCTCCATGTTCTTCGACAAAATCAGAATCACTTGCATCCTGGATTATGACTTCTTCATCTTCATCTCCAGCCGCCATGTTAACTTGACTCCTCTTTGGGCACTCATTGGTCTAGGTTTGATTGTCTGTTAAGTTGGCGGTTGATCAACTATTGTGGAACTCTGCTGAATTCTTTGCCATCTGATGGCTCTTCGGTTGACATCGGACGCCTGAAAGGTGGAGCTATGCTGTGTAGTCTCTCAATCTTCATAGCCTTGTCGTGGGCCTCATCAACAGAGAACACGTCATGAAGGATCACACATTCTTGGATGAGGTACTTTAGGCCGCATATGTACTTTGCAGCTTGTTGTTCATCTGTCATGGATAGGTCGCATCGCGAGGAGAGGCGATCGAATTCCTCTGTGTACGTCGCAACAGTCCTTATACCTTTTTTGCAATGTTCAAACTGATTGTAAAGGATTTTTTGGTAGTCGAATGGAAGGAATCTACCTCGTAAAAGGTTTCATGTGCCTCCAAGTCATCACGGGTAGCTTGCCTTGGTGTCTGCTTGTAACTTGTAGTTGATCCCACCATGCGACTGCTCCTCCTTTGAGCTTGTATGTCACGAACTTGACATGCTTCTCCTCAGGGACGTAAGCCATGTCAAAGAACTTCTCTACTTTATAAACCCTATCCAAGAAGAATTCTATATCAAGATTTCCACTGAAGGAAGGAATATCGATCTTCATCCTATATTCATTAGGACTTGAGTCTTCTCTTCTCCTATTGTGCTTAGGAAAAGGAAATCCTCCTCCCCACTTAGGAATAGGATTGGCCATTCGCCTATGGCCTCATCCGTAGGCTATTCTTTCATCGTAGGTCTCGTCTCCGAAGCCGTCTTCTTGATAGAAAGTGTTGTTCAATTCCTCCTCGTTGGAAAGATCTTCATATTGAGAATTCCATAAAGGATGTCATGGTGGTGGTGGTGATTGTCGTGGTTGTTGTGGTAGTTGCTGGAGGAGAAATTGTTATGGTGAAAGTTAAGTGTAACATATCTAGATAGTAATATTGTATTTTAATTTTCTAAATATTTATTCTATAAATTTATTTTATTTAATCATTATTAATTTACTGAGGTTATGGTTTATATAATATTAAATATATAATTATTTTGAGATAGTAAATGTTAATTTGAGTTTATTTATGACTAGTATTATTACTATTATTATTATTATTACCATTACTATTATTAATTGTTATTAGTGATTATTATTAATGATTATTCATTATAGTTATGATTATTATTATTATGGTTAATATTATTATTTATTATTGCAACTATCATTATTACTGTTAATTTCATTATGGCTATTATTAATTATTGCTATTGTTATTAGTGTTATTATTATTAGTATTGTTACTATCAATTATTGTTAATTGCCATTATTAGTATTATTTATTTTGTTATTATTATCTATAATTATTAATATTGATTATGCAATCACCTGGGGGGGTGAATAGGTGATGGCTAATCTAATGGTCAATTAATGCGGAATTAAAAACTTATTAATGTAAACTAAAACTTCTTAAACTAAACACCAAGTATAACACAAGAGCGTAGCCGGATTCCCCGTGAAGGGCTCTGGACTAACTTCTCAAGATTCCTCCAAATAAGAGTTGAGGTGTCGCGTTGGCTCTCTGGTTGAATACTAGTGTTAGCAAACAATCCCCAAGCATATAACAATTATGAGCACAAATATATATCAAGTATATAAAGATAAAGACAATAATAGCATGCAAGATATAAACAAGTAAGAGATAGAGAGAGCAACCATAAACACGGGAGATTTGTTTCGAGGTTCGAGCACATGCTCTACGTCCCCGCCTTCAACACTATGAAGGATTTCCACTAAAATCGATCTCACCGGATCACTTGGTGCTGCAACACCTACAAGCTCTTTGGACTCTCTAGTCCCTCTCTTGTTCCCGCAAGAACACACCACAAGCTCACTAGCTCGCCGAGGCCGCACCTCAAACAAAGAGTTCACATGCGAACTCAAAACACCGCGAACCCGCAAGTCCGCCTCCTCAAAGTACAAAGTAGAACTTTGGTGATCACAACACTTTGATCACCTAAAATCCTCTCACAACAAATATCCCTATATGTAGATATAACAATGGATAGCTCAAGTGTTGTGTGAGAAAACTAGGATTGAAATGGTGGAGGAAAACTCAAGAATCAATTTTTAAAACACTCTAGAAAATCTCTCCTTTTGATATGTTTTGGCTCATAAACAAGTGGAGATAAACACCTAATAGAGTTGAAAAAAATTGGCTCAAAACCCACTTAAAAATCTTGTCTAAAACAGCTCTCAAATGGGGTCTATATAGGCCCCAAAAGAATCTGCCGTTGGCAGCTGACTAGGCCCAGAATGGCCTTTCGGTCGACCGGCCAACAGTCGAAAAACTGACCGTTGAGCTTTCCGGTCGACCGCCCGGTTGACCGGGGCAACCCGAGAGTGGGTTGCCTTCAGTCGGTCGACCGGCCAACTGATATGGCCGTGTTCACGTTTGTGTGCACGTCCAGTCGACCGCTCCGGTCGACCGGCTCCTGTCCGGTCGACTGTTCGGTCGACCGCCAGAGCCTGGCAGGCAATTTTTAGGATTAAAAACTTGGGTTTTTAATTGTCAAATAAATCCCATAAATTCACGAAAAATCTACAAAAATAGTTTCAGTGTAATACTTTGATAAACAAACATGTTTGAGGAAAATCAAGATATGTTACAAACAATTTGAACTATTTTTGTAACTTACAAATTTTGGCAAAAAAAAAACCGTATTTTTCCAAATTGGTTTTTCAAAACTTATTTTTCAAAACTTCTCCAAATACAAAAACAAGATATTTTAAACTCTTTTAAAGCAGAGAGTATATGGATATGATCCACTACACATACATGGTGAATATCTATGTTTTTCACAATAAGCACTAAATATGGTTTTGGTTAAAGATATGTATATAATAAACTCCAAAAACCAAACCGGTATTTTCAAAAGAAAAACTCTTTTGTATTTTTTCAATAATAAAAATTCTTTT
The DNA here is from genome assembly GCA_038442645.1 of Agave tequilana. NCBI lineage: Eukaryota > Viridiplantae > Streptophyta > Magnoliopsida > Asparagales > Asparagaceae > Agave > Agave tequilana. The sequence goes on from JAVJIF010007732.1 coordinate 234,317, forward strand.
ATGAAAATACATCTAAATCAAGAGTGTGTGTGCGTGTATGGTATACTTGAGCAATCCACCAACTATTCTATCCTTTACATTTAATCTAAAAAAAATCTTATAAAAACAAACCTAGACTCAAGTCTTGATCTTGAAGGTCTTCACTTGAAGTCTTCTCATCTTCTTGACTTGGTCCAAACTTGATCCAACGAGCTAGACTCCTCTTGAGTACTTGATGTGATCTTGATGCACAAGCTCTTGAATCAAACCGTGCTAGCTCCAAAATTTGACTTTAAATCTTTTGTTGAAGCTAAACACCAACTAAGATCTTGATCATAAATATGAGACTAATTAAACACAAGATCATTAGTACTATAACTACATGAGTTGATCATTATCAAAACTAGAGTGATGGGCCTTTGGGCCAACAGATTATTATTGTGATGTATTATTATTAAATGTTAAATACTTAATTGATGGTGCTAATATTAGATTTTTTTTGTTCTAATTATTAGTTTTTGTTTCTATTCCACTTCTTATCCCATCGGATATCATGTGTAAACATTATATGTATTATTGCAGTGATGTTGATTCTTCATATTGAGTATATAGCTTGTTCAAGTTACTTTAGGCATAGCGTGTATACCTGAGGTATTTTTATTGCATATATACGTCGTCGACTCTCGTCGCGACTCCGTTTTTTACGTATTTTGGGCAGAAAGACATGATAAGATTTTCTTGTTATCAGAGCCAGGTTTCGATTAGATTATGGTTAACCGTGCTTCTTTGATATCATGCTTGAGCCAGGTTTACTCAAAGAAGACCTGATTCTTCCAGTAGCTTAAACAAGTTATATTTATACTGCAATAAATATATTCTATCCATACAATGATATTGACTCCATTTGAATATTCTCTCTTTTGAGAATCCATCTCTTGAATCTTTTAATATCCATGATTCTAACTCTTTTTCTGGAGAAATCTTGATTCCATCCTGATTCTTATTCTTCATCCCAATTATATTTTCTCTGATTTTTTTCTCTTGAGTTTGATTCCATATTGAAGCTGATAGCAGATATCAGAGTAATGCAGCAGAAGCATGATGGATCTCATGATGCAGTGAGAAGCTATGTGGAAGCTTATCATCTCCTTTGACTTGATTTTTTTCATTCCCTACTTTATTGAAATTTCGAGGACGAAATTTTTATAAAGTGGGTATGATGTAATATCCCTAATCAGTAATACTGTATTTTAATTTTCAATATTTATTTTGCTATAAATTTTATTTTATTTATTTATCATTATTAATTTACTTAGGTTATGGTTATTATCATATTAAATTTACAAATTATTTTGAGATAGTAAATATTAATTTGAGTTTATTTATCACTAGTATTACTACTATTATTATTTACTATTACTATTATTAATTGTTATTAGTGATTATTACTAATGATTATTCATTATAGTTATGATTATTATTATGATAATTATATTATTATTTTATTATTGCAACTAATCATTACTGTTGTTAATTTTATTATGGTTATTATTAATTATTGTTAATGTTATTAATGTTATATATAGTATTATATTATTATTAATTATTGTTAATTACCATTATTAGTATTATTTATTTGTTTATTGTTATCTATAATTATTAATAATGATTATTATTGTTGTGTATTATTATTAAATGTTAAATACTTAATTGTTGGTGCTAATATTATATATTTTTGTTCTAGTTATTATTGCTTTGTTTCTGTTCCACTTCTTATCCCATCCAATATCTTGTGTAGACATTACATGTATTATTGCAGTGATGTTGATTCTTTATAGTGATTATATACCTTATTCAGGTTACTTTAGGCTTAGCGTGTATATGTGGGAGAGTTTCCTCGCGTATATACGTCGTCGACACTCGTCGCGACTCCATTTCTACGTATTTTGAGAAACAGGCGTAGCATTAAGGATGAGGATTATCTGATTGAGGTGGAGGTGGTGGAGCGAGATTAATTGATGAACGATCACGTTCGCTTTGGTACGTACTATCGACTAGACTTTGATCATCGTTCTTGAGAGAGATTTTCTTGATTGCTTGGGCCATTACTCCAAGGATGATTTGATGGTGGCGATTTCTCCTTCTCCCCTTGCGAAAATGCTTTGTTGTTCATTGTCTTTCCAGCCATCGTCGGAATGTAGCCGAAGCTCTTATACCAATTGATGCAGAGCGGGGAAGCGAAGGACACCTACTAGATCTCATTCTAGTGCCAACAAACTCTGG
>JAVJIF010007733.1:0-159302 GCA_038442645.1 Agave tequilana
TGCACTCATTGTGGCCGCAAAGGCCATTTAGAAAAAATTTGTTTTGCTAAGCTTAACATGACAAATAAACAGTTTGGGTTCGCCCCAGTACTAACCCTAAAGGACACCAAAAAGATATGGGTACCAAAAAGACACACCAAATTTAGTTGATACAGGTGGGTTTCTTCCTCCAAGACTTAGGGGGAGACGGTGCCCGGGTGGTGATGCAACAATGCCTAACGAACATATCGTCGCTTGCATCGCTATCATGGAGGCACCTATTTTGGAGAAAGCACTCGGTTTGGTAATTTCTCCATTTAAAAGTTTTATTTTGTTTATATCTATATGCATAGGATTGCTAGTTTACCATGTTGTTGTATTGATAAATGTTAGAGTAAACTTGCTATGCCATCATGTTTATATATATATTTTGTGCTATCTTGTTTTATGCCATATTTCTTTTGTATGTCCACATGTCTAGTTTTGATCATATACTCTTTTTGTCAAAACTAAAATAAATATTTAAAAATCATATTTAAAGAAATACATTAGAGAATGGCAATTGCGCACCTCAACTCATATTTAGAGGAATCTCGAGGATGAAGTTCAGAACCCTTCACCGGGTATTCGGCTTCAACATCTCTAAATCTTTGTTTTATATGGAATATAAAAGGTAAAAAATTTTGTGTAAAATTTGTTGATAATTATAGAGTTTAAAACCATGTTTTAAAATATGGTATGTTGAAATATTTCTGCCTATTATTTGTTAGATAGTTTTTAAATTTTTTTTTTTTTTAGGATCTTTTTCTGTGACAGGTTTTTGGCAGGACGGCCGACCGGATCTGAGTTCCGGCCGACCGACCTTGCCTGAAAGAATGATTTCATTCTTCTTTGTTGCGGCCGACCGGTGCGGTCGACCGTTTGATCTATCAGAGCTCTCGGGTAATTTCGGCCGACCGCTGCGGTCGACCGTTTGGTCTGTCAGTGTTCTCGGGTATTTTCGGTCGACCGGCCCGGTCGACCGGGCGTCGAGAATCTGCCACCTACCCATCTTATTTAAAGCCCGATCTCTCATTTCTCTCTCACTTCTCTCAGCCGATCCCTCTTCTCCCTCTCTCTAAAAACCTATTTTCTTCATCTCACTCAAATCCACTTCAAACCAAGCTTCATACTCTCAAATCTTTACTGGATCATCCCTTTCAGGCCCGATCTACGTTCAAACTCAGGGATATTTGATTTTGGGTTCTTGATCTCTCTTCAATCAAGGTAAAAATCCATTTTTTTCCTCTAGATCTTGCTTTCTTTTCTTTGTTCATCTTAAGTTTTGTCAAGATCTTTTGTTTCCTAGTCTAGATCAAGCCCTACTTTTATTCATGACCTAGATCTTCTTTTTAACCTAAAATTTAATCATGCCTAAGAGATCTAGAGCTGAAAAGGGAAAATCTGTTGTCCCTTCATCTTCATCCACTAGGACTAAACCTCCTTTTGTCTCCAATCTAGCAGAACAACGGTTTATCCTTCTTTCAAGGAGAACTATTATTTCTGGGAGATGTGTTGTCCTCTAAGATTTTGAGCACCTCAATATCCCACAAATATTGAGGAACAATTCTTTAGACCAATTCATGGCTATTAGAGAACCGGTGTATACCTCACTCATACCCTACTTTTATACCAATCTTGCTTTTGAGGGAAACGGGTTATGTCTAGGGTTCTTGGGAGAGACATAAATATCTCTCTTCAAGAATTTGCTGATTGTTGCATCTCTCCTGGGAGGAGTTGATGTGTATTCCTTTGACCTACATGACTTTGGGTATCCGGCCGGTGAGTCTGCGCTCACTGCGTCAACCTTGATTCACGGGGATGACAACCCCGGCTTAGTAAGAAATGAGGAGGTGAATAAATTCACTCTCACCGCTCAAGTCCTTGCCAAGTTTATTTTCTATAACATTTTACCCAAATCTGGGGAATACAGTCATGCTAGGGGTCCTGTACCTTTGATTGTCTATTGCCTTCTGAAAGGTATTAAGATAAATATCCCCCGCTTTATAATTTCTCACATGACTTCTGATCACATCCTTGTCCCCACGAGGCATTTGCCTTATGGGATGCTCATTTCATATCTCCTTAAACAACTCAATTTCAATCTATTCTCTGAGATACCCACCGAACTCTCAGTGAACCTGAATAGCACTCTTTTGAGAGGATGCAACCTAGGATGCGTCATCCCGCTCCTGAGCAGCCTCTTATTCCTCCTGCTCTTGTTCCAGGGTCTTCATCTGTTCCAAGGTCTTCTTCTATCCCAGGGACTTCCTCTGCTCCAGGGCCATCCATTCCTTCAGACCTTCAGGCCCTCATTTCGTATGAGGTCGTACTCAGTTTCAGGAGCATCAGTCTTGGGTGACCGCTGAGATCCAGCAGCGACTGACCCAGATTTCTGCGGCGGATGCGGCACATCGCGCGGAGATGGACTCTCGTTATCGAGGACTTCGCAATGATATGTCCTATTTTGCTGATTCCATGCGATACATGGATTCACAATTTAGTGCACTCTTTGTGAAGTACAACATGCCTGGTCCTGACCCCACGCCATTTGCCCGACCGCTTCCTTCCTCCGGCCCTCCATTTCTAGTTAGGGCCCCTTCTGCTTCTTCAGCACCACAGCCAGGTGTTGCAGCAGCTATTGATCCAGAAGAGGAGGCTTCTGATGATGATGAGGATGATGATGATGATGAGGATGTGGAGATGGCTGCAGGTGATGCTGAGGACGACAATGAGGAGGACGATGATGAGGACGACGACGATGAGGAGTGACTTCCCCTTTTGATGATGTCAAAAAGGGGGAGAGATATTCATGAGAGACTTCCTTGGGCTTGTATTTTGTATCTTGTATTTGTATTTTGTTATTTTGGACATGTATTTGGGATTGTGTGGACGTGTGTTTTCTATATGTTTTTATGTCTTGTATGAACATGTGAGTTATTTATGGCATGAGTTATTTTTTGGCATGGACTTGTGTATGGTTGTTTATTATTTGTGCTATTTACCTATGCCTGAGTATCCTTTTATTATATGCATGTGTTGAGGGGGGGGGTTCACTTGAAGTCTCCACCCAAAATATTTGTAATAACTATGTATGTTTTGTCATCATCAAAAAGGGGGAGATTGTTGGCCCAAAGGCCATTAGCCCGATATTTTGATGATAACAAACCATATTTAGTTATGTGTTTAACAATCTTGTTTAAAAGAATTTCAGGTTTAAAAATAAGTTGATTGACGGCTCCACAATCAAGACTCACAATTTGGACGCTGCTAAAGATTTACATTCCCAAGCCTAGCACGGTAGAAAAGCTTCGGGATCAAAACATTGAAGAAAAGAATTCAAGATTTGTAATTTACTTTTATTTTAGATATTTTGTCAAAACCTAGATGATAGACGTAAAATATTTGGGATTGTCACTCACACACACTTAGTATTGCTTCATGCCTTCAAAAGAATTTTTATATCAGAATTTCTAACTTAGTTTTTAGAAATACCATGTTTGGAAAAACCGTTTTTAGAAAAACATTTTATCAAAAAGGATTTTCACAAAAATGATCTAATATGTTTGAGTGCTGATCTATGATCATACTCTTAGTTTTATTAGGTCTAGAATCTTATTTACATATCCTAAAACTAAAAATGTTTGAATCAAAATTTTCCTTTCTTTCCAGACTCTGTTTAAACAGATCTGACAGAGTCCGGTCGACCGACCCAGTCGACTGACGTGCATGGCTGTGCATATGTGCACGTCGGCCGATCGCTCGGGTCGACCGGGCACTTGTCAGTGCTCTCTGTTTATTTCGGTCGACCGAGTCGGCCGACCGTTTTCCCCCAACGGTCAGAAATATGACCGTTGGCGGTCGGCCGTCCCGGTCGACAGTAGTTGTCAGAAAGTCTGACAGACTCCAACAGCTCTATTTTCTGACATATTTTGTTGGGATCTCACCCAACGAATTTCTCTAGCTGTTTACCCTGTCTTTCATCCACTATAAATAGTGGGTCATTTCAACATGATAAGACAACAATTTGACAAACAATTTTACAAGTTTTCAAAAGCCTTTCATTTTAGAAAAGATTTTCATCAAAGCCAAAATTTTCAAACACCTACTTAAAGCAAATCCCTCTACTTCACTCTAGTCATTTTTGCACTTCACAATCCCAAGTACTATCTCTACATATTGGTTATAGGATTGTGCTAAGTGAGCTTTTTGTGATCAAGTGTGATCAATTTTCTTCTTGAGCGAAGTTGTAGAGGCATCGGCCTCAAGCGAGCTAGTGTGCTCCAAGTGGTGTTGTGGCATCACGAGAGATAGGACAAGTGTGTCCTTATATTGGAGATCCAGTGGGATCAACAATAGTGGAAATCCTTCAAGTGTGAAGGCGGGGACGTAGAGCGTGGCTCGAACCTCGGAAACATATCCTCGTGTTTGCGTTTGCTCAAATTTCTCTAAACTCAATCTCTTTATTACTTACTTTACTTATTGCTTTATATCTTGCAAGCATTCTAATTTGAGCTTATTGTTTTTAGTAGATTTAAATTCTGCATTATTGCCATATTTCATATAGCCATCACCTATTCACCCCCCCTCTAGGTGATTTCAGGTAATACTATTGAATTCTCTTCCTAGGGAAGAGTATGAGACCTTTACTCTTATATTGATAAATAGAAAAAATTCCTTAACTACAATGAGGTGTCTGCTGCTCTTGTGAGTTATGAAGTAAGGAGACAGGACCGACTGTCTTCTTCGGGAAATACAACAGCAGAGGCATTGGAGGTAAGAGGCAGGAGTTCCAATAGGAAGGGAAGAGATGATCAGGGAAGATCAAAGTCCAGATCAGGCTTCAGAGATCTGAAGAGGAATCAGTGCGCCTTGTGCAAAGAACTAGGGTACTGGAAAGTTGATTGCCCGAAGGCCAAAGGTAAGAAGATGGAGTCAAACACTGAGGCGAATCTCGCACAGGTGGATGGATCGGATTCAGACTCATCGGTATTCTCTCTATGTTATTACTCCCACTGTTGATTACTCAGATAATGCTGAGTGAATTTTAGATACCGGAGCGACCTATCATGTGTGCCCGAACAGGGCCGGGGTTCTAGTTTTGAGAAGCTAGATGGATATTACACGATCATGGGTGATGATCATCCATGTAATATAGAAGGGATGGGTACAGTCCGTATCAAGATGGAAGATGGGATAGTATAAGAATTGAAGGAGGTGAGGTATGTACCTCAACTCAAAAGGAATCTTATCTCTGTTGGTGCTTTGGAAGCATTGGGCCTTGTGGTGTCTATACGAGATGGTGTTCTCAAGATGACCAAAGGCTCAATGGTGATTATGAAGGGCGTCCGCTTGGAAAATCTCTACTACTTGAAGGGTAGTACGATTATAGGTCAGGTGGAGACTTTTAGTTCTTCAGATGATGGTTGCACAAAGGTCTGACAGGTGAAGGTCGGACATGAAGGTGAAAAGACTTTGCAAGCTCCTGCAAAGAAGGGATTATTGGAAGGTGCTGCTACCTGCAACTTGGAGGGTGAACACAGTGTTCTGTACAAGAAGAAGGTAAAATTCAGCACCAGTACTCACCGCTCAGGTCTTCTTGATTGTGTTCACGTAAGCGTTTGGGAACCTGTTAAGACTGCATCGCTTGAAGGTCACAGGTACTTTGTCTCTTTTAATGATAGTTTATCTAGGCATTGTTGGATATATCCCATGAGACAAAGGTGTGAAGCCCTAGATATATTGGTGAAGTGGAAAGGAAGAATGGAGAAGCAGACAAGTAGGAAGATCAAGGAGCTACAGACTGATAATGTTGAAAGATACATGAACCAATTCCTACGATTTGGCCAGAATACTGGTATTGGTACCCACTTCACAGAAGATATACATGGGTTGGCTAAAGAAATAAAACCGTTCCTTACTGGAGAACGTTCGGTGCTTGTTGTCTAATGCAAGATTAGACAAATCGTTTTGGGCTGAGGCGATTGTATATGTTAGCCATCTCATAAATGGATCGACTGCGATAGGAGGTAAAACTCCATTGGAAATTTGGTCTGGGAAAGTTGCTCAAGATCATGGTTTGCTGCGGGAATTTGAAAGTCCGACCTACTTCAGTGCCAAAGATGACAAGGTGAATCCGCGAGTAAAGAAGTTTGTGTTTTTGGGTGTCAAGAGAAATATGAAAGGCTACAGGTTATGGGACCCCGAAAACAAGAAGATCATATTGAGTCGGCATGTCACGTTTGATGAGACTTCAATGTTAAAGTTTACCGTCTCTCAGCAGGTGGAGAGGACGAAGACCAAGAAAGTATCGTAACGGGTAGAGGTTGATGCTACTCCACCATCTCCATTTGGTTCGGTATCAGTGAAGACTTCATCGGATGTGACATCGGGTGGAGATCATGTAACCAGGGTGATACTAAACAGGTTGAAGACATTGCTGAGAATGTCGAATTGTTTGCAGCCATTGAAACCAAGGTAAAAACACACACGTGGGTAAAGAAGTATGAATCTCAAGCTTGTAACCGCGATAAGCTCAAATTGAAGGCTGTTGTTCTCCATGACGGTGTGAGGAGGTTCATATGACTCAGCCAGATAGGTTCACTGCTAGAGATTCAGGTACAAGTGCTTGAGCTTGATGGAGCTCATTTGAGTGAACTACGGTTGGCTTGATCCTTTGGGCAAGGTACGTAGGCAGCCGTAAAAGCGCAGCCACATTTGGTGATGCAACCCATATGAAGCTATTTGGGTTCTCGAGAAATTGATTGATACTTCATGTAGAGGTGAAGAGTTGGACTTCATGTAGAGGTGAAGTGTTGTGATCTCAATGAACAGTTGATCTTCTGTTGAGAAGATGGTTAAGCTTGTATAAGGATTTGTGCATCCAGTTTGTTGAAGCCGATGATGGTGTTCGGTGTGCTCTACTCAGACTTGGTTGGACCATCAACTGAAGAAATGTAGACTGGAGAGAGCCAGTCAATTAGAGAGTCAGTATTGGCTCATGATGAGTTCTTCGTGAGGTCATGTAGTTGCTGAGTTGGAGACACGTTCGTTGGTCGGCTCGTATGGTAGTTCTCCTAAGGTGAAGTGATGGGAACGCATGCATGGTGCATTCCAGTTGGATTGCTGAGCTAAAGGTTCCAAGCCGAGATCGTGTGTCAATTTCGCCGAGATCGTGTATCGATTTCGTCCGGAGCGCTCAAGCCGAGATTGTGTGTCGATTTCGCCGAGATCGTGTGTCGATTTTGCCAGGGGATAGACTGGAGTTTGTTAGAGATCGGCTCAGATTTGAAAAATCTTCACTGAGATAGAGAATTGTAGAAAGAGGAGATAGAGGAGACATCAGAAGATAGCACAGAGATCGGAAGACAAAGGAGCGAGAAACGACAAGTGAAGCAGGCCTAGAATGACCTCGGTCGACCGCCCGGTCGACCGGAGGAGGAACCAGTCGACTGGGCAGTCGACCGGTGTGCACAACGTGCACAGGAACGGTCGACCGCCCGGTCGACCGTGGCATGGAACGGTCGACCGCCCGGTCGACCGACTGAAAGCAGGCTGCTCTCGGTTTGGGTCCGGTCGACCACACGGTCGACCGTGGCATAGGTCGATCGACCGACAGACGCGTTTTCTGTTGTCCTTTATAGTTCGGATTCTTTTTCTGGTTGGGATCGAATCTAGCTGGGGTTTCCTAAAACCCAGAGACTCTGTGGCTATAAATAAGACTTAGAGCCCTCATGTATAGTATCCCACTGAAAATCTCCATTAGAAACTCCTTGAAGAAGGAATAAGTTGTAATTGATTGTTGAATCAATAAAATCTCTCTCCCCTTGCCCCGAGGACGTAGGCACGTTGCCGAACCTCATTATATACTATATTGATTACTTTTCTCTATTGTTTCTCTGTTCTTGTCGTGTTGGGTACGTCTCTGGCTGCATCTGTCTCCCGCCTGGTTGGTAGATTCCTCAGAGAGGTTGTTGCCCTGCGCACAACAGTCCTTATATTAGCATTGCAATCATCAACAGACCCCCGTTCACGGCATTGAATGATCTCCAATTTTTTTCAAATCTAAGTACCACATCGATCATAAACACAAACAAAACTCATCGCGAGCACGATCCAATGAGAGCTGTAGAAGGTCGATTCAAAAAAATTAGTACGAGGCTCTGCCCCACGAGACCTCCAGAAGGGGCTCCCTGCCCCCTTCTACCCCCATGCGACTTGATCGCAGGTTGACCTGCGAATTACTCTGCGTCGAGGTCAAGTTTGAGAGGAGAGAAAAAGAGTAACATTAGGGGCGATGGAGAAACGTAAAAGAGGAAATTAAAATATATAAAGAAGTAGTGTGGGATGAACCGATTTATTCTGAAGTGGATGAGGCTGTAGTTAATAAAATTATGAAGCTGAGTTTTTTTTTTACTTATTATGAAGCAAAATAGGTGTTGTAGCGAAATTTTCCTATTTCTTTTTCTTTCTAATTCCAGTTTAGTTTTCAGGAAAAAAAAAAACAACTACATAAAAAAAACTCCATAATTCCGTCTGCATGCAAAATGGAACAGTGTAGATATTCTTTTGGCAACCAAATTAAAATAAGATTACACAAAGATTAAAAAAAAATATTGGAAGTGAAAATGAGTGAAACAGTGTGAAAATATTGTTCTAAATGTTAAGTTGAACAATGATTTTTTTTTTTCTTTAGCAAAATTTCTCAGTGGTACCATAAATTATCATAATATTTCAGAAAACTCTTTACTATCAAATTCTCAAAATATTATCATAAAATTATATTTTTTTTCCTTTTTTACTAGATTCCGTTAATGGTGCTAGCAAAAAGATAAAAAAAAAAAAAAATCTTACACTTACAATCTGATAAAAAAAGATAAGTGTTTTACACATGTTATATTAGGGACAATTTGATCATAAAATAGGCACGTGATAGGCACGTGCCAGCAGTAGGAACGACAGCCTGGCGACAGTCTTTTAGAGATTCGTTGAATAGTTTGTGGTAATATTTTGAAAATTTGGTAGTTAAAAGTATTTTTGAAACACCGTCATAGTTTATGATAGTATTGCGAAATTTAATCTTTTTCTTTTTCTTTTCCTGTTTTTTTGGGACAAAACTAAGTGAACTGGTTTTCCCATCTCTATTTGTTATGGAATTAATTAGCCTTACAAGTTACAACTAAAGCCCGAACCAATGCAAAAGTGAGGGTAGACTGTGGGAAGTCATCAGTTTACTCTTATAAATGAAGAAAATTAAATTAATTGAGGGTTGACTGATGATGACTGGAATACTAAGACTAATATGGTTAAAGCATCTTGTTTTAAGTTTTGAATAAAATAAAGTCAACCATAATGATCATTTTTAGCTCTTTTTCTTTTGGATTCGATTTTCTCTCTGTTAGACTTATTTGGATTAGAGTCTAAATTAATTTGGGTCTACATAAGTCTAATTAAATTTATATATCTGTCTCTATAAGTTTATGCTGTTGGACCCAATAAAGAATTGATCAAGCCTAATGGTTTGGTTCTAGACATGTTTCGGTTACACTTAATCATGAGTGTATTTAAATTAAGATGTGAAACTCATCACGTGTGTGGAAATCGTACTATCAATCAAGGGTTTTGATCTATGATGAGTTGAACTAGGATTTCTTGATATTATATATCATGGTAGGATCCCTTCTCCACCACCAATCATCTATTATGATTATCTCTTTTGGAGGCATCTCATCTCCTTTAAGGATCAAGAAGAGAAGTTGGTGGCTGGAGAGAAGAATCCCCTTCCTAAACTCCGGCGTTCTCAAGATCGTGCAACTTTTGACATTCCTTTCGTGATGAAATCGGGTATGCCTAAACCCTTCTTTCCTTTGATCTTGATAAAAAGGCTATTGCTTGTCTGAGATCTTATTTGAAATAATTATTAAATCTAACAATTGGTATCACAGCCTCCTTTTATCAGATCATTGAGATATAAAGTATTTTTAAGATCTCGATCTATCAAAATTATGAAATTTTTGGATCTCGATCTATCAAAATTATGAATCTCTTTGTTTAATTCAATATAGATTATTTTTTGTGTCTCAAATAATTGAATTAAATTGGAAAAAATTAATTGAACTATGTATATATTTTTTGGAAATTTTTTCTGTGCGTTATTATTCAGAGTTTTTTTTTTTTGAAATTTAAAAAAAGGAAAAGAAAAGATGCATGCTGCATGCAAGCGGATGCATGCAGCATGCGTGTGCTGAATGCTTGCATGCGTGTCTGCGCGGGCACATGGTAGCCGCCGGCCCATGGTTAAAATGGAAAAACACATTTAAAAAAAGTTAATTAATTTTAGGTTTTTTAATTAAATGGGATTATGAGATTAATTAGGATTAGAAAATTTAGAGATAGAATTTTAATCTAATAAAGAAACCTACTCCTAATTAATCTCATATTAAACTTAATTGAGATTGTTAAGATTGATTTGGGTTTTAGCATTGAGATAGAATTCCAATCTATTAAGGATATTTTGGGTAGAATTCTAATCAAATAAAGAGACATAATCCCAATCAATCTCACATTAAGCTAATAGAATTTTATTCAATTTATTAAATCAAACTCATTAAGAAGAAAACCCATAAGTTAACCATTGCGAGTCGGGTCTGATCTAAACCCGATAAGCACTGCAGACCCGTTTTGCCAATAAAAACTTCAATTAGTCGTTGCGGGCTCATCTGACCTCTGTTTTGAACGTGTAAACAGCCGTTTCATATTATTGCTTATATTGTTCTAGCATGATGAATATTGATGTTTATTACAATAGATAACACATAGATAAAAATGTGTATGTGTGTGTGTGTGTGTGTGTGTGTGTGTGTGTGTGTGTGTTTAAGTTAAAGAATTTATAAAAGAGATAATTTAATTGTGTATTTAGTTCATGCAGACAATAGCCGTCCCAAAGGAAGACTATTGCATGGCCAAATTATGTACGACGTTAGATACTTGATGTGAGTAATGCAAGTGGAGAACCTTGGTCTATAGTAATCGGCCCAAAGGAAGGTTGCCACACTATAAGCCCATATTGCATTACTCTCATCAACTAGTCCGACAGCAGAATAAGAATCAAGATGCATAGATTTGTGTGGCCCATGCGTGCGGCTATCGACCCAAAAAAGATTGTTATTATGGCCGAGTCATTACATATATTATATGGTCGATATAGATAACTTAAACTTTGAGACCAATCCTGTAAAGGGACGGTCGGCCTAAAAGAAAGATGTTCTCCTATATAGGACCTAAATTTTAAGGTGTCTAATTGGGCAAGTACAGTGTTAGCATATAGAGACACAACTTGTTCTGAAAGTTTGGCCGGCAGCTCTATCAGTTAAGCTGGTTGCATTTTCTGAAATTTATTTTTTATGACTACTACAGTAGAATTTTATTGAATGCAATGTTTATGCTAAATTGATGAGAAATTGTATACTTATGTAGTCTAAATTGAACAGTACAAACTTTAAGATATGGTAAGACCACGTAAAAGATCGTTCTTGGATTCATGGACTTAGACTACACCTTAAAGACTGACGGACCCTACTATCACTGACAAAAGTTCAGTTAAAGAAAAAGCCAATTACGATAAGTGGGAGAGGTTCAATAGGATGTGTCTACTGGTCATAAATATTATATTCATATAACTATTAGGGTTTTATGCTTGATAAAGTCATTGCTAAGAGTTTTTCAGCTAAAGTAGCTGGCCGATTTATTAAATCAAATAAAGTTGAGGTCAGCACGCATCTTAGCAAGCTAATAAATATGTGCTATAACAGTAAAGAAAACATGATGGAGTACATTATGAAATATCCAATCTTGTTTCTAAAATAAAGGCACTGAAATTGAAACTTTCTAAAGAGATTCTAGTGCACTTCATTCTAATATCTTTTCTTATAAAGTATAACCTTTTTTTTTTCAAGATTATTTATAATGCTCAAAGGAAAAAGTGGAGTCTCACTGAGCTCATTAGTTACTGTGTCTGGGAAGAAGAGAAATTGAAATAAGAAAAGACTGAAAGTGTTCACTTAGCATCCACGGTTACACTTCTAATAAGAAAATAAAAAGTGTAACTAAAGGAAGGAACATAAACACTACTGCAGTTGCTGATCCTAAGTGGCAAAAGTGTAGGAGAAGAAGCCTAAAGTCATTGCATGGTTCTTCTGCAAGAAAGTAAGTCACCTCAAGAAGGATTTCATAAAGTATCAGAAATAACAATTGGCGGGATATCTCATATTTATGTTTGTTCTGAAATTAATTTAGCTTAAGTGTCACTTCATACATGGTAGATAGATAATTTACATAAGTGATTCAATGTGGAACTTCCAAACCCAAAAGAGGCCCAACCCAGCTAACAATACTTATACATGGGTGATGAAAATAAAGTTGCAGTTGAAGCTATTTGAGTTTATAGGCTTAGATTAGATTCTGTTTTTTTATTTTTGATTTGAATGAGACTTTATATGTAACGTCCTTGTTGGTGGAATTGTATTTCTATTTAATTGTTAGAAAGATCTAATTTTTACTGTCACTCTTGGTAATGAAATACTTAGTCTACTTTTCAAATCTCAAGTTGTTGGTACTAGAATTCTAATTGATGACTATATAAATTAAAACTTCATGCTTCATATCCTGAATCTTTATATGTGAATAGCTTAGACACTAAGCAAATATTAATTAAAGAAGCATTAAGAAGTTTGATGCTAGACGGAGTTCAGGAGTTTTAAATTTGGTGTATATAGATATTTGTGGCCCATTTCCAATAGATTCCTGGAATGACCACAGATACTTCATCATTTTAAGACGATTACTCTCATTATGGGTACATATACTTGATTCATGAGAAATCCTAATCACCGGACATGTATAAAATCTATAAAGCTAAAGTAGAAAATCAACACAATAGAAAGATTAAATCCCTTAGATCTGACCATGGTGGTGAGTTATGGCAAATATGACAGATCTGGTAGATGTCCAGGATCTTTTACCAATTTTCTGAAAGAGTATGGTATTGTAGCCTAGTACACCATGCCGGGGACATCTTGTAAAAATGGTGTTGCTGAGAGACGAATTCGCACACCAAAGGACATGGTTAGGAGTATGATAGCTCACACTACTCTAACAGAGTCATTATGGAGTGAAGACTTAAAGACGATTATTTACCTCCTTAATAGAGTACCTAACAACACAATAACTAAAACCTCATATGAGTTATGCATTGAAAATCTCCCAGTATTAAGCATCTACATGTTGGGGTTGTCCAGCGGAAGATCGGCCATATATACCATATGAGAAGAAGCTGGACTTAAGAACAATTAGCTGTTTATTCGTAGGGTATTCTGAGAGGCATAAAGGCTTTAGATTTTACTGTCTCTCCACTAAGAACATAATAGAGACGGATAATGTTAATTTTTTTGAGGATATTCAGAACTGTGAAAGTCAACTATATAAGAATTTCACATTTGAGGAAGAACAAATTGTTATACCCATGATAACTGTTCCAAATGATGAAGTAGCTGTTCCACTTCAGAATGAAAATATAGTTATACCCTTACAAGGTACAGATACAGTTCATCCTAAAGTAGATCCTACTGATGAGGTAGAACCTGAAAATTCTCAACCACAAGTGCCTAGGAGATCAATTAGGGAGAGGAGATCAGCCATTACAAATGACTATATAGTTTATCTCCAAGAGCATGAGTTTGATATTGAGCTAGGGATGACTCCACATCCTTGAATGAGGTCAAACTCAGTATTTACTTCACTAAGTGATCAAATGTCATGAAAGATGAGTTAAAATCCATGAGGACAATGATGTTTGGGATTCAATAGAGTTGCCTAAAGAAAAGAAACTGATTGGTTGTAAATGGGTATTCAAAATCAAGCGGGATTCGAAAGGCATAAGGCACATCTTGTCGCAAAGGGATTCACTCAAACAGATGACAATGACTATAAGGAGACTTTCTCTCCGATTTTCATGAAGAATTCTTTTAGAATATTGTGGCACTAATGGCTCACTTTGATCTGGAGTTACACCAAATAGATGTTAATCTTGTCTTCCTTAATGTCAGCATTGAGAAAAAAAAATCTATATGATACAACCAGAAAGTTTAAAGTCAAAAGTTCACAATATTTGGTCTGCAAATTAAAAAAATTCATTTATGGTCTAAAGCAAGCATCCCGTTAATAGTATTTGAAATTTAATTAAGTATTCGATTTTGATTTTAAGAATAATGTGGTTGATCAGTGCATTTATCATAAATTTAAAGAAAGTAGACTTATATTTCTTGTGCTATATATGGATGACATTTTATTAGCAAGTAATGATATGGCTCTTCCACTTGAGACCAAGAGTTTTCTCTTAAATAATTTTGAGATGAAAGATCTTGGAGACGTTCCTTTTATGATAGGCATCCTCAGTGTTACAGGACACGTGAAATATTAGGTTTATCACAAAAGTCTTATATCAATAAGATGCTAGATAGATGTAGCATGAAGAATTGCTATAGAGGAAAAAAGTTGAGTCTACTCCAATGCCCCTAGAACGACATATAGAAAGAGCAAATGAAAGACATTCCATATGCATCGGTGGTTAAAAGTCTGATGTATGCTCAAGCTTACACCCATTCAGACATAACATATACCGTTAAGAAACTTGATAGATACTTGATCAATCCTGAGATTGATAACTGGAAAACTACTAAGAAGGTAATGCGATATCTACAGAAAACTACATGAAATCTGATCAGTTGCAGCTGATCGATATACAAATTCAGATTATGTTGGATGTATCGAAAATAGAAAGTCCACTTAAGGTTACATTTTCCTAATTGTAGGAAGATGGTGGATTTAGTTGATAGGCCATTACAGCTACACTGTGACCATAAGAGCTATAAAGCTCTACTGCAATAGTGATAAGAGTTCAGCAAAGTTGAAGCATATCAACATCAAGTTTCTTGTCATCAATGATAAAGTTCGGAATCACATTGTGTATGTTGATAGTGTTAGTACTATTTTTAACATTACAAATTCACTCATTAAAGGACTTCCACCTGAAGTCTTCTTAAAGCTTATTGCTCAAATGGGGATGGTTAGTCATGATGATATCCTGTTTTAGTAAGAATGGATAATTTTATATAACGAATATTATTTCTAAGTGTACTTTATGTATATTTGTAGATTCCGATAATAAAGTGATAACTGTTTTCTTTAAAAAAAAATTTGAGTTTAATTTGCACAATTGATTTTGTTAGTAGTTAGACTCGTTGGAGTTATAAAGATAGACTTGTTGGAGTCATAAAGTGAAAACCAGTTGGAATTGTACCTTATTTGATTTGAGGACATTTCCATACCACATGTCCACATTTGATCTATGTCATTAAGAGTTCTGAAACTTGTGATATGAAAGGTATTACCTCGATTATACAGAAGATAACGACCGTCATGTTCGATAGCAGGATACTTAATGGACCAAATTATTTTGAAACGTGATTTATTGATGGTTAAAGTTTTAGTACCATAAAGTTATGTATAACATCCTTTTGGTATGACTTGTTTGGCCCAAGTAGG
This sequence comes from Agave tequilana, assembly GCA_038442645.1. NCBI lineage: Eukaryota > Viridiplantae > Streptophyta > Magnoliopsida > Asparagales > Asparagaceae > Agave > Agave tequilana. The sequence goes on from JAVJIF010007733.1 coordinate 15,619, forward strand.
AGATTGTTAAACTTATTTGGATTAGAGTCTAAATTAATTTGGGCATACACAAGTTTAAATAGATGTATACACCCATCTCTATAAGCCTATATTGTTGGACCTAATAAAGAATTGATCAAGCCTAATGATTTAGATCTAGACACGTATCAATTACATTTAGCCATGAGTGTATTTAAATTAAGATGTGAGACTCATCTATACTTGTGAAACTCGTGTTATCAATCAAGGGCCTAGATCAATGATGAGTTGAAATAGGATTCTTTGATGCTATATATCATTGGTAGGATTCTCTCTCCACCACCTACCATCTATTATGACTATCTCTTTTGGAGGCCTCTCATCTCCTCTAAGGATTAAGAAGAGAACTTAGTGACTGGAGAGAAGAATCCCCTCCCTAAACTCTGACATTCTCGAGATCGTGCAATCTTTGGCATCCCTTTCGTGATGGAATCAGATATGGTTAAACCCTCATTCCCTTTGATTATGATAAAAAGGCTTTTAGTTTATGCATGAATCTTCTATGGAATAATTATTAGAACAACACTCTCGACTAGTGAAAATCAGCAGACAAGTTCCCTTTGTTTTACCTTCTTTAGCAACTCTCATAGTTTAACCTTGAACTTGACATCTCTCACAAGCTAACCATATCCCTTTACGCTCAATGATAAATGAAAATTAATTTATGATTATATAACCCAAACGTTTCTTCACCTGCTTCCAAAGAAGGAAAAAGGGGGAGAAAAAAAATAAAAAAATAGATAATGCTAGTGACTTATCTTATTTGGTTACTTATTTATATTACTAAGATTCAAGTGTTCGAGAAGAATAAAAGGAAAAAATATCTTTTTCTATAGCTTTAAAAAATAGGTAAGAATCCATGAATCACCAACAAAATAAAAAAAAATTATCTATGCATCTAACTAAAAGTCAGAGGGTGAGCTAGTATAATGATACAATTAACTCTTTTATTTTTATGGAATATTCTACTCTTAGAAATTGATAGTGTTCTAGTTCAACTGGCTCCTGATTTTCACAGGTCACAACTCGCTATTGCAAACTAATTTAATATTAAAAGGAGTAAAAGAATTTATAATGAATAAGGATATTTGTATGGAGTCACAATTAAGCATTAGTAGTTATGTTCAGAAGATTGCATTAGTCGAAAATATCTTCGCAAACTTTTTCTTCAAGAATTTTAGAAATTTCAATTTGGGCATGGATTCTCGCAAAGTGGGTGGACCCTCTATGAACTGACCCGCCCCGGTTTGGGGGTATTTCTGTAAGAAGCGTGTTCTTTCAAAGGGAATCGGAGGACTGACGTTTATTTTGTTGGTGGGTGGGACCCGTGTGTTCGCGAATGACATTCGCGCGCGTAATCCCGCGCCTAGAGCGCGAGCCCCGATGGGGGTAGACTTTTCTTTCCTTCCCTAATATTATTATTATTGAGAGATTAATTGGTTGGAAGAGAGAGATAAGAACATGTTTATCCTTGGGGGAGGGGGAGGGGGAGGGGGAGAGGGAGAGGGAAGAGGAGGGATCGAAGAGGGGAAGCTCCCCTCTTCTTATTTGCTGTTTGATCGAGGAAGAAGGGACAAAGGAAGAAAAGTTATTTAAAAAAAAAAAAAAACCCAAAATCATCTTTCTCTCTCCTCTCCTCTCTCCCGCCTCCATCTAAATTTGCGAGCTCGAGCGATCTGTCACAGGATTTTTGAGGGGAAGAATTTCTTCCTCTCTTCAGCCACCTAAGCGCCACAAAGGATGCCAGCTGGAGGAAGAGAACTTTTTTCTCCAGCAAACAAACAAGGTGGCTCTCTTCCTCTCTTTCTTTCAAGTGTTGCAAAACAAACATGCCCTAAATGTTTTAAGAGTGGAGTTGGAAAGAGTTAGAGTTTAGAGTTATTAGCTCTTACATTGGTGTAAGAGTTAAGCACTTGCTCATAAAAAAATGGGGCAAAGTGCATTTTTTCAAGAATCTCAAGTTTGCCCTTGATAAGTGATCATAAAATGAAAGTGATAAGAATTACCGTGTAGCTTTGGGCTAACGGGTCGTGTCCACGAGGAGAAATGTGATAGAAGCTTTTTGGTGTTTTTGTTAAGTAACAAAGAATAGAGTTGGTGTCTTTCTTTTCTTTTTTTTTATAAATTGAAAAAGAGAGAAGGGAAATGATTAAAAGAAAAATTGCAAACTTAGAGAAGACTTTGAAAAAGGTGATTTTTAAAAAAGCTTGAAGAGAGATTTGTTTTTGATATAAGAAGAAGATCTGGGCTCACTATCTCACTACTCAACGATGTGTTCTTCTCTTGAAATTCTTAGTGCCGCAACTTGATCATAGACAAAAACTTAAGTTTGAGTTTAGAAAGCTTTAAGCAAAGAAAATAAAATAGTTTGAAAAAAGTTAACTCTTTTCTTTAAGAAATCATCTTGAATTGAAGGTTAAATCATCAAGTATTTCAAGTATGAAATAAAAACGAGTTCAAGAGATGTTTTAAAAGAAGTAGAAGTTTAGAAATCCAAACCCATCCTCATGTGCCTTCAAGAACACTTTCAAAGAAGAAAGGCTTAGTTTAGGCATGCATATGATTCCATTAGGTCTTTACATCTAAACCATTCAAAAAGAAGAGAGATCGAAGAGAGGAACAATAGTGAGCCCAGAAAATAAATTTAGCTACTCATGGAAGATGAAAAATAATATATGTAAATAAAGCAAGACATACCCGTGAATTGAAATGGAAGAAGAGAAAACTTGATCCTTTTATTGATGTCACTTCAATCTTCATATTACAGTCACTCTATTCCTCTCTCTCACTGGTGTTTGAACTAAATTACAAATTATAAAATAGAGATACAACTTCTATACTATCTAACAAAGAGCCTAAACCTTAAAAACAAAGAGAAAAACTTAAAAGAATTTTCGATTCCTTTTTCTTTGAAAAATACAGTATTTATAGGTAAAAACTAAGGGGGAGGGCGTACGAAGATAGGGGGAGCAAATGCTCCCCTAACAAACTCAACAAGGCCGCGAAAACGTGGCTTGGCCGCGTTTTCGCGGCCTGGGTGTGGCCAGGTGGCCACACCTGGGGGTACACCTCCTTGATTTGTATTCTGACTTTATCTCCTACTAGTTTTCCCGTTTCAGCTCCAGGATTTGACAAAACAACCTTTGATCTTTACCTTTAACCACTTTATTTGGGAAGATTCATTTTAACCAGTTTACAACCTCTCTGATTTGCCATGACCTGCCCTGATTTCCTGATTTTGAATTAATTCTGAATTAAATCAGAATTTGATAGGCTTTTGGGCTCGTTTCTCTCTCCTATTCTTTAGCAATAGGCTTGCATTTTATAAAGAAAAATAGGACTTATTAATATGATTTATTTAGATAATAAACATGGTAATGTAATAATAAATATGCAATATATGTGACCGATCACACCCCTACACTTATCTTTTGCTCGCCCTCGAGCAAAACATCAAAACTAATTCTAATCAATTATTAGACCACTTTCGCAGGTCACTCGATTGCACTGAGCATGTGCAACAAGCCGTTAAACCTCTAGGTTACCCCTAGAGGACGAGTTTTGTCTCGTGAGAATTTTCAGTGGATTACATTCAAAAAATCCATAAAGAAAGAGAAAAAAAATGTTAGTATTTTCGAAAAGCGTTCTGAAAGAAGAAAATATTTGAAGTATATTTGTAAGAGTTCAAGTAATTTATAAGTTATAGGAATATCAAACTTTTCATTCCTAAACTTAGTCTCTATTCAAAAACAGTCATCAATCAAAGTAAGGAATCAAGTTGTATTCTCATCTAGTCAATTACTTTACTCTGAGTCATATGCACTATCATGACCGTGAAGTTTGACTAAGGGTTCGTTAACATTAACTCTTATGCCTTATTTATATTTATTTTTGGTGGTATTTATTCCTCTGTTCTATTAGGCTTTCTAATCTGCCCATGTAACGAGCCTTTAGTTGGTGACACCCAAACCGGACAGTCTTAGGGCACCAGGTGAGAAAACACCCCTAAGGACTTAAACACTCAAGCAGACAAGGCCACGAAACTAAGAGTTTTTATTTATAAATGTACCCCTTCAAGACGTGAATACTTATGCTTCATGAGGCACAAATACCTAACTTAATCAGAGGATTTGTATATATATATATATATATTTTTTTTCAAACTTATCTAATTATCTTTTACATAAATACCAAGGCTTGCTTAGGCCAAAGCACCTAACTAATTAATAATTAGATTTGCATATATATATATATATATATATATTATATATATATATATATATATATATATATATATATATATATATATATTTCTTTTTTTTTATAGATAAGGCATAAGAATTTTTGTCTTTGAACCCTAAGTGTGTAAGTGTATAAAGTGTGTATATTTTTTCAAAGTAAAGATCAAGACTAAATTACTTTCATCAATTTTCTTCCTAACCCTGAAAATCAAACAAGTTATCTTACTTTGACCAAGTATAAGAAATCCTAATTATGATTTTCTATTCCTTAAAATTGACTTAATTTCTTACAAAAAATATATCAAAATATTGTCCTTACCTTTCAAAATTTTTTTTTAAGTTATATTAGTCATGTTATCCCTCCCCCATACTTATCTCATGCATTGTCCCCAATGTATGAAAGAAATGTATATATGCATGAAATAAAATAGAAAAGAGAAAAGTTACCGATACACTGGGTCAAAAAGACCCATAACCGTTTCATTTACCGGCACCGATTCCAAGAAAGGTTTAAGGCGTTGACCATTTACCTTAAAGTCATTTTCATTGTTGGTGTCACTGATCTCTACAGCACCGTGTGGAAACACGATTTTGACAACGAATAGCCCAGTCCATCTTGATTTTAATTTTCCTAAAAAAAGATGAAGCCTAGAATTATAGAGTAAGACTTTTTGTTCAGGGACAAAAGTTTTTCTTATGATGTGTTTATCATGAAAAATCTTAACTCAATCTTTAGTGATCTTAGCATTTTCATAGGCCTCATTTCTCACCTCCTCTAATTCGGAAATTTGTAATTTTTGAAGGTCACCGGCCTTGGTCAAGTCAAAATTCAACTGCTTGATTGCCCATAAGGCCATGTGCTCTAACTCAACGGGTAGGTGGTAAGTCTTCCTAAAGAATAACCTATAAGGAGACATCCCTAGAATCATCTTGAAAGCGGTCTTGTAAGCCCATTGGGCTTCTACAAGTTTAGTGGACCAATCTTTTCAATTTTAGTTCACAGTCTTCTTCAAAATAAGCTTGATTTGTCTATTGGAGACCTCAAACTGCCCACTGGTTTGAGGATGATAAGGTGTGAACAACTTGTGAGTTATGGCATACTTTCGCATAAGAACTTCAAAGGATCTATTGCAAAAATGAGTACCATTATCACTGATGATAGCACGAGGGGTTCCAAAGTGTGAGAAAATGTTCTCTTTTAAAAAACTTTATGACAACTTTGTTATCATTAGTTCTACTAGGAATAGCTTCTACCCACTTGGACACATAGTCCACAGCAACCAATATGTATTGGTTTCCAAATGAGTTAGGAAATGGACCCATAAAATCGATGCCCCAAACATCAAAGAGTTCTATTTCTAGAATTGGGCTGAGGGGCATCATATCCTGTTTTGAGATCCTTCCAACCATCTGGCATCTAGGGCACGTCTTGCAAAATTCATAAGCATCTTTGAATAAAGTGGGCCAATAGAACCCACTTTGTAGAACTTTTTCAGCGGTCTTGTGGAGACCAAAGTGTCCACTGCATGTAAGTTCATGACAAAAAGATAAAACACTCTTAACCGCCTCATCAGGAATGCATCTCCTAATAATTTATTCCGAACAGTACTTAACAAGATACGGTTCCTCCCAAAAAAAATACCGGACTTGAGATAAGAACCGGTATATATCGTTTGTGGACCAATGAGATGGAGTTTGATTTGTGACTAAGTAATTCACTATATCAACAAACCAAGGTTCCCTAAAGATAGCTAAGAGATTTTCATCAGGAAAGTCCTCATTTATGGGTAATTCGTTGCATTGAGAATTTGGGATTCATGAGAGATGGTCAGTAACGACATTTTCTACGCCTTTGTTGTCTCAAATCTCGAGATCAAATTCTTGAAGAAGGAGGATCCAACGAATGGGTTGGGCCTTGGCATCCTTCTTCATCATGAGGTACCTAAGCGCAAAATGATCGGTGAAAATGATGATTTTGGACCCTAGTAGGTAGGGACGAAATTTCTCTGAGGCAAACACTACTGCCAAGAATTCCTTCTCAGTAGTAGTGTAGTTCAATGAGCATCATTGAGAGTGCTACTAGAGTAGTAAATCACGTGCTGCTTGTTATCAATGCGTTATCCTAGGACAGCGCCTATGGAAAAATCAGAAGCGTCGCACATGATTTCAAACGGCTTAGACCGATTCGGTGCAGATATGATTGGTGCAGAAATAAGCTCTCTCTTAAGCTTCTCCCAAGAATTCATACATTCAGCATCGAAAGTGAAGGACACATCCTTAGCTAGTAGATTAGTCAAGGGCCTAACAATCTTGCAAAAATCCTTAATAAATCTTCGGTAAAAATCGGCGTGTCCTAAGGAGGATCGAATATCCTTCACACATTTGAGCATGAGAAGCTTAGCAATAACCTCAATCTTTGCTCTATCCACTTCAATTCCTTTCTTGGAGATTTCATGACCCAAGACAATTCCATGTTATATCATGAAGTGGCATTTCTCCCACTTTAGTGTCAGATTTTTCTCAGCACAACGTTGGAGGATAAGTTCTAAATGGTGGAGACATTGAGTGAACGAATCTCCATAGATAGAGAAGTCATCCATGAAGATTTCTAAGAATCATTCTACCATATCAGAAAAAAACTCAACATGTAATGGTGAAACATTGCTGGGGCATTGCACAAGCCGAAAGGCATTCGACGATAAGCAAATGTCCCAAATGGACATGTGAACGTAGTCTTTTCTTGATCCTCATAAGCAATAGGAATCTGATTATACCCCAAATAACCGCCCAAGAAACAGTAATACTCGTGGCCTGCCAAACATTCAAGCATTTGATCAATGAAGGGAAGTGTAAAATAATCCTTACGAGTTGTAGCATTAAGCTTTCTATAGTCAATGCAACTCAAATCTTCGTGGGAAGTCGAGTTTGGACCAATTCTTTGTTCTCGTTTTTCACTACGGTGAAACCTGATTTCTTTGGAACCGCGTGGACAGGACTGACCCATTGGTTATCCGAAATGGGATAGATTATCCCATTGTCTAAGAGTTTCACAATTTCAGCATGAACAACCTCTTACATTATAGGTTTTAACCTACGCTGCGAGTCTCTTTTTGGTGTCGCGTCTTCATTGAGATGAATGTGATGTTGAACTATGGTTGGACTCAATCCCTTTATATCGGTCATGATCCAACCAATGGCTTCCCTATGTTTTCTCAGAATTGCTTTAAGATCTTTTTCCTGCCTGTCGTTTAAATGGGAGGCAATGATGACAGGAAAGGTCTCTTGTTCGCCTAGATAGAGGTACTTGAGATGTACAGGTAAGGATTTCAATTTTAAGAAAGTGGAAGGCTCACTGGAAGGATGAGTCTCATTTATTGGCTCCATATTTGGTGAAATAGGGTTCGAGACCCAATTCACAGCAGGCTCAACAACCTGATCAAGATTAAAGTCGTTAGACTCTAACCCGAAATCACACTCAGTTTCTAGTTCCAATTCTTCCCTGTGTTCACTTGTTAAGTTCTCAATGAGTTTGACTTTAACTGTTTGATCTTCAACATCACGGGGTGTTTTCCTACGTTGAAGATATTGACTTCTCTAGTTATGTCTCCAAAGGTTAGCCTCATGACCCATTCCTACAATTAATGATGGCATTAGCAGTAGTAAGGAATGGTCACCCTAGGATAACATGAGTTTGAGCCCTTGGATTGGACACAAATTGTGTCTCTAGAACTATGAAATCAACGGGGTAAATAAACTCCCCGATCCGGATAAGGACATCATTAATTTCCCCTTTAGGAACTTTCACTGAACGGTCAGCCAGTTGGATAGTGACTCGAGTTGGAATATGATCGCCCAACCCGAGTTGTTGATAAATTGAGAATGGAAGCAAGTTGATACTTGCCCCAAGTCAAGGAGTGCACGACTAATCTCGGCTTGTCCTATGGTGCAGGCAATGGTGGGACAACCTAGATCCTTATACTTGACAGGGATCGGACCCGACAGTAGCTCACTAATGTTAATGGTTAAGAAGATCTTTTGGGTACATTAGTCTTTCTCTTCTTGGTGCACATATCCTTAAGAAACTTAGCATAGGATGGGACTTTTTGGATGGCATCAAGAAGTGGCACATTTATCTTCACTTGATTGAAGATCTCAATTATCTTATCCATGTGTGAATTTTGCTTGTTATTTTTCAGCCTATTAGGAAATGGTACTATAGGCTGGTGCACCTGACTGGTTGACTTGTTTGTTTTAGATTCGTCAGATTTGAAAGGATTTGGATTAGATGAGGTGGATGCTTGATTGTAGTTGTGCTGAATAGGATTAGATGGTGTTGACACTTGATTATCAACTTTCTTTCCCGACCTCAATGTATGAACAACATTACATTGATTCAATGATTGATCCTCAGCCAAATGAGCTTGTTGAGAATTCCTAAGATTTATTATTGGATGACTAAAGTAAGGTACCCTTTTGTCTCTCATTCTGTGGAGTGGCTAATTGGCTCATTTGAACCTCTAACCTCTGTATAGTTTGCATGAGAGAATCTTAGTTCTTCATGTATCTTTTCATTTTTCTCTCAAAGTCAGTCATTCTCCTTTCTAGTTGAGGATTCTGGAAGGAAGATTGTGGAGCTTGGTTGTTGATAGTTTGAAAAGTTAGGTGGATGATTGGGAGAATTATGATGAAATTGAAAAAGTTGGGTTGATGATTGGAAGAATTATTGGCATGATGGAAGTGGCTTGACCGTGAGTGGTCATTGTTATTTTGGCTCCATAAGAAATTCGAATGATTTCTCCAGCCAGGATTATACGTTGGTGCATAAGGATTATTGTTTGGCCTTGAAAAGGCCGCATTCATCGGTTCTGAAAAGTGTTGTTGTGCTTGAAACACAGGACACTCCTTGGTGTCACTGACCATTTACCTTAAAGTCATTTCCATTCTTGGTGTCACTGATCTCTACAGCACCGTGTGAAAATACAGTTTTTACAACGAATGGCCCAGTCCATCTTGATTTTAATTTTCCTGAAAAAAGATGATGCCTAGAATTGTAGAGTAAGACATTTTGTTCAGGGATAAATGTTTTTCTTATGATGTGTTTATCATGAAAAATCTTAACTTTATCTTTAGTGATCTTAGCATTTTCATAGGCCTTATTTCTCAACTCCTCTAATTCGAAAATTTATAATTTTTGAAGATCACCGCCTTAGTCAAGTCGAAATTCAACTACTTAATTGCCCATAAGGCCCGGTGTTCTAACTCAATGGGTAGGTGGCAAGCCTTCCCAAAGACTAACCTATAAGGAGACATCCCTAGAATCGTCTTAAAAGCGGTCCTGTAGGCCCATAGGGCGTCTACAAGTTTGGTGGACCAATCTTTTCAATTTTGGTTCACAGTCTTCTCCAAAATAAGCTTGATTTGTCTATTGAAAATCTCAACCTGCCCGTTGGTCTGAGAATGATAAGGTGTGGACAACATGTGAGTTATGGCATACTTTCATATAAGAGCTTCAAAGGATCTATTGCAAAAGTGAGTACCGTTATCACTGATGATAGCACGAGGGGTTCCAAAGCTTGAGAAAATGTTCTCTTTTAAAAACTTTATGACAATTTGTTATCATTGGTTTTACTAGGAATGGCTTCTACCCACTTGGACCCTTTTGTCTCCCATTCTGTGGATTGGCTAATTGGCTCATTGAACCTCTAGCCACTGTATAGTTTGCATGAGAGAATCTTGATTCTTCATATACCTTTCTATGTTTCTCTCAAAGTCAGTCATTCTCCTTTCTAGTTGAGGATTCTGGAAGGAAGATTGTTGAGCTTGGTTGGGAAAGTTTTGTTAATAGTTTGAAAAGTTAGGCGGATGGTTGGGAGAATTATGATAGAAATTAGAAAAGTTAGGTTAATGATTGGAAGAATTATTGGCATGATGGAAGTGGCTTGCATGATTTGACCGTGAGTGGTCATTGTTATTTTGGCTCCATGAGAAATTCGGGTGATTTCTCCAGCCAGGGTACTATGTTGGTGCGTAAGGATTATTGTTCAGCCTTAAAAAGGTCGCATTCATCTGTTCTAGAAAGTGTTGTTCAGCTTGAAATACAGGATACTCCTCAAACACATGATTCATAGATTGACAATAAGTACAGCCCGGAGTTGAAAATTGGTTTGAGCTGACTTGATTGACTGGACTTGGTTCCTTAGTTCTAAAACTTCCAGTCTTCTTGCTAGGTTAGCTAACTTAGCCTCATTAGCTATGGATGATTCAATAGAATGGAGACCTCCTTTTGAGGAGATGGAGTTTGAGTTCCTTGAGTTTTCACTAGTTGGTTCCCATTGGATGGTCTTTTCAGCTAGATTCTCATATAAATCACATCCTTCATTCTCATCCTTCTGCAAAAATTCCCTTGGCACATGCTTTCTAAGAGGGTCTTGATTGAGTAGTCTAAACTGTCATAAAGAATTTAGCATTGTCGCCATTTCTCTATTCTATGAGGAGGACATTGGACAAGAAGGTCTTTAAAGCGTTTAAAGTACCACCAAAACGGTTCACTAGGTTCTTACTTGAATTACAGATGTTCTTCCTAATGAGAGCGGTCTTATAGATTGGATAGAATTTCTTCAAGAAGACCTTGATGAAACCATCTTAGGATGTGATAGAGCCGGCCGCTAAGCTATAAAGCCATTTCTTGGCTAAGTCCTTGAGAGCGAATGAGACAAATCTCAACCTAATAGCATCATCTACAAGGTATGGGATTTTCATCATTAGCATACTTCCTCAAATTCTCTTATGAAGAAATAAGCATCTTCGGACTCTAAGCCATGAAACTTGGGGAGTGTGTTGATGAACTGAGGTTTAAGCTCAAAATTGTATTTACCAACCGATAGAAGTTGGATGCAAGATGGAAGTGAGGTTCTAATGGGATAGAACCTATCCTACAAACATGTCGGTTGAGCCATAACCGGATTTGGTCTTGGTTCAAACTTGGGTGGTAATGTGTTTCTAGTCAACCTAGATGAATTAGGGTCTCTTGACCACACTTGCATGCACAAACACAATCAAACAAGTTTACCAATAGTCAACAAAAATAACCAAGCCTAGTCTAAGGTAACCTTGACCTAGGCAACTCCAAACTGGTTGATTGTCCACAGGAGGTATAATGCAGACTTTGACCACAAAATCAGTCAGGTCAGGGCAAGATCGGTAGGAGGTATCCACGCAAAAATGACGAGCCTAATTAAGCCAAACCACCAGCTTTCGGGGTTTGGCCCCTCAATCCCTTTTCTAGACACTGATTTGGCAGGAGTCAAATTCTAACACCTTCCCCCTTAGGATAATCTTCTAGCGAGTTCGAGATGTCCCTAAGGCCAACATCTATTAGATTTTACTTAGGCTTAGGTTGTGCGTGCTTGGAGATGGTTTGTGGGTTAAGGAAGGGTAATGACTTCCCTATCTTATCTTGATTTGGGTTTTGCACTTAAAATTGATTGTGCAGAGTGTGCAAGATATAGAAAAGTAACATTCACAAGCAAATATCATCCAAGAATGTTCCCTAAACTATATGTTATCATACGTACCTTGTCTCCAGCTATCTTCAACAGTAATGTAAAGGAAACGTAATTAGACAAATGCCTAGAATGCAAGTCTAAACATTTTTTAAGCAATTAACAATCACTTAGATTACTGTTGGGTAAAAACAGGGAGTGTGAATATCAGATATAGCAAGAATAGTACACAAAAACTGTATTTTTGCAAAACGATATGTCTTGCAAAAAAGAGTTTTTTTAGTAGTCCACAAATTTTCAAACTTGCGCTGCAATTTCTTGAAATTCTGTTTCCTACTTTCGAGAGTAGGGGCACAGAATAGCAAGTCTTCTCCTGTAAAACTTGAGTGCTAAATCTGATTCCTTAGTGTCCCTGAAACAAGACACCAAACTTGTTAGAAAATAATTACACAGTTCCCTCCCCGATAATGACGCTAAAAATTGATTGCAAAGTGAAAGTGATAAGAATTACCGTCTAGCTTTAGGCTAATGGGTCGTGTCCTCGAGGAGAAATGCGATGAAAGCTTTTCGGTGCTTTTGTTTAGAAAGTAAAGAATGGTGTTGTTTTTTTTCTTTTTAGCTAAAAAGAGAATGGAGAGAAGGGAAGTGATTAAAAAAAAATTAAAAACTTAGAGAAGGCTTTGAAAAAGGTGATCTTAAAAATAATGTTGGAGATTGTTTGGTGGTTTTTAATATAGAAAAAAGATCTAGGCTCACTATCTTACTACTCAATGATATGTTCTTCCCTTGAAATTCTTAGTACCTGAATTTGATCATAGGCAAAAACTTAAGTTTTAATTTCGAAAGTCTTAAGCAAAGTAAATAAGATTGTTTGAAAAAGTTTAACTCTTTTTCTTAAGAAATCTTCTTGAACTAAATGTTAAATCATCAAGTTTTCTTTGAAATATGAAATAAAAGAAAGTTCAAGTGATATTTTAAAAGAAATAGAAGTTTAGAAATTCAAACCCTTCTCATGTGCCTTCAAAGATACTTTCAAAGAAGAAAGGCTTAGTTTAAGGCATACATATGATTTCGCTGGGTTCTTTACATCAAAAACTGAAAACAAGAGAGATCGAAGAGAGAGACAATAGTGAGCCTAGAAAATAAGTTTTGCTACTCATGAAAGACGTAAAACAAGATATGTAAATAAAATAAGACATACCCGTGAGTGGAGTAGAAGAAGAGAAAGCTTGATCCTTTATTGATGTCACTTCAATCTTCAGATTACAATCATTCTCTCTCTCTCTCACTGGTGTTGGAATGAACTATAAATTAGAAAATAGAGACACAACTTCTCAATACTATCTAATAAGGAACCTAAACCCTAAAAACAAAGAAAAAAACTTAAACTAATTTCTGGTCCCTTTTTCTCTAAAAAATACAGTATTTATAGGTAAACACCAAACGGGAGATGGCGTACGAAGATAAAGGGAGCAAACGCTTCCCCAATAGAAGCCAAACGGCCGCAGAAACGCGGCTTTGGCCACGTTTTCGCGGCCTGGGTATGGCCAGGTGGCCACACCCGGGGGTTACACCTCCTTGTTTTGTGTTTTGACTTTATCTTCTGCTGTTTTTCCCATTTCAGCTCCAGGATTTGACAAAATGACCTTTGATCTTTGATTTTAACCACTTGATTTGGGAAGATTCATTTTAACTGATTTTTAACCTGTCTGATTTGCCATGATCTGTCTTGATTTTCTGATTTTAAATTAATTCTGAATTAAATCAGAATTTGATGGGCTTTGGGCTCGTTTCTCTTCCTATCCTTTAGCAATGGGCCTGCAGTTTATAAAGAAAAATAGGACTTATTAATATAATTTATTAGATAATAAACATGATAATGTGACAATATATATGCAATATATGTGACCGATCAGCTTGCACAGCTTCTCATGTATTTATGAGAGAGATTACTCCCTTTCCTGAGACTAAGCACTCAAATGTTTTAACTTCGCCTGCGCTTCAAATTTTGAAGTGGTAGCAGCGAGGTTAGGCCATGGGGCTTATAAATAGGACCTTTGTAGTCCTTTTCAGAGAATTTTTTCTTCAATGAGTCTACCATAGAAACCTTATCTTCCCTCCTTGCTGCCTTTTGAAACACCAGGGTCTTCACCCGTTTCATCTCTCCAAAATTGAGGTCCATGATATCTTTTCATTGTCCAAGAATGGAGGCTGAGGCTCCTGAGGCAACGGAGACCTTCACCACTGTCGTTACCCGACCTATAGATGGTGAGTCTCGACTGTTTAGAGACTCCGTTAATTAATTGGCTACTTTATGGAATTTATCTCCCTCAATTTTAACTTTACTAGCTATTTCAGGGATTAATTTCCCTTGATCTTTGCCTTAGGCAAACTTGAAACCCAGAGATTTAGTTCTTTCGAGCTTTCTGGCGAAGCTAAAACTTGCCTGATTCGGCGAAGACGTTCTTCTAGGCGAGGCTTATGCCTTGGCCTTTCTTAGAGTCTGGCTAGCCTTACCATACAGGCGAGGTTATGCCTTGTCTCTTTTAAGGCAAGTCAAGCCTTGCCATTTAGGTGAGACTAGGACTTAACCTTTTCTAAACCAATTTAGCCTTGCCATACAGGCAAGGCTAGGACTTGACATTTTTAAGGTTAGTCCAGCCTTGTTGTTTAGGTGAGGCTAAGACTTCACCCTCTCTGGGCCAACCTAGTCTTGCCATATAGGCGAGGCTAGGACTTGGCATTTTTAAGACTAGTCCAGCCTTAATGTTTAGGCGAGGTTAGACTTGGCCTTTGCTAGGCCAGTCTAGCTTTGCCATATAGGTGAGTTATCCTTGGCCTTTTTCAGGCGAGGCTAACCTTGCCGTATAGGCGAGGCTATCATTGGCCTTTTTTCAAGGCATAAGTGCCTTTCAAGCTCTCGAGCATTTCGCCTCTGTATAATCAGAAGTTTAACCTCAAGGCAGAGTTAGTTCTGCTTGTGGAGCGAGACTGGATCTGAATCAGTTCCATTTAGGGGGCGAGGCTCTGACTTAACATTTTCTTTTTTACTCAATGCTAACCCACTTATATACTTTTTCGTTTTATAGTGCATTCTACTCCTGATCTATTGAGCAATCTCTTCGACTCGACGATGAAGGAGAACAGGAGTATGCATCTTCATTTTCAAGCCCAGACTTTAATTATCAGTAGGAAGAATATGTTGGAGTAGCCGACACTAATTCCAGATGGAGACCAATGGTTATTTATTCAAGATAACCCACTTAGTTGCAGACTTGTGCTGTTGAGCTCAACGTATATGGAGAACTGTGTCATTGTTTTGGCCAATATCTTACCTTTGCTGGGTCACTGCACAAGATATTTGAAGGTCACAGGAAAAGAGTGTCACCAGTAAGGTCTCGGATCCTCCATTCGCTAATTTTATTCAAAGAATGACAACGGCGAAGAACCCATGCTGATTGGATGACTTTCTGGTGGTAAAATCTTCCATTTAGCGAAGGATTATGGCCTTGTGAGGGGGAGGCTTTTCGTGGCCAATTGGTCTAGTGGACTCAGAATGTCTCGCTGCATTTTGACTTTGATGACTGCCCTCTGTTTGGTATAGAGAATGGTTCGTGTAAAGTTTCCTTGAATCAACTGAAAGATTACAACGGACTAATGCTCTGACTACAAGGGGGGAAGATATTGAGTCTTGAATCTCCCCTTGTTTAGTGCTGGGTTCTTCAAGTGGCGGTGGAGAGTGAATCTTGTTCTCTGTTGACCGGATGATCGTCGGGATCGTCAGGGATCTTCTCTTTGGCTGGTAGAAGGAGTAACACAGCTCTGTCTACCAAAACTCTCAAAGAGAAGGTAGGCAAAGTGGCAACTCGTACGCAGCGAGCTTGTTGAAGAGTTGAGCTCTCTCTTTTCTCTCAGAAATCCCTTCACCGAAAATTCGACCACTTCTTCATAGCGACGGGGCTATTTATAGGGGTTTTAGGGACGTACGTGCCTCCTAAAAACACTCCATAATGGGGGCTAACCTTCCCCGTTATGTGGGCCGTGATTGGCCCCGAAACCGGGACGGTTACAACTGAGACGCGGGAGTCAACCCACGCGCCTTGGAGCTGCTGAGACGCGGGTTTCGACCCTCGCGCCTTGATGCGGCTGAGACGCGGGTTTCGACCCTCGCGCCTTGGTGTTGCTGAGACGCGGGTTTCGACCCTCGCGCCTTGGTGCGGCTGAGACGTAGGTTTCGACCCTCGCGCCTTGATGCTGAGACGTGGCTGTTGAGTCTCGCGCCTTGGTGTTGAGACGCGGCCAAAATTAGCTTTGCGTCTAGAACTTGGAATTCTGCTTTTCAATGGCTTGTCTCTTAGTTTTTTTTTTTAGACAGCCTACAGAACCCCCTCCAAAGTTTTTGATATTCCGTAGTTAACTGGGACGAATTTCGAAATACTTTGGACTCTAGCTGAATTCACCTCTATGACTGGACTGTTAATGCTCCAGGTTTGATCTTATCTAGAGTTGGTCTTCGTGAGTGTACTGTTGAACTCTTTGAGGCCACCAGAGTTGATCGTGTTGAGTGTCTAGATACACAGTCTAAACCTCCCCGATTGCTTTTAGTCTGTCATGGACGCATTTTAAGCCAAGAGTGGACGATCGTCTGCTCGTGCCAGTGTACTGTTGAAACTGATTTGCAGAAGCAAGGACTGAACGCCAGTTCTTTTTGAAGAGCAGAGATGGTACTGCTTTACAGACGCTACTTTCATGGGGTGCGCCTTTTGGAAATGGAAAACGCGACTGGTATTCCATTGGGCAGACGCGATGCTAGGCCGGATTGGAAGGATGCGAACTTCGGAGAGATGCGCCTGTTGGGTGCGAATCCGTGCCATGTTATGAGTGCACCGCCACTTGTTCTGGGGAACCGTCGGGACATCACCTTTTGGCGCGCGAACTTCCCGGTTCATTAAATGATCTGTTCCACGCGTCAAGCGATGACTCGCTGTAGAGCTAATCGAGCCACGCGCCGCGTATCTTTGCAAATCTTTGTGCCTATAAATGGCAACAGTCGGAGAGATATCTTCTTCTTCTCCGAGCGCATCTGTTAGGGTTTTTTGAGAAAAAGGAGTCTTCTCTTTCTCTTTCTATTTCTTCATTGTTCATCATCGGATTTTTGATTAACGATGGCACCCAAAGCTAAACCCACCGCATCATCTTCAAAAGCGGCCGTCGCCGAGGCCCAGAGGGGCGGTTCCTCCGCGCAGGAAGTCCTTTTCCCAGGTATAATGCCGTTTAGGCTTAACCTTCACCATTAATGGAAGTTCATGGAACCCCTAAAAAAAATCTTTTTTTTTTTTTGAGGAGAACCGTGAACACAGAATATAAACCATGTTTGATTCTCAGACGCGGTCTCAGACGCGGTCTTTGAGTTGATAACCAAGGCGCGGGTTTGATGACCCGGTGCCAGTGAGCCCTGCAGTTCGGATTCTTCACTTAGAATATTTCTAATTGTGAAGGGTTCGGAAGCGGACTTGATTCTTACGTTCTTATGACATCAGGTGCTGATTTTTTATGAATCTGGCACCTGAGCCCAAGTACTTAAGAGATTTTTCATAAGTCTTGGTTTTCAAAACGCGGGCTTGATCCTGCGGGTCTCACATCTGGACGCGGATTTGCAGGTCTGGACGCGGATTTTGATAATTCCTGCGTCCAGTGTCTCTTCTGCGCGGATTCTCAAGTCTAGACGCGAATTTTGATAATTTCTGCGTCCAGTATCTTTTCTGCGTCTGGAATATAGACACTTAACACATTTTTTTTGATAAGATGTCTGATCAAGTGTCCTTTTCTTTTGCAGTGCCACACTCTTCTGCTCCACTCTCCAAGAAGCGCCACTTTGGGCACGTAGGTGGTGCTGACCGTGATTTAACCTTTGCACTGCAAAGGACTGTACTTGTGACTGCTGACAAGTCGCAGGAGCGCAAGAAAAGGCTCTCCAATGTTGACATGATAACTTTTTGGGAGCTTATGACTGACGCAGCATTCACAACGGATGCTCGCGTTCCGCTGGAGAAGCCTGCCTTCTTCTTTGGAGACCATATCGGCGATGGCGGCTATTTCATGTATGACGGAGATTATAAATGGCTCCGCCAGATAGGGGATAGAAGATTTTTTCTTCCGGACATGGAGAGGATGTACCCGCTGTCTTATCTCCAGCACATGTCCGTCCCTCGGAAGATGAAATGGGACCTTTCCCGATATGTCCCTGAGATTACTCTCGGTGACTTAGGCTCCAAAAGGGTATACCGTTATGATAGTCATGATAGGGCGGTTCTCGGCCTGTTCCCCGGGTCGCTCAGGACGATCCCTCGGTTGGAGAAACACCAAAACTTGGCACCACTTTCCTCAACGCATTCATGAAAGTGGAGGGTGATTTTCCGGTTGAGTTCCGTTCGCCCGGGTGGGTTCATTCCACCGAGAAGTATTGGTGGGGCAGGATGGTAAGCTTCGTCCTTGCTGACCTTAGGGACTTGTTGGAGCAAACGGATTTGTACCAAGCAGTCAGGGTCGTCCAGTATGGTATCCCGCCGAGTTCTCAGAACTTCTTCGGGATCCTGGAGCGTTACAATCCTTTGACGGGGACATTCTTCACTCCGGTCGGAGAGATGGGCCTTGCCCTGCACGAGTTGCATGAGGTCTCGGGGCTGGCAACAGGGGACTCTCCCTATGAGGAATATGTCCCAACCACTGAGGAGCTCAACCTTATGAAGAAAGGGTCTCCTCAAGTGTACGAGACTTATTGGGAGGTGTTATGTCACTTCCACATTTGCGGTCAGGTAACCTCTTGGAGGTTGGGAGGAGTCAAGCAGCTGTCTTGGGCCAGCTACTTGTTTAACGGCATCAATAAGAAAGACAATCCGGTAACCCGACTGGCTCCCAGCTCCGACAAGGAGATTGACGATAGGATTAAGGCTTCTGAAGGCTTCTACACCACGGTTTCGAACGAGGATGTTTTCGAACCTGACATGGTTTTCGAAAGCTTTCATCATCAAGCCCGGGTTCCTATCTCCGATCGAGCACTGTTGGCGGGCTTCTTGATGCTGTGGTTGAAGCGCTGTGTGGTGCCCACACTGCCACATGAAGTCGTTGTTGCCGATGTAGTGTACCCGGCGGTGCTCCTGGCCTATGGCAGTCCCATAGCCCTTCTCCCGGCCATGGCGGCTGGCATTCAAAGCGGGTTGCGGGCGTTAACCCAGGCTTTCTGCGAGGCAGGGAAGGCTGTCGACTCCCATGGCAAGCCGATTGTTGACTCAGAGGGGAAGCCGACGGTGAAGCGCCCCAACCCTCGGGTCGAGCTGCCCTACACGTACTTAATGGCTTGGTACGTGATGCACTGCCCCTCTCTGATGACGCCGGTGCCTTGGAGTGAGGGTTTTGTCCCTTTTGTACAGCGGTTGGAGGGTTGTGACTGGCGTAATACTTACATGTATTATGTTCGAAAGTGCATTTTGTCTGCTTCGAACTACCAGCTTAACCGCTGCTTCCCCGAGATTCCTGGTGCATCTTTCGGGGAACTATTTACTGACTCCGCAGGCCAAGATGATTTCACTAGACTGTCAACGGGGATTTTCTGGTGGTTGGTTAACATCCGGCCTGGGTATGTGCTTTTCCGGCAAGGTACTTCATGCACGATCGAGCCATATATGCCGAATCGCTTCGCCCGACAGTTCGGCTATGATCAACTCTACGTCGGCAACCCCAATGCTCGACTCTCCTTCAGTGGGAACTTGTTCGAAGGTGCTCGGGCTTGGTACTATAGTGTGGCCGGAGGGACGGAAGCAACTTTCCGTCTACCTCTCAAGGAGCCAAAGGGCCGTACCAGCTTCAGCTTCTGTACTTGGTACTTCCAGGCCAACCAAACACCATACTTTATTCTGGAGTATTCATGCATTGAGAGTATCAATGCAAATTTCGAAGCAAGGTCGGGGTCCGATAAACGCTCACGAGGCGTCGAGCAGTATCTGAAGGCTCTGAGGGAAGTCGGGAGAGGGTCGAGGGAGGAGCCACGAGCAACAAAGGCTCGACAAGCGGTGAGTAAGCGTGCTCGAGGCTCTACTTCTACTGCTGACCCTGCCCCAAAGAAGGTCCGGAGAGACTTGACGGCTGAAGTTTCTCTATCCGAAGACATCCCTGCTGGTGTTGAGGAACCGAGGGAAGAAGAGGCAGATGAAGAGGCTGTCCCCTTAGTCCGTGCCCATAGGTTGCGCAGCAGGGGCTGCAGGAGTTCAGAGGAAGGAGAGCCTGCTGACGAACCGACCGCCGCTGACGAGGCCGAGCAGTTCGAAGTTGACATCATGAGCGGAGGTGATGTTGAGATTCCGGGGGTCTCAGCTCAGCCCGGGTTTTTCTCGGCTCACGAAAGGAGAGATGAGGCACAACAACCTGGGTCTCCAAGTGTGTTCATCTCCAGTCCTCGGATAGTTGACCCCAGCCCTACCACTGGGGTAATTGGTGGCAAGGCTCCGGCTACCGAGGCCTCTCGCGTTGAACTGCCGTCTTCCTTATCCGCAGAGGGAAGCGATTTTGAGGATGAGGTCGACTATGGTGACGAACCCGCTCCTCCTGATCCGAGTAAATTCTCACACATCTCGGAGGAGGAAATACATGGGTGCGAGCCGTTGACGGCATCACCACTGGCGGCAGTTATTCCCGCTGAAGGTATTTTTTTTTTACCTTCTGACTTAATTTCTCTTTTCATTTTAAAGAGGAGGTTTTAACATTCTCCTTTTATGCTGCAGGGTTGGCCGAGGATATTGAAGCTGCAACCTCCTCGCATATCGAGGAGATAGTGCAAGAGTTGACCCAGCCGGAAGGAGTTGAGACTCCAACCGTCGAGATGCCTCCAGAGAAGGAAACTACTGAAATCGGGGAGACTCCCACTCTGCAGGACGAGGAGGCAACCACTAAAGCGAGGGAGACTTCTACTCTGCAGGATTCGCCCAAGAATTCGACATCTCTGGACCTCCAACTTGGTAAGGAAGTTTTGATGTCTTGGATGTTTCTCTTTTCATCATTGTAGCTAATGTTGAGATAATTTGCAGAGAGAACTGGGGGGGCTCAGGTGGAGAGTCTGACGGTCGGTGCCCCTCCGGAAGGCCACACAGCTCAAGCCTCGGCCGAGGTTTCTGAGGAGGTCGAGCTCACTACTCTGTCATCAGCTGTGGAGGTTCCTGCAGAGGTAGCACCCTCAGAAGCGCTAGTGGCTACTCTTGCTCCTGCCGTACCGGTGGTTAGCCCGACTCTTACGCGAGAAGAGCCGGCTTACATCCCTCACCCCGTGATAGAAAGGGGGTTGGGGAGCACCTCGGGCGATGATACTATGGAGTTCCTGACACGCAAAATGGTGTAGCAGTTCTTTGACTCGATGCGATAATGCATCGATTTCATCCTGTCTGGGGGTAGCTCCTTTGAATTCGCCCGGATGTTTCTCGGAAACTTGGCCGAGAACATCAAGTTGGCCGGAGGCCCTTCGCTAACCCAGGCGTGTCTGCTGGTGGTGGAGCAGCTGGGACAAGACCTGAGAGAGCTTCGATCCCTGGAGGATGCCGGCTCATTCCACGAAGCCCAGGAAACTCTGAATAGGCTCCTTGCTGCTCAAGAGCAGGAGCGAAGGGAGGTGGAAGAGAAGATAATCGATAACACCCGTCTTCTTGAAGGTTTCCAGGCTGATCATCAACGGCTAGCGGTCGAGTCCAAGGAATCTGTCATGATCATACAGGCTGCAAAGCAGGCTATCCTTGACTCTCGGGCTGCTATAGCCAGGACTGAGGCCATGATTGCTTTTAACGAACAGAGGCTTGCTACCTCTGAAAAGAGGCTAGCGGAGTTAGAGGCTGCCAAGGCGCAAGTTGAAGCAAACCTCTCTGTTCGTTCATCCGAGTTGGAATCCCTCCGAGTACAAGCGCAGGGATTTTTATCTGAGGCGGATCTGCGGGCCCAAGCTCTCATGGAGGCTGAGAAGGCGCGTCAACATAAGATACATCGCCTTAGAGAGCAAATCCGTTCCTTGGCGAACCAGGACTTGTAGCCTTCTTCTTTTTTTTGTAAAGAAAAAGGACACTCTATTCACCAAGAGTGTTTGTACTTGCTTTTACCATTTTTTTTTGATAGTAAAAGTCTTTGAAGTTCTTGTTCCATCTTTATTGCCTTGTTGTAGATGAATTCAACTTCTTTTAATGAAACGCGGCGTTGACTCAAGTCTTCTTGATGAGACGCGACATTGATTCATAGGAACCTAGATAGAACTAAGTTTTTTCTGATGAGGCGCGGCATCAAATCATAGAGAGAGAGAGACGCGGTCATCAGTTCATAGGAACTTAGGCAGAACTAAGTCCTTGAGACGCGGCGTCAATTCACAGAGAGAAACGCGGGTTTAATTAACGCGAATCTGTCCTGCTAATGAAGACGCGGTTCAAGTGGACGCGAAGGACGCAGTTTTGAGTGGGACTCACTGGTCGCAGTCCTTAAGGATCAGTGCTGGGTCTTTTGACTAGGTGCAAAAATCCTTCACTACCCATGCAGACACAGCTCCTCTGATGAAGACGCGAGGGACGCAGCCTTGCGTATTTTTTGACTAATCCCACAATGGCCTAAGTCTTTTGCTGAATTAAGTGCTTTCCCTTAAAATGGGCCCCGTTTGCTGAAGGGACGCAACTTTGGGTCACGCGGACATTCCTCTGGAATGCAGGTGGACGTCATTCAGTCTGAAAAGGGAACGTGAATTCCTGGACGCGGCTTTCTCATCTGCGTCTTGATGTAACTTCCCAGACGTTAAATGCGGCCTGACTTAAAGATTTCATGAGATCTTTCAAGTCTTCACTGACGATTGGAAAACCGGGTCGTCCGTTGTTTCCCGAAGCAGTTGTCCACGCGTTGGTTCCTCATTGGACTCAGGCGTTAATGCCTTTTAATGCAAAACCGGCGCTGGCGGTTTGAGACCAGCGTCTGCGACGCTTCCGAAGCAATGTTCCACGCGTCAGACTCCTATTGGACTTTGACGGTCGTGCGGTCATTAAGGCCGACGGGAACCATTAATGGCAGTTATCAGGGGCTGCCTATAAATAGGGCTCACCCTCTCCCTCTTTGATAACCCAAACTTAGACTGTTTTCTTTTGATTTGCTCTGAGAAATTCCGCCTTCCTCAGAGTTTTTAACAGGGGTCTGTCTCCATGGATGAAGGTGACTCTGTGGATGAAGATGACCCAGAGCTTTCATGCTTCTGTTTGGTCTCTTCAGGAGAAAGCATCTCTTTGATCATCTTTCATGTCCACGTTTTAATGCAGAGAGTTCAACTCTTGATAGAGGCCTTTGCGGGTATGCCGTCCCGACTTGCCATGACATTTTTAGTCCACCCAGGCTTGCACCTTGGCATCTCTTAAAGAGATAACAATCTGGATGAAGTCTTAGTTGGTGCATTCCTTTTTTGTTTGGAATTTGCGCCATCGACTTGAACTTCTCTGGACGCGAGTAAAGAAGTCTTTGGCACTTGGCGCTGGCTTTGCTCATGAAGCTCGCGTTTTAGGGCCACTGACTTGGATGAATTCCAACTCGGGTTGAAGGTTTCAGACCCGAATCTTGCAACTCCTGTTCATTCAACAGGGAGATGGCAATTTTTTCGGCGTCTGAGTCTTTTCGCGCCTGGTGTGTTTGACGCAGATGCAGAAAATTGGACTGCGTTTGAACCCTGCGTGTATCACAGTTTTAACTCGCATCTGTTTCTGCTACCGCGGAAGTTTTGGCTCACTGCGTGGGTCATTTCCGCGTCTGTTGTCTTCGGCAATAACTGCGTCTGTCACTTAGTTTTCTCTGTTGAAGTGTACTAAGTTCCAGATGTTCTGATTCCTTTGTTTATTCCTTGCAGGTAGGCTTGATCATCTTTTTCTCGTTCGCTGGGCCCGTGGGAGAATATATCGGTCGGCGAACTTGTTCGATGTTCGTCCACAAGGGAAGAAATCACAGTCTCTGTCGTCCACAAGGGAAGAAATCACGATCCCTGACGGGGACTTAACCCTCGTCAAGATCTCATTGGACGCGATGCACCAGTCATGCTTGCGGGCTGGTCACGGTCACAGTGGGTATGGCGGCGAGGGGGTTACGGTGGATATAGTGGCAGATAGCATCCCCTTCCTCTCTCATCCCAGAAGTGACATCGAGGACACTCCATGTTTGTTGGATGGCCTTCTGGCGAAAGAGATGCTCATGAATAAAGGGTTGCATGGCTTTCTGCTGCCACCGGACCTCAAGAACACCATTGCTCTTAGTTTAGTCAGCTAGGGCTCTTTCGATGTTTACATCATGCATCGTGGTGCAGCCAGCTTCTATTGTCGCCACAGTTTGGCGCTTTTCCAAACATCGTGCACTTGGAATCGGATGCGGCTTCAAGGAGTGAGTACGGCCTCTGAGAGAGAGAGAAGGACTTCTTTGTACTCCTTAATTGTAACACTCAATCTTATTGTATAAGAGAGCGTTTTGTATCACTTTCATATGCCTGGATATAAATAAAAGTGACATTTTTCTTTCTGCCTCTTTCTATTGTCTTAAACCTTTTGTCTTCAGTCAGATGCATAGAAGCAGAAGATCTTTGACTTCGTCAAAATTATGATGATAATCTTAATAAGTCAAATTTTGTAGGGAAAGACCATATTTTAGGAACTTTCACAATACTGTCAGAGGTGTAATATTAACTTGACAGAGATGAAATAATATTTGGTGGACCTGTCAATCTATAAAGGAGAATGACAAGTGAAACTCGTACCCCCAGGGGAAATGGCCTTTATCAAGGTTTAGGATTCACTTGATTAAGCTCAGCTGGGGATTCGAAGGAAAACACTGTTAAAGGTGTAGTATTAACCTAACAATGTGTTTTGGTAGACTTGTTATCTGTTGAAGAGAATAACAAGTGAGACTAGACTCGCAGGGAATCTAGGAAAATCTTTACCGTTAGAGGTGTGATATTAACTTAACGGGTTGAAAGTTGTCTTGCCAGAAGTGTGGTGTTAACTCGACAAGAATGTGAATAAGAGGTGTGATATTAACTTGACTCAGAAGCATTTCAGCTTTTGTTTGGGAAAACTGAGAGTGTCACTGACATAAGTGTGATGTTTAACTTGACAGTGAGGGTAATGCTAGAGGTGTAATGTGGAACTTAGCATTGGTCATCTCGGCTTGGATAAGGAAGTCGAGGAAAAGTCATGGCCATAGGTGTATTGTTGAACTTAGCAATGACTTAGATGCTAGAGGTGTAATGTTAACTTAGCATCATTCGTTTCAGCTTCAACACGGAAGTCTGAAGGAAAGTGACTGTCAGAGGTGTAATATTAACTTGACAGAAGCTTGGTGTACTGTTTAGAAGTATAATATTAACTTAAACAGTAATTTTGTCAGAGGTGTGATATTAACTTGACAGAAACTTGATTTGCGATATGAGCAATTTGAGGACCTGTCATCCTATTGATGAGAATGGACAGGTGGAGTTTGAAGTGCCAGAGGTATAGTGTTAACTTGGCAACAACTGTATTTTGTAGACCTACCATTCTGTGGATGAGAATTGGTAAGGGATTTTGGAGGGGAGAGTGGAGTTGAGTCCACTTAGGATTTTTAGCAAACCCTCAGCTATCAACGGATTTGAGGTGTCTTTACCAACTACCGTTTGAGTTGGGCTAGCCATACTATTTCCCTCAGCATGATGAGTTGTCGAAGACTTATGTTAGGCTTAGAAGCCAACATTTTCCTCTATCCTTAGCTGTCGGAGGCATCGGATGTTTTAATGAAGAAATTCTTCTTGTTTTGATCAGAGGTGTAATTTTGAACTTGATCTGAGGAAGAATACCATTTAAGGATAGTATTTCTTCAAGAACCTGCCATTAATAGGCATCATGAGTGTATCGCCATTGAGGTTATGAGGCGATATGATCCATTCGAGTAGACTGACTCTACAACAAACGGTCCTTCCCATTTGGGTTGGAATTTTCCTTTTGTCTTGTGCGTCATCACCATGGGTCTTCTGACGGCTAAGACAAGATCGCCTTTCCTGAAAGTCCGCACCTTAACTTTCTTGTTGAAGGCTTTGGTAATTCGAGCTTGGTAAAGCTCGATTTGTTGTTGGGCCTGCAAACGCTTATCGTCTAAGGCCTCCAATTCTTAGAATCGCTGTCGATGCTTCTCCTCTGTTGTCATCTCCGCTGTCAAGGCGACGCGTAGAGATGGAATTTAGATTTCCAGTGGAAGCACGGCTTCACACCCATATACCAAAGAAAATGGCGTGGCTTTAGTTTGGGTTCGCACAGTTGTGCGATAGGCCCATAAGCATTCACCTAGCTTATCGTCCCAGTCTCGTTGACTTTTCGAGACGAATTTCTTGAGAAGCTTGCCAATGGTCTTATTGAAAGCTTCTGCGAGGCCATTAGCGGCAGGATAGTATGTCGTTGAGGACACACTCTGGATTCTAAACTTGGCGCAGAATCTCTGGAACGCCTGGCTGATGAACTGGGGTCCATTGTCATGGACAATTCGCCGAGGTACACCGAAACGGTAAATAACGTGATGTTTCACGAACTTGATCACGTTAGACGATTTTACCTCCTTCAGAGGAATACTTCGGCCATTTAGAGAAATAATCGGTTATTGCCAAAACAAACCGATGTCCCTTTGATGATGGTGGGCTGATAGGACCAACCACATCCATCCCCCACATTTCAAATGGCCAGGTAGAGGTCGTGGAGTGGAGGTACCCTGGTGCTTGATGGATGAAATCGCCGTGCACTTGGCAGGCGTGACATCTTTTGGCATAAGTGATGGCATCGGCAATCATCTTGGGCCAGTAGTAACCCAATCTTTGGAGTCGATGTGCCAGTTTTGGGCCAGGTTGATGGGCTCCACACATACCATCGTGGGCTTCTTTCAATACCTCTTGGGCCTCCTTTGGTGAGAGGCACCGAAGCAAGACCCCGTCATGCGATCGACGATACAATGTTCGTGCAATCGCATTGTAGTAAAATTTAGGTGCTTTCCTTCGAATGGCAGCCGCTTCCTTGGCGTCCTCAGGCAGGATGCCATACAAGACATAGTCGATATAGGGGAATCGCCAGTCTTTAAGCTCTGGCCCGGTTGACAATTCTAGTGCTTCTTTGCCTTGATACTCTCCTTTTCACTCCTTATAGTCTTTGAGGGCAGTTCTCGGGTAATACAGGTCGTGGCTGTAGACGAATACCTTCTCCATTGCTCCAGCTGGAAGAGCTAAGGAGGCCGCGAGGGACGCCAGTGCATCTGCATGCGCATTTTGCTTGCGCGGTACATGATCGATGTAGAAGTTTGTGAACCTCTCGGGCATGTGGATAGTTGCGTTGTAGTAGGGTATTAGGTCCTCATGTCTGACTTCGTACTCCCCGCGAACTTGGCTAACAATGAGTTTGGAGTCACCGTATGCCTCGAGATTTTTAACGCCAATCTCATCGGCGAACTGCATCCTAATCAAAAGAGCGTTGTATTCTGCTACATTGTTGGAACAAGGCTCAGTTAATGAGACAGCTCGGGAATCACATAATTCTGTGGCGAGACGAGTACTACTCCTACTCCCGCTACAATGTGTCCTTTTGGGCTTGTTCTGGATGCACCGTCAAAGAAGAGTTGTCACACTTGACTTTCGAACAATGTCTGAGTTAGGCAGGCTTCAGCGACCTCATCTGGGAGATCGTCGTAAAGTTTGGTTGCCCTCGGATCTGGATGCTCAACCAGGAAATCCGCCACCGCTTGTCCTTTAATGGCCTTCTGTGGTAAAAAGTGCATTTCATATTGAGATAACAATATGGCCCATTTTGCCAGTCGGCCATTTAGCGATGAAGGTTTTGTCATGAGTAACCTCAAGGGGTTGACTTTTGATATGACATTTATGGTTTGGCCCGCCAGGTAGTGTCGCATCTTCTGAATGGCGAACGCCAGTGCCAAACATTCCTTCTCGAACGGGTTGTACCGATGTTCGGCTCCGATCATTGTTCTACTCAGATAGTAGATCGCTTGCTCTCGTCCTTGATCATCATGCTGAGCTAGTAGAGCTCCCAAAGAATGATCCATTGCCCGGACGTATACCAGGAAAGGTTTTTCGGATATCGGAGCTGCAAGGACTAGTGGTTGGGTGAGGTATTGCTTGATTTCCTCAAATGCTTGTTGACAAGCGTCGTCCCAAATGAATGAGACACCCTTCTTCATTAGCTTAGTGAAGGGTTGGCATCTTCCGGAGAGGTTTGAGATGAACCTACGGATGTACGCCAATCGTCCTTGCAATCCCCTGAGTTCCTTGAGATTTCTCAGAGGTTGCATCTCCTGGATAGCGCGAACCTTTTCCGGGTCCAGATGAATTCCCGTGGAGGTTACAACAAATCCTAGGAATTTGCCACTGGCCACCCCCAGGAAGGACTTGGTGGGATTCATCTTCAACTGATGAGCTCGCATGATGTCAAAAACCACCTTCAGGTCAGCTATGTGATCATCTTTAGTGCCGCTTTTTACCGCGATGTCGTCAACATAACATTCCACCGTTTTGCATATTTGCTGATGGAAAATGGCATTCATGGCCCTTTGATATGTTGCCCCTGCATTCTTCAGTCCGAAGGGCATGACGGTGTAGCAATATACCCCTAGAGGTGTCCTGAAGGAGGTATGCTTTTCGTCATCAGGATACATTTTAATTTGATTGTATCCTGAGAATCCATCCATGAAGGACATTCGTTTGAATCCACAAGTATTGTCAATCATGACATCTGTGATTGGCAGTGGGAATTCGTCTTTGGGGCAAGCCTCGTTTAGATCACAGAAGTCGATGCAGATCCGGATCTTCCCGTTCTTCTTGGCAACTGGGACAATGTTGGCTACCCAGTCGTGATGTTGTTCTTCCCTGATGAAGCCAGAATCAATAAGTTTTCTGACTTCTGATTGAATTGCCTCTATTATCTCTGGACGGAACCGTCGCTGCTGTTGTTTGACAGGTTTCGCGTCTGGATTGATGTTGAGGCGGTGCATAGCCACTTGAGGATCAAGTCCAGGCATGTCCTCATAATTCCAGGTGAAGACGTCTATATACTCTTGTACAAGAGATATTAGATCCTTCTTCTCCGAAGGTGACAGGCCGTCACTTATGAAGATGGGCTTAGGATTGGCCTCATCTCCTAGATTGACTTGAACAACCTTGTCTTCTGTGGGTGGTTCGCGCTGTTCAAAGCGGGTATCCCAAAGAGTATTTAAATGTTTGATCCAAGGATCTGTATCAGATTGGATCATTTCTTCATCTCCGTCTTCCAGGTGGCTTGTTGAAACCATGTTCACTGAAAGTTCTCTGAAGATGTTGCCGACACTGACATCCGACTCCCACGATGACGTGCCTGAAGAGTAATCATGGCCTGATGGCCCTCCAGAATCAGAGGCTGATGGGATCGGAGTCAATACATAGCCCAACCCCCGACGCGTCCGATGATAATAATCGGGGGCTTTCCCTTTCGGCACAAAGGATCGAAGTAGCGTTCTCCTTCCTTTGCCGAAGTTCAACCCGGGTCTGCTGGTTAGATCGTACCCCATGCACTTCATCATTTTGAGCGCTTTTGGTTCATAATGACCGAACTGAGGGGATTCCTCCTCGCCTTCCGATTCTTCGTGGGGCGTTGGTTCAGACGAGATTCGCCCAAAAAGAATTGGTTTTTGGCCTTTCCGTCTGGCTGGAACCATAAATATAGATTCTTGCGCATTACCATTATCCTGGTATGTCCCGAAGGATGATTTTACTGGTACATGCAACGATGTCAAAGCATCCATTGCCGACCAGAGGTCATCATCTACATCAGTGCTAGTATCTGACGGTATTGAATCAGAAGCAAACACAGAAAAATACGCTAAATCTAACTCTTCATTAATGTACCAACCGCCTACATCGTCGGTGGTATTATCAACATCGAGCTTATCAATGCTCTTTAAAGGTGGATCTAGCTCCCACACACACTCATCTTCCTCCAGCTCAGTATCGGCTTCATTGCCAGAGTCTGGTTCTTCCGGTTGCGGGACTTCATCCGTCTTCCAGGGCTCTTGGTACAGTAAGGAGTCTGTGAAAATAATTCTCGACCCCTTTAAGTGGATGCCTTTCGGCAATCAACGTCTGCACCTTTCCATTCTCGTCAATGTATTTCATGACTTGATGGAGAGTAGAGGGGACGATGGAGTTGCGGTGAATCCACGGCCGTCCCAGCAATAGGTTGTAGGAAGTGTCGGCATCAATGATGTAGCATGTCACTTCCGACTTTAAACTTCCAATCTGGCATTTGAGCTTAATCTTCCCCATCGGACGGGTCCTGTTGGCATTGAACCCGTAGATAGTTGTCTGGGTAGGGCTCAAACGATGAGTAGGAATGCCCAGATGTTGCATGACCCGGCGAGGCATGATGCTCAACGCGGACCCTGGATCTACCTGAATGCGGTTCACTTCAGAGGATCCAATATACCCTGTGAAGTACATGGGTCGATCATGCTTCCCTTTAACCTGCATATCCTCTGCCGTGAAGGTGATGCAGGGGGCATTCTGGGAGCTGTGGAGACAATTCTCTACATCTTCCTCCTTTGGCACCTGGGTCATGAAGACCTCAGCGTTTGCCAGAGCCTCTTGTAGAGCTTCTCTGGTTGACTTTGACAGCCTAAGAAGCTCATACAAGGTAATCTGTGCCGGGATGTTGGCCAATTGAGCCAGGACATTGAAGCGGTAAGGCGTCGTAGATCCTTCCGCGATGCCCTTTTGAAGGGCTCGAGAAAATCGAGTCTCCTTCTGTTTCTCCACTGGTTGTTTTGTGGAGGGCTTGGTTGGCTCTGCAGCTGGTTGTGGAGGGGTTGCCGCCACTTCGCCATACTGCTTCAAGTAGGGCTGTCCTGAGCGGGTTTCTGCCACTAGCCGACCGGGTTCTGCGGCCAGAACTATTGACTCCTCTTCTGAGTCGGTTAGTGAAGGAATATCGGTATTCGTTTCTCGAGAAGAGGCACACACCACATTGCAGGATGACGCCTTTGCCTTACCCTTGGACTTCTTATTAGTTACAGTAGTCCATTGCTGGGCGTCAACAAGATCAGGGTGGACCCACACGATTTCCCCTCGAGGCGTAGGAACGGGTACTAGGCCCTTCTCTTGTTGCTGGTGAGGATCCGTGTTGACCACTCTTAGCTCTCCTTTCGGAACAGGGACCACCCCCGAAGGCGTTGGGGGTTGTCTTCCGAACTGGAGAACTGACGTCATGTTAGCCGTCACCTTCTTCTGCTCTGGTCGGAGTTTTAATACCTCCGCGTCAATCAGGGCCTGAAGGATGTCCTTGAAGACGTAGCAGCTTTTGGTGGGGTGTCCCAACATTCTGTGGTATAAGCAGTAGTTGGGATTGTCGGTTTTACCGACTTCTCCAGGGCGCCTGGCTTCAGGGAGCTTCAGTCTATTGCTCTTGTTGAGTAGCTTGAAGAGCGAATCGACATGTTCCTCCTTGAAAGAATACTGCTTGTTGGCGCGTGGCTGGCTCGAAGAGCCACTCGCCTTGACCGGTTGAGGTTTGGCGGGAGATTTGGTCTCTATTGCCAAATTATCCTTCCGCTTTGTCTGGAGGGATGTGTCTGGCGCATGCCTGGTTGACCTCTCTGGCCGTGGCTTCCCTTCTTCTGTCCTGACGCGGGCGACAATCTCCTCAGCCTGTTCACCTTGTTGGACCAGCTGCTTCCAGGTGCGGCTTTCAGCAACTCCTATTTGAGCAAGGAGTGATGTTTGGAGATTGTGGCAGCATGTTTCCACCAGGGTGACCTGGGTCATGCCGCTTAGACATCGGAGTGCCACATTCCGAAATCTTTCCACGAAAAATTTGACGGACTCTCCCTTTCGCTGTTTGGTAGCCAAAAGGGTGGGCATCGTGACTTCCGAGTCGTCTTCGAAGAAGCACGTTAGGAAAAGCTTCTCCAAATCGCCCCAGTTCTTGATGGAGCCCTCTGGGAGTTTCATAAACCATTCAAAGGCCAGCCCTTTCAGGGTGCCAATGAACAGTCGTGCCAAGATGGCATCGTTGTCTACTACATTCCCTATTTGGGATTTAAAGTAGTAGATGTGTTGGTTGGGTGACCCTTTCCCATCGAATGCTTGAAGGGTTGGAGCCTTGAACTTGGACGGGTATGGAACCAAGTCCCATTCAGCAGGATAGGGCCGGACCACTCCAGCTTCTTGGAGGCCTTTACGGCTGGTAAGGGCCTCGAGGCGTTGCTCCAATTGACTCATTCTTTTAGCATGAGCCTTTCCCTGGTCTTGGTCGCCCTTTACTTGCGACGAGGATTTGGACGAACTAGAAGTAGATCGCGGCCTCACCTCAGAAGGTTCGGAAGATGAGCTTTCTCCCTTTTTCCCTTTGCCCTTTGTCTTTTTAGGAGGAGATTTCCTCCTGTCTTCGAGCAACTGTGCAAGCATCTGCTTGAGGGAGTCGATAAATTCCTGCTGAGAAAGAATCATATCCATTTGTGCCTTCTGGATTTGTTCTAGACGTCTAGCCATTTCCTCAGGAGTGCCTATCATGTAGGCGGAGGCCTCCTTCTTAACGGAAGAGTTTGAAGCCCGTGATTCTGCTACGGCGGAGTGAGAATCATTCACTTTAATGCCATGGGCTAAGGCATTATAATCAATCGGGAGAATGGCCCCAGTCCGGATGCGAGTGTATTGATACACCCCTTCCGGTTCAGAGTCAGACTCATCCGAGCTGACTGCAGGTTGTTTTCCCTTGCTCCTGCTCGTCATATTCGCAGTGAGCTCCGGGTACTCAATGTCAGAGAAGGTCCTCCTTCTGTGGGAGCGCCTTCTTTTGGCTGACGGGGGAATCAGGGTCAGCTGTCTAACTAAAGACTACTGGAGCACACCTGAACCACAACGGCACTCGGAGAGCATAGAGATGAGCCGTTCGCAGCAACATGATGAAGTGACCTGATTGGCACTCCTTTTCTTCGTCAAGTAATCCCTCAGATCCACGGGAGGGGGGTCGAAGAGATTGACCTCGCAACGTCGAAGACGGGAGGCATCCATGTGCTGTACAGCCTGGATGCGGGTTTCAGGGACGCGATTTTTGCGCCACGGCTGTAAGACGCGCGTCTGGCGTCTTTGTTGGGACGAGACGCGACTGCCGCGCTGCCGCTCGGTGCGTCAGGGCAGAGACGTTTGAGAGAGGATGGGCTGCTGGGCCCCACGCCTATGGGCGCGTGCCTCTCGCGCTTGATGAGGCGCAGAGGCTTCACCTTGGCGTTTGGTGAGTTGGTCTTTAGAGGACCTAGCTTGAGGAGTCTCGCGTTTGGGCCGCCAAATGCGGACTTCGCGTGATGGACGTGGCGCGGGGAAAGGCGCCAGATTGTACGTCGCGTCCAGCCTCAGTCGGACAACCAGAGGTTCCAACTTGTAGCTGACGCGCACGTCTCCTCTGTCGACGCTCAGCGTTTCGGTTGCGTCGTGGAGGTGGAGAGTGACCAACGACGACCTGATACTAGACACAAGAGATTTTGACCACGCGGGTCTCCTGAGAGACGCTGACGCGTGTGTTCCGTGCTGCGCGGTTGATCGCAGCGGCAGTTGTGCCTGAGATCACGCGGGCCTTCTGAGAGGCGTTGGCGCGTGTGTCTTGCTTGGCACAGCTGGCGGCAGCAGTGCCCGAGAGAACCTCGGATCGGGCTTCGGGGCCATTCCCCGTCGAGACCCTGCGGCAGACGCGGGTCTTTGGGCTCTTGGAGCCGGCAGAGAGAAACTCTTCGTATTTCGCCTGGTCGAACTCGATAACGAGCGATTCGATCATCTTTCCCTTACGAAGGACGTCATCTTGCGCCACGATTTGCTCATCAGTGACAAATGTAGTCCCCAGCGGAGTCGCCATCTCTTGTTTGGTACGGAGAATGGTTCGTGTAAAGTTTCCTTGAATCAACTGAAAGATTACAACGGACTAATGCTCCGACTACAAGGGAGGGAAGATATTGAGTCTTAAATCTCCCCTTTGTTTAGTGCTGGGTTCTTCAAGTGGCGGTGGAGAGTGAATCTTGTTCTCCGTTGACCGGATGACCATCGGGATCGTCAGGGATCTTCTCTTTGGCTGGTAGAAGGAGTAACACAGCTCTGTCTATCAAAACTCTCAAAGAGAAGGTAGGCAAAGGGGCAACTCGTACGCAGCGAGCTTGTTGAAGAGTTGAGCTCTCTCTCTTTTCTCTCAAAAATCCCTTCACCAAAAATTTGACCACTTCTTCAAAGCGACGGGGCTA
Source organism: Agave tequilana (assembly GCA_038442645.1). Classification (NCBI taxonomy): domain Eukaryota; kingdom Viridiplantae; phylum Streptophyta; class Magnoliopsida; order Asparagales; family Asparagaceae; genus Agave; species Agave tequilana. The sequence goes on from JAVJIF010007733.1 coordinate 49,694, forward strand.
TTTATAGGGGTTTCAGGGACGTACGTGCCTCCTAAAAACACTCCATAATGGGGGCTAACCTTCCCCGTTATGTGGGCCGTGATTGGCCCCGAAACCGGGACGGTTACAATTGAGACGCGGGAGTCAACCCACGCGCCTTGAAGCTGCTGAGACGTGGGTTTCGACCCACGCGCCTTGGAGCTGCTGAGACGCGGGTTTCGATCCTCGCGCCTTGGTGTTGCTGAGACGCGGGTTTCGACCCTCGCGCCTTGATGCGGCTGAGACGCGGGTTTCGACCTTCGCGCCTTGATGCTGAGACGCGGCTGTTGAGTCTCGCGCCTTGGTGTTGAGACGCGGCCAAAATTAGCTTTGCGTCTAGAACTTGGAATTCTGCTTTTCAATGGCTTGTCTCTTAGTTTTTTTTTTTTAGACAGCCTACACCCTCATTTTGAAGAGCGAAAGTAGATTTATTGTTCTGGATGTAGAGTAACAAGTCGCTGCTTTTGAAGTATAAATTATATGAGAGACAATCTAGATGTATCATCAATGTATTTTTTTTTGAATCAATAAAATATTTGTCTTTGACTTATTTGCTTGTCTCCATATCTTCCTCTGTGTGCTTATGTAATTACCCATAGGTAATATAAATCTCCCGTAAAGGAGAACGTGGTAAGCAAGTTCTTTTGAAAGAACTAAAAAGGGTGAAAATTCACCAAGTTAAATTTCTGAAGAAATTACAAATGTGACTAAAATTATTCAGAGGTTAAGAACATGATAAAGTCAGTCAAATATAAAAATCCACTGGGGATTAAAAGAGGGTAGATTTAAGAATCCATTAGGAATCACTAAATCTGAAAAAATTAGGTCTGATGATTCGTCAGTTCAGAGATGAAAAACAGGAGATAACTGAGTAGAGATCGTCAGACATGAAATTTTGTGTCCAGAGGTGACGAACTGACATAACGACAAAGAAGAGTAAAATTTGGACAATCATCGGTTCAGAGGTGACGAACTGAATAACCGATAAATTACCAAATAAGAAATGTTTACTGTTCAGAGTTGGCGAACTGAACATAACAGTAAACGAAAAGGTGAGACCTGGTTATCTGTCGGTTCAGAGGTGATTGGCTGGATATGACTGATTGAGAAGCCACCAAGCTCGAAATTTTGTCATTCAGAGATGATAAACTGGACATGATGACAAAATGAAGGTGAACCCGGTTTTAGGGACTCGTCTATTTAGAGGTGATAAACTGAACATAATAGACTAAGACAGACTAAACTCCGAATACGTTGCCAGATGTAGTCCTATTAACTTAACAGCTAGTCCACTAGGGACTGCAAAGGTGAATTGGATCTGGACACTAGTTAGTTCAGAGGTAATATGGATATTGAAAATACACCTAGAGGGGGGGGTGAATAGGTGTATTAACTAATCTAATACAAATGATGCGGAATTAAAAACTTAATACAATACACTATGTGTAACCAAAAAGTGTAGCCAAATTGTCGGTGAAGGGCTCTGAACTAACTTCTCAAGATTCCTTTAAATAAGAGTTGAGGTGCTATATGAAACTCTCTTGGTTCAACACAAGTATGAGCACATACAATTAATACCAAGCATACATGTATGATATGAACAATTATGAAACAATGCAAGGTATAAAAGAGAGAAAGTTTAGAGATAGTGGATCAATCGCAAACACTGAGATATGTTTCGAGGTTTGAGCCACTGCTCTACGTCCCCGCCTTCACACAGAAGGATTTCCACTATATGTCCACATAGGACCTCCCACACAGGGAACCTCCACTGAGAATTTGACAATACAAACTAGGAGCACTTAACTCCTTTCTCCAATAACGCCACTCTACACAAGAGGCAAGGCACAATAACTATCATCTCACACAAGAGGGATAAGGCACTAAGCCAAACAACAATCACCTCTACACTTAGAGGGATAAGACACTTAGCCAAACAATCACAATCAGCTCAACACAAGAGGGATAAGGCACTAAGCCAAACAACAATCACCCCTACACTTAGAGGGACAAAGCACTTAGCCAAACAACTACAATCACCTCTACACAAGAGGGATAACTACAAACCCAAAACTCCTCCACAATCACCTCTACACAAGAGGGATGAACACAGACCCAAAGTAAAGAAGGTTTACAACTCTTGATGATCTTAAAGACCACAAACCACTTTTCCTCACAAAAATAAGATCTTATAGATATGATAGAGATGATAGCTCAAGTATGAGAAAACAAAGTGTTTAGAATGAAAATAACAAAGAAAAATAGCTGAAAAAATCACAAGATAGATATTGAAATAAAGATCAAAACTAATTCCCCAAATATTCTCTTTTTTTGATTTTTTTTAACACTTTAAAACAAATAAAGATAAATCTTTTTAACCCAAAAACTCTTTAAAAACTTACAGCTAAAATACCTGTATAGATAGAAAAAATTACTCTCTAAAAACTTGTAGAAAACAGCCCAAGAGATGGGTATTTATAACCCTCTCAAAAAACTAGTCATTGGCATTTGGAAAAGCCCAGATTGCCCTTCCGGTCACCGCCCGGACGACCGGCCAACGGTCCTTTTTCTGACCGTTGCGCCTCCGGTCGACCGCCCGGTTGACCGGCCAAGCCTATCAGTCGACCACCCGGTCGACCGGCCAGCACCCGAGAGTTGGGTGCTTTCAGCCGGTCGACCGCCCAGTCGATTGGCCTTTTAGGATGGCCATGTGCATGTTTTCGTGCACATCGGTTAACCGGTCCGGTCGACCGACCCCTGGTCCGGTCGACCGTCCGGTCGACCGTCCAGCAGAGTCTGGCTAGGCTTTTAGGGATTGAAAATTTGTCTTTTAACTTCAATAAAATCCCATAAAATCACATTAATTCTACAAAAATAAGTTCTTATAAATATTTGAAGAACAAATATGTGTGACTAAAATTCAACACATATTGCAAACTATTTGAACCATTTTTGTGATATAGAAATTAGGCTTAAACACAAAATCGGTATTTTTAAAAATTAAACTTTGAAATGGAAATCTGATTTTTCTCAAACTTGTATAAATATAAAAATAAGATATTTAAACTCTTTTGAAGCATATTGTGTATGGATAGAATCCAATCCATATGTAAAATATATATTTATGCTTTTGACATGAAATCTAAAAATAAGTTTTGTTAAATACAAAACTCCAAACACATGAATAGAATCATCAAAATAAGTTTTTCTAAATATATGAAGCATACATGTATATAGATGAAATCTAATATACATTAAATCATGTAAACTTGTTTTGATTCTATCTATTTATGAAAACAATATATTTGAACTTGAAATCCAACACCGATTAAACCGAAAACCAAACATATTGAAACTTGTGTGTGTGAACTTGAGCATATCAACACTATTTATCTTATACAAGATCTAAACATAATAAACTAAATAAACTGAAGTCTTCTTGTCTCTAAGCCGACTCGATCCAAACGCGATCCAATGAGCTTGACTCCAATCGAGTGCTAGATGCGATCTTGACGTGCGAGCTCTTGAATCTACATGTGTTAGCTCCAAAATTTCTTTATTGAAGCTAAACACCTACTAAGATCTTGATCAATAACTGAAACTATATAAATACAAGATCATTAGTAAACTATAACTATATGAGTTAATCATCATCAAAACTAGAGTGATGGGCCTTTGGGCCAACAATCTCCCCCCTTTTTGATGATGACAAAACTCATGGAGTTATATATGCATGAATTAAAGATAAGCTTCATAGAAGCTCCCCCTTAACTCATGCATAGTAACAAACAAATAGATATTCAAGAAATGCTCATAAACTAAAAACAACCATATATGCATAAGCAATATAAAATATGCATATATAAACTCACCAAATTCTTCTCCTTTTGTCAATTCATCAACAAAAGGCAAAGGAAAAATAATCAATAAAGATATATATGCAATATACATTCATGAAGAGGAGAGACGTAAAGTTAACTCTCCCTGCATACATGCATTATATGAAGAAGAGATGACTAGACCCTAACTCACATAAGGCATAATATACAATGCATACGTGAAGATGTGAAGCTCCCCTACACACGTGTATCACATAAAGAAGAGAGGTCAAGCTCCTCAATGTGAGATACACTCAACATGAATCTATATATAGAGAAGATGTTAAGCTTCCCTTGCATATAAGTAATATACATCAAACAAATTTTGAAACCACTTTTAAAATTTCTTGAAGTCAACAAAATAAATTTTGATATCAATGAAAAATGTAGTTGACAAAATAAAAGTTGGTACCACTAGTAGATAAACAAAGTCTTGAGATACTAATAGAAGATTTTTGATACCAATTGAAAATGAAACATTGTATGTTTTGATACCAATTAAAAATATTTTGTAAATTTTGATACCAATTGAAAAAGAATATATATTGTAAAATTTGAAACCAATTGAAAGTAAAAAATCACATTTTTAGTAAACACAACTCATTTTGCAATAAGGATACCAAATTGAGAATAATACCAATTTAAGATTATTAATACCAATATTGAAAATGTTTGCATATACCAAAATAAAATATTTTTTATCATAAAGAGTGAAAGTAAGATACCAATTAAAAATAAAACTGATTTAAAGATAAAACAGGAACTTTCTCCCCCTTATGAAATACTAATTGAAAACAATGCATAGATTTATTATGATATCAAACTTAAATCAAGTTTAGCACAAACATAATTTATGTTTTAAACATGTATAGTTATTATAAAAACAAGCACAATCAAACCATATATATGTATGAAAATGGAAATACCAATTGAAATTGATATTATTTGAAATTTGAAGCATCCATATATAAGAAACACATATGAGTATACAAAGATAAAATTTTCATTAAAATCATGTATATCTCATAGTTACCTCCCTTTCATGCACATGTTTAAATAGATATTCAATTAAGGGTATACAAGGCATGGTCACCCAACCAACCGCCCTTTAAGGGTAGAAGTTTTTAAAAATATAAATTGAAAATAATTTAACAAGTTTGAAAACTTTACCAAAATGAAGAATAACACAATTAGTTTTATGATAATCTTGAAAACTAGTGCGAAGTCCTTCAAGTAAGGAATAAAATGTGAATATATCTATGAAAACATGAAAATCACATAACAATTGACACTCAAAATCTATAAAGTACATATAAAGCTCATAAAAATAAAATCATGAGCAAATATCAAACATAGAGTGTAAGAATCATGTAATCAACATTATCATGAAAATACAACATTGAAGTGCATATGAAAATTCTTTTATCTAAAACAAGAAATCATCAAAAAAAAAATTATCAACACTCAACAATCATCAAGGTATATGTATGTTTTATTGAAACTAAAAGTATACATACATATCTCAAAAATAAACGAGTTTATAAATGAATTTACATGAAGGCAAGTGACTTAAGGGTATACATGTATATCTAAAAGTTTTAGACAAAATAATATATACATGAAGCTAAAAACATTATTATGAAAACATGTATAAAAATAGTGAATACAATTTAAAATGTAAGAATCATCAAAACTAGGCTATACAAGTACATCTAATGAGTACAAATGAGTAACAGAGTACAAACATATAATAATCAAATGTGGCTCACTAGTTGTACAAGTATAAATGCAAGTTTTAATGAAAACTACATTTAAACAAGTAATCAAAAATCATGAAGTATAAAATCATAAACAGACATGATCATTAAGTTAAATACACATATTTTAGACTAGGATATATTTAATAGCTAAACTATAGTGAAACACAAAAGATATAAATTCATATGAACATGGTTGTATCTCAAAAAAAATATCTATGTATATCACAAGTCTAATTATCATGATATTTAATATAATGAATATGGAAAATCAAAACATGCTAAAAATCAATACTATAAAAGCACTAAACTAAATCAAGGAGTTAGAGATAGTTACCAAAACCAATAGGACAAATCTCTAGGTCTCCAAACTATGGTGGTCTTCCCACCAAACTTTCCTTGAAAGTGATGCATCCAAAAGTGTCACCATTTAGCTCGGAACACATCCACCATCAAGGCACCATTACTCTCACGTCAAGTGAGAGCCCATACCTACATCAAACACAATAGGAGTGGCTTTTGGTACCCATACCTTATTGGGTCCATGGGGTTAGCACCTTTCCTAACCCAAACAAATTTATTTATAAAATTTGAAACATTTATTCTATCATAGCAAAATTTTGTAAGGTAGCCCTTATGTCCACAATGTGTACAAGTGTACACATGAGTATACATAGTTTCATATGTGTGAACATGAGAAGCATGTGTATGCCGTGTATGGTATGTATGAATATGTGGTGCATGTTTCTTGCGAAACATGAATTCTAATTTCTTATGATCCAGCACATTGGCTCAAACTGGAGCCCAAACAATCTACATTCTTCTTAAACATAGATATATCATTTTTAATACTTGAAGACAAAGTAGAGCATACAACATATTTATCACTAGTAGATGGAGCACTAGAAATGTGACAAGCATGAGAAGACAAATCATTTTTAAAGATTTATTTTCATTTGAAATTAAATCCAATTTCTTTGAAATTAAAGTAATTTTATTTTTCAAAGTTTCTTTTCTTTTAAAACAAAATCAAGTTTTGAAGATAAAACCTCATTTTTCTTCAAAACATCATCACAATCATTTTTACTTTTTAAAATTTTATTTTCATTTAAGGTATTGTCAAGTTGGAATTTCAATGAGTCCATTTCATTTGAAATCTCATCCCTCTCTTACAAAACCAAATCAAGTTTTGAAAACAAGTCCTTATTTTCTTCTTTAATTTAAAGTTTTTCTTTTTCAAAAGTTTATATTTTCAATCAAGTTTTCACAAACAATAGATAGTTCTTCATTCAAAGCATCGGCATCCATAATGTCATCTCCTAAAGAACTATCACTCATCTAGTTGAGTATCCAAATGTACCTCAAGGGAGTCATTCCCTTGGATCATGTAGCAAGCTTGTTCGCATTCTTCTCTACTAGATTTCTTCTCTATATGATTCGTCGTTTGTAGCTTGGGAGAGGTCAATGTGTTTCATACTGTAAAAGCGGAATCACAATGAGAAACTATAGATAAATAATTTTTGCTAAGTAAATGTTTTAATGCATCTAGGCCTTGTGCATTAGCCTCAATATACTTGGCATTACAAAATAGGTTTTCTTGATAGTGGCAAGATAGACATGCAAACCTAGGGCTTTTAAATAAGCACTCATCCTAAGCTTCTATATATCGATGTTAGAAATATCAAACATGAGAGGATCAAGGTGATCCATGAGTGTGTGCAAACAAAAATGTGTGCAAATGTAAATAATAGATTAGCTAACCAAGATCTCATCCTGGGTGGTTAAACCTAATATCAAGAGCGTAGGCTTAATACCAATTGAAAATACACCTAGAGGAGGGGTGAATAAGTGTATTAGCTAATCTAACGCAAATAATGCGGAATTAAAAACTAAATACAACACATTATGTGTAACCAAACTGTAGCCGAATTTCCGGTGAAGGGCTCTGGACTAACTCCTCAAGATTCCTCTAAATAAGAGCTGAGGTACTATATGAAGCTCTCTTAGTTCAACACAAGTATGGGCACACACAAATAATACCAAGCATATATGTATGATATGAACAATTATGAAACAATGCAAGGTATAAAAGAGAGAGAGTTTAGAGATAGTGGATCAATCACAAACACTGAGATATGTTTCGAGGTTCGAGCCACTGCTCTACGTCCCCGCCTTCACACAGAAGGATTTTCACTATATGTCCACACAGGACCTCCCACACAGGGAATCTCCACTGAGGATTTGGCAACACAAACTAGGAGCACTTAACTCTTCCCTTCAATAACACTACATCTACATAAGAGGCAAGGCACAACAACTATCACCTCACACAAGAGGGATAAGGCATTAAGCCAAACAACAATCACCTCTACACTTAGAGGGATAAGACACTTAGCCAAACAATCACAGTCACCTCTACACAAGAGGGATAAGGTACTAAGCCAAACAACAATCACCCTACACTTAGAGGGATAAGGCACTTAGCCAAGCAACCACAATCACCTCTACACAAGTGGGATAACCACAAACCCAAAACTCCTCCATAATCACCTCTACATAAGAGGGATGAACACAAACCCAAAACAAAGAAGGTTTACAACTCTTGGTGATCTCAAAGACCACAAACCACTTTTCCTCACAAAAACAAGATCCTATAGATAAGATAGAGATGATAACTCAAGTGTAAGAATACAAAGTGTTTAGAATGAAAATAACAAAGAAAAACACTTAGAAAAATCACAAGATAGAATTTGAAATAAAGATCAAAACCAATTCCCCAAATACTCTCTTTTTTTTGATTTTTTCAACACTTAAAACAAATAAAGATAAATCTTTTTAACCTAAAAACTCTTTAAAAACTTGCTGCTAAAATACTTGTATAGATGGGAAAAATTGCTCTCTAAAAACTTATAGAAATCAACCCAAGAGATGAGTATTATAACCCACTCCAAAAACTAGCCATTGGCATCTGAAAAAGCCCAGAATGCCCTTCCAGTCGACCGCTCGGTCGACCGACCAACAGTCATTTTTCTGACCGTTGTGCCTCCGGTCGATCGCCCGGTCGACCGGCCAAGCCTATTGGTCGATCGTCCGGTCGACCGGCCAGCACCCAAAAGTTGGGTGCTTTCAGTCGGTCGCTCGGCCTTCTAGGCTGGCCATGTGCACGTTCTTGTGCACATCGGTCGACCGTTCCGGTTGACCGCCAGCAGAGTCTGGCTAGATTTTTAGGGATTGAAAATTTATCTTTTAACTTCAATAAAATCTCATAAAATCACATTAATTCCACAAAAGTAAGTTCCTATAAATATTTGAAGAATAAATACGTGGGACTAAAATTCAACACATATAACAAACTATTTGAATCATTTTGTGATATAGAAATTATGCTTAAACATAAATCGATATTTTCTAAAAATCAAACTTTGAAATAGAAATCCGATTTTTCTCAAACTTGTATAAATACAAAAATAAGATATTTAAACTCTTTTGAAGCATATTGTGTATGGATAGAATCCAATCCACATATAAAATATATATCTATATTTTTTACATGAAATCCAAAAATAGGTTTTGTTAAATAAAAACTCTAAACACATGAATATGATCATCAAAATAAGTTTTTCTAAATATATGAAGCATATATGTATATAGATAAAATCTAATATACATTAAATCATGTAAACTTATTTTGACTCTATCTATTCATGAAAACCATATATTTGAACTTGAAATCCAAAACCGGTTAAACTGAAAACTAAACATATTGAAACTTGTGTGTGTATGTGTGAACTTGAGCATATTAACACTATCTATCTTGCACAAGATCCAAAATATACTAAACTAAATAAACTGAAGTCTTCTTGTCTCCAAGCCGACTCGATCCAAACGCGATTCAATGAGCTTGACTCTAACCGAGTGCTAGATGCGATCTTGACGCGCAGCTCTTAAATTTACATGTGTTAGCTCTAAAATTTCTTTGTTGAAGTTAAACACCTACTAAGATCTTGATCAATAACTGAAACTATATAAACACAAGATCATTTGTAAGCTATAACTACATGAGTTAATCATCATCAAAACTAGAGTGATGGGCCTTTGGGCCAACAAACATGACCAACTAAGAGACACCAGGCTTGTAATTCGCTGTTCAGAGGTAGTCGTATTAACATGATAGCAAGAACTCTCAGCCCTGACGGGGAAAGGGAATAAAATTATGGGCTCGTCTGTTCAGAGGTGTTAAACTGGACATAACAGTTTGAGTATCATAAAGGGGAATATCTAGGCATCCTCGGCTTAGAGGTGATTGACTGGACATGACCGATTGTAAGTTACTATACTCAAAGCTCTACCATTCAGAGGTGACAAACTGGACATAACGGTAAAGAAGTAGTCCCTATTAGACTGGAAGATGAGACTTGGGTATCTGTTAGTTTAGAGGTAACATAGACATAACCGATTAAGAAATCACCAAGCTCAAGATTTTACCGTTCAGAGGTGACAAGCTGGACATGACGGTAAAGAAGTAGTTCTGCTAGGGGAAATAGGATTTGATTACAAATTCTGTGTGACAATTGGTATTTCCTTGAGAAATCATTTGGAAGAAATTTTCAGAGGTATATTGTTAACGTGACAACCAAGAAAATCCATTGAGGACTTGAAAAAGAAAAATAATAGACTTCGAGGAAAGTCTACCAGAACTCACTGGGGAGTTTGAAAATGAATCCCATAAGAGATTATATATCAGAGGTAATCATTAATGTGACAAAAAGAATTCTGTGGGGATTCAGAGATAATCATTAACGTGATAACCAAATCCCTAGCTGAGGAATTAGAAAGGAGATTTTGTCAAACGTGATTGTGACAACTTCTCCGCATGGGGATTGTAAAAGCAACTTGTCAGAGATAGGATATTAATTTGACAAGGATTTATTTACTGTTAGAGGTATTTGAGCATAACAACAACTTGAGTGAATTTCGATCTGCTGAGAAATATATCAGAGTCTTACAATCAGAGGTTTAATATTAACATGATAGGTTTGACTTGTTATTCATTTTGTTGGGAAAATAAATATTATTTTGTGTAGTCTTACCATTCCATGAACAGAAATTGGTAAGAGATTTTGGAAGGGAATCAAATGAAATTAGGTCCCTTAGGATTTTTAGCAAACCCTCAGCTGTCAACGAATTTGGTATGTCTTTACCAATCACCCTTTGAGTTGGGCTAGCCATGCTATTCCCCTCAGCATGATGAGTTATCGAGAATTTCTATTGCACTTTGAGCCAATATTTTTCTCTATTCTTAGCCGTTTGAGGGCGTTGGATTTTGATAGTGACAAAGTTACTACTCAGCTAGCATGCCTTTATTAGCCCAACTCTGTTAAGGATTGGACTGTATTCTCATGCACCATTCATCTTGACTAGCTTTTTATATGCCAATTAGAACTCTTAACCAGCTTCTTATGTGCTGATTAGTGCTTCAGCGATGTTTGATCGTCGATGATAGTCTCACCTGTCGCCGAATAGTTATCGATCAATGAGGACTATTATGCTCGTGTTGAGCAGGAATATAGTAGTTTGCCATCGATCGATGAAAACTATTATGCTCGTGTTAAGCGGGAACATAGTTGACTGCTGTCGATCGGTGAGGACTATTATGCTCGTGTTGAGCAGATATATAGTCGTCTGTTGTTGATCAATGAGGACTATTATGCTCGTGTTGAGTAGGAACATAGTTGCCTATTGTCGATCGGTGATGACTATTATGCTCGTGTTGAGTAGGAATATAGTCGACTGCTGTCGATCGGTGAGGACTATTATGCTCGTGTTGAGCATGAATATGGTCGACTACCATCGATTGATAGTTTCATTGTAGGTGGAATATATTCGATGCAAGCATCATATACTTGACCCAATAACCAGAGGTTTAATGTTAACATGATCATAACGAGTACTTATCTGATCAGAGGTGAGGTGTTAACGTGATCAAGGATAGTACTTTTTTAGGAATTTTTTATTAACTAGTATCATGAGTGTGTCGCCGTCTGGAGTTGCTAGGCGATAGGCCCCATTTGAGTAGATTGTTTCTTTCACAAATAACCCTTCTCATTTGGGTTGAAATTTGCCTTTGATTTTGTGTGTCATGACTATGCGTCGTCTGACGGCTAAAATCAAATCTCCTTTCTGAAATACCCTCTTTTAAACTTTTTTATTGAAAGCTTTCGAGATCCGAGCTTAGTACAACACAATGCGCTGTTGAGCTTGTAGTTCTTTCTCTTTTAGGGCTTCAAGTTCTTGAAGGCGTAACCGATCGTTATCTTCCTTAGTCATTTTGGTTGCTAAGGCGATCTGTAGCGACGACATCTGGATCCTAGAGGTATAACTGCCTCATATCCGTATACCAGAGAAAAAGGTGTGTTGCCTATTGGGGCTCAGACCTTAGTCGGTAGGCCCAAAGACATTCAGTGAGCTTTTATTCCAATCTCGTTTGTCTGATAAAACGAATTTCTTGAGTAGCTTAATAATTGTCTTGTTGAATGCTTCTGCTAAATCATTAGCAGCAGGGTTATAAACGGTTGAAGCCACATTCTGAATCTGGTACTTGTCGTAGAATTGATAGAATGATTGACTTGCGAATTGGGGACCATTGTCGTGAATGATCCATCTGGAGACACCAAATCGGTGGATGATATGATGTCTGATGAAGTTAACTACGTTGGTATTTTTAACCTCAGCAAGCGAGACAACCTCTGCCCACTTTGAGAAGTAATCGGTTATTGCTCGATGAATCGATGACCTTTAGCTGACGGAGGACTGATTGGTTCTATTATATCAATTCCCCAAGCATCGAATGGCCATGACGCAACAGTTGGGTGAAGTAGCTCCAGAGGTTGATGTATGAAGTCTGTGTGAATTTGACAGGCTTTACACTTTGTGCATATTTGATTGCATCGGTTATCATGGTTAGCCAATAATAACCGAGTTCGTGTAATCGATCCTTGAGTTTGGACCTGGTTGATGAGCCCCGCATAGACCATCATGTACCTCTTTGATTACTTCTTGTGCCTCTGAATTGGATAGAAAATGAAGAAGTATACCATTATATGAACATCGGTATAGCGTTTTTACCAGTGCATCATAGTAAAATCGAGTAGACCTTCATCAAACAGCCGCTGCTTCCTGGGGGTCATCGGATAATATGTTGTGTAAGGCATAGTTGATGATCAAAAATCACCAGTCCCTTGGTTCGAAGTTTGTCGAGGTTGTATGAACTTCGCTAACCTCTAAACCATACTTCGGGCAGAAGAAATGACGGGTGGCCACTGTGAGATAGTAGCTTGTATCAGCAGGTAAAATTAGTGTAGCTGCTAGTGCCGCTAGAGCATCTACCTTTGTATTTTGGAGGTGGGATACATGACTAATGTAGAAGCTTTCGAATGTATTAGCCAACTGAATGGCTATATGATGATAAGGTACGAGGTCTTAATGACGGATCTCATATTCACCCTTAAGTAGGCTGATGATCAACTTATAATCGTCATAAGCTTCAAGATATTGTACCCCCACCTGTTGAGCGAGGTGGAGGCCAATGAGCAAAGCATTGTACTCAGCTATGTTGTTAGAACAAGGCTCTATTAATAAGAATGCACGAGGGAGGCGTGATTTCGGCAATGATCTTGCCTTTTGGTCTGATTCTTGATGCGCCATCAAAGGATAACTGTCATACATCATCGCTTGAAGTTATATTGACTTCGATAACTTTATCCAAAATATCTTGATGTAGTTTTGAAGATTCTGAAATTAGATGAGCTGCCAGGAAGTCCGCGAGAGCCTGACCTTTGATGGCCTTCTGGGGTGCGGAGGTCATATCGTATTGGAACAACAATATGGCTCAATTAGCCAATTTAGAGCTCAGAAACTTGGCTTTGTCTTAAGAATCTGAAGAGGATTGACTCTTGAGATGACATGAATAGTCTGCCTGACCAAGTAATGCCACATCTTCTAGACGGCAAAGATAAGAGCGAGACACTCCTTTTTAACCGGGGTTGTAGCGACTTTCTGCGCCAATCAAGGTTCTACTGAGATAATAGATGGCCTACTTGGCGCCTTCATCATTCTTCTATGTGAGCAAAGCACCTAAAGAATGGTCCATGACCCTTAAATATAGTAAGAATGATTTTTCCGCAACAGGAGATACTAGGACTGGAGCTTAGTGAGGTATGTTTTGATATCCTCAAACGCATTTTGACAAGCATCATCCCAGACAAAAGATACGCCTTTCTTTATTAGACGCGTGAATGGTGACAGCGACCCGACAAGTTTACAATAAACTTTCGGATGTAAGCTAACCTACCTCGAAGACCTCAGAGTTCTTTTAGTTCTTTGGAGGCTGCATGTCCTGAATAGCTTTGATCTTGTCCGGATCAAGATGAATTCCTTTGGATGTGAAAATGAATCTCAAGAACTTGCCACTTGAACGAAAGACTTTGTCGGTTTCATTTTTAGCTGGTGAACCCGTATGAGATTGAACATTGTTCTCAAATCATGAAGTTGGTTGTTCTTGTCACAACTTTTGATTGTAATGTCATCAACATAACACTCCACTGTCTTTCACAAGTAACACGAAAAATTATGCTCATTGCATGCTGGTAAGTGGCACCTGCGATTTTTAAGCCAAATGGCATAATCATATAGCAAAACATACCTAACTGTGTTCGAAATGATGTATGCTTTTCATCATTCGGCTGCATCTTGATTTGATTGTATCCTGAGAAGCCATCCATAAATGATATCCTTTCGAAACCACACATGTTATCAATCATGACATCCTTGATGGGTAACGAAAATTCATCTTTAGGATAGGTTATATTAAGATCACGAAAGTCAATACAGACTCGAATCTTTCTGTTCTTTTTATAGACTGGTACAATTTTAGCAACCCAGGCTGGGTGCTGTTCCTCTCGAATGAAGCCATATTCGATGAGTTTCTGAATCTCGACTTCAATTGTCTCCATGATATCCTGTCAGAACTGTCGTTGTTGTTGTTTAACTGGCTTAAAATCCGGCTTGATGTTGAGGTAATACATCGCTACCTGAGGGTCGAGGCTAGGCATGTCTTCATAGCTCCAAGCAAAGACATCTATATACTCCTTTATCAAGGTTACAAGGTCTTGCTTCTATTTTGGCGACAAACTTTCACTTATAGAGATGAGATTCGGGTGCTCTTGATCACTAACATCAATTTGAATCACTTTATCTTCTGTAGGAGGGTCGCGTTGTTCAAAACGCTTCTCCCATTGAAGATCCAATTGTTGAGCCCAGAGATCAGTGTCTAATGAGCCAATGTCCTCTTCTAGTTCCACCTGACTGGTCGAGATCATGTTGCGAAGAGTTTCTTGAAGGCAACCCTCATGCTTACATCGGATTCCCAACCTGATGAATACGAAGAATGTGACGGCAGAGACTTTTCAGATTCCAAATCTGATTGAACGGATGGAGTGGTGTACCCCAACCCCCTGCGAGTCTGATCATAGTAGTTGGTCGGCTTTCCTTTTGGTATGAAAGTTTGTAGAGGGATGCCTCATCCTCTTCTAAAGTCCAGGCCTTCGCCTCGCCTTAAGTCGTATCCCATTTCTTTCATCATACGGTGCGCTGACCGTGCAAAGTGAAAGAATTATGGGGTTCCAAGTCTTCATTCGAGTTGTTGGATGGAGTAATCCAATGTCGGACTCTGCCAAATATAATGGGCGACTTGTCCTTCTTAGAAGATGTGACTACAAATATCGATCCATCATTCTCTTCTATATGTATGCACGTCGTTGACATAGGCAGAGGCATGTATAGGGGCTCATGTCAATAGGACTATATACATCATCACAACACAAAGAATAATCAAAATTGATATTTCATTAAGGATCAATTTGTCTCCATTATCGGCGGAGTTATTAAAATCAGGATCATCCAGATATGCTATAGTCGTTTCCTCATCAAAAGAAATCATTGGATCTTCTCCTGACTCTGAGTCTGCCACGTTGCCACCATCGATGTCATCAGGCAACAATTTTTTTATCACTTTGTCGTTCTCTTTATAAAGTAGGGAATCAGTGAAGTAGTTTTCTACCCCTTGAATGGTTGCATTTTTGCGAACACTATCCTGTCCATTGCCTTGTAGTTCACATATTTGAAGCATTAATGGAGTGTGGAAGGCACAATCCAGTTAGGATGGATCCAAGGTCACCCGAGCAAAAGGTTGTAGGACGTGTCAGTGCCAATGACGTAGCACGTCACTTCTGATTTCAAATCTCCATTTAACACCGGAGATGAATCTTATACAAAAGATAATTACTCCCGGTGTTGAATCTATATGTGGTTGTGGTCATGGTTGACAACTTCTCAGTGGGATACCGAGAAAATAAAGCAATCTTTCGGAAATAATGTTTAAAGCGGACCCAGGATCAACTTGTATTCTCTCGATATGTGTAGACCCAATGTATCCTATATGGTACAAGGGCCTATCATGTCAGTTGTCTTTGAGGAGCATACCTTCAGGGAAGGTGATGCAAGGCACTTGTTGTTGTATCAGATGACATCGGAGGCAAGAAGCTCCATCTTCTTTTGTAAGGATAGGTACTTGCGTGAGAAATGATTCCGATTCAGCAAGAGCATCCCTGAGTGCCTCTCTCGTCTGAGACAGAGTAGCTCTTGCAGAGTAATACGAGCTAGAATATTGATCAATTGTGCCAATATGTCAAAGCGGAAGGGAGTATTGAGTCCTCTGGAAGGATTCTTCTTCACATATTCATCAAAGCGAATCTCATTCTGCTTTTCTTTGTCCTGTGGCGCTGGAGCTTGGACAGGTGCAGCGATTCCTGACGTTGTTAGTTTGGATGCTCCGTCAGGTGTCTGGTTGTACTATCGCAAGTACTGTTTACCAGATTGTGTGCCCACTAGCTGCGATGTGGAAGGTTGTGCTGCTAAGGCAGCTTCTCTCCCTCTGAGTCGCTGAGAGAGGCGACAGTCACAAAGTCATCTTTACCACGAGGGAGACGGCATTGCATGACTTTCCTTTGAGCTTGCGCTTGTTGGTTTGCTTATCTTTGACAATATCTAGGTGGACCCACATGATTTCTTCAGACTCTGTCGTGATCGAGATGAGGCCTTTTGCTTTCTGCTGTTCAGCCATATGGTTGATGAGATCCAATCTTGCCTTAGGAATTGGGACTAATCCGTCTTGGACAGTGATCTTCGGGAATGTCCCGAAGTTAAGAGTGACCATGTTGGCGGTGACTTTCTTTTGTGCTGATTTGCTGATTTGAGAGTCAGAACTCCAGCATCTGTCAGGACTTGGATCTTATCTTTGAGGACATAGCACCTGCTGGTAGGGTGATGTACCATCCTATAAAAGATGCAGTAATTTGGATCAGTTGTATGCCCCCACTTCATTAGGTCGCCAATTCAGGTAACTTAAGCTTATTACTCTTGTGTAGAAAATGGAAGATTACCACTACCTGCTCATCTTTGAAAGAGTACACCTTTGGCGAGAATTTAAATTTCTGATTGTCGTTGGTGTTACTCTTCTGCTTTGATTGTGATGTTCCTGATAGCTCAACGGTCACGGTCTCTTTCCCTTTCGATTGAGAAGATTAAGACGCCCCTTGGTATTGACTCCCCACTTGTTTTTGGGGACTGGAAGCTCAAACTTTTTTTTTTTCAATTTCTCAGCAATCTCAGCTTGCTCAATAAGCTCCTTTCATGTATGGGCTTTGACAGCTCCCATACAAACTTCTATTCTGTCCAAGAAGTTATGCTGACATGTTTGAAGTAACATGGGTAACAGCATGCCTGTAGGACACATGAGTGAAAGGTTATGGAATCTCCCAATGTATTCTCGCACAGATTCTTCTCTTTTTTGGACTGTTGAGAGAAGCTTATCTATAGTCACCTTGGTATTGTCTTCGTAGAATCGAGAGAGAAATCGAGTTTCTAGGTCAATCCAAGAATTGACGGAGCTGCTAGGCAGGCTCCTAAACCAGTCAAAGGCTACCCCTTTAAGAGTGCCAATGAACAGTCTTGCCATGATGACATCATTATCTATCATGTTACCGGTTTGAGACCGGAAGTAATATATATGTTGGTTGGGCGAGCCCTTGCCATCGGGCATATGCAACGTAGGTAGCTTGAAATTCAGTGAGTATGGTACCGAATCCCACTCCAACGGGTAAGGACGAGTCATCCCCACCTTCTTCAGTTCATCCCTCTGGGTTAGGGAAGCAATCTGAGCCTGGATGCCTTTAATGACCTCCACATCAATTGAGGAGCTTTCCTTCGACTTCTCAGTCTTAGGACGCTCATCATCGTTATGCTCCTCATCGTTATGATTGCTACCATCGTCATGGATTCGGTTAGTCAAGAGCTGAGCGAGCATATGTTGGATATTATCTAAGGCTTCTTTCTGAGCCCTGAAAGTCTGCTCTTGTGCCTCTATCTGCTGATGAAGGTCATCATTATTGTTGTCGGCCATGTTAGCAGACACGAGACTCTTCCACACCGAGCTGATTGTGGTAGAAGAGGCATATCTGCTGGCTTTCTCCTCATCGTACGACCCTTGAAAAAGATTTCTCAATGGTGTAAGGGCCACGGCTCCAGTTGACGAAGAAGGTTGTCCATAATCATAAAGTATTGCTACCTACCCTGGAGCGAGTACCCTGGAAGGTACCCTCTTGGTTCACCAGAACCTGACTTAAGCCAAGGCTATAGTCGGAGCCCCAGGAGCTGGCTGAGGTGTAACGCCCCGATCCCAAGGATACGGAGACGTTACGGCGACGTACATACGCGAGGTGAGAACACGCTCACGCGTACGTTAAGCCTCAGTACAGTACATTACTTCCATATAGTCATGGGTTCCAGCATGAAATAAGTACAAGAATACCTGCAGAAGAGTTTAGCGATCATAACAGATATGAAAACAGGGATAAATGAGATAACAGAAATAAATCACTAAGATACCTATGCAGAATCCCGATGAGGAATCTCCTATGTGACTCCAAGGCACTCTCTGATGCTACGGTAACTCGGATCTCCAATCTGGGCATGCAAACCAGGGTCGTCAGAAAGCGACCTAGTGAGTGGTAAAATGAAGGAGGCAGTAATATATACTATAGTACTACAAGCATGATACTACTATAGATACATGATGGTGTCTACCATATAATAAGCATATCATAAGCGATAAAAATATATAAACATGTAAGCAGTGAAATACATAGACATGTCGTCTTTTAATACCATCACCACCTAACCGGTTATCATCAGGTCATGTCTCTAATCGTATCCAGTTTATATAATATATAATGTTATCTAGTGGTGACAAGTGTACATGCTAGTGGTGATGTGATAGCAGTGAACATGCAGATGGGCATATGCTAACTAACCAGTATACGGTGTGGTGCATAGACAGTAATGATGTATGTAAGGTATACAGAAAATAGAATATATGCACATATGCATAAACAGTATGCCACTACAGAAAGTGTAACATGTATCGGTTAGAGTAACAAGTATACATGTATAATATCGGATAAATGATCAGGTACAATAATAAGTACAACTATACAGTAGGAAACATGTATCAGGTAAGGAACAGTAACAAGTAGTAAACATGTATCATGCAAGTCATGTTATTTATACAATAGTAGCAATCAGTACCACCTGGTATTTTAATCAATCTCTTCCAGTGTCCCATACCACTGGCAGTTCAAACTGGAGCCCGCACTCCAGTCGAACCCATCCGGATATGGCCTACGGGTACCATTATCCAAACGAGAGAGTGACCAAATAACAAGTGTTCCCGATGTCACTATTGTGTATACTGTTTTATTATATGTTAATTGGAAACTCATGGTCGAGAAGTTCTTATCGGGTAGGTGTATCCCGTGCATACCCGGGATCACGGCCTTAAACAAACCCTGACTGCTGAGACCAGGGCCCTCCGCTAAGAGGGGAGCATGAATCAAGTAACAAGAGCTCATGGAGCAATTGGTAGGTAGCACTACCGTCCCCTGCAGTGGGAGAACAATATGGATCCAGTACATCACCCGATAAGATCTAATCAACCATCAAGTCTCCCCCATCCCCAAGTTATCATTATGATCTGATATGTCAAGTATACAATGTAACAAGAAAAAATACAGTACATGATATGGGTAACATGATAACTGGACCTGAGCTCTGTTGATAGCATAGAACAATATAACGGGAAACGAGAACAATATAACGGGAACAATATAACGAGGAACGGGAACAATAGATGTGGGATTCCACATATCGCACATCAACAGCTCTCAAGTCCAGTAACGGGAATATCCATATCAGTAACAGGAAACAATCATATAACATGAATACGGTATCATGGAACGTGGATTGCACGTGTAACAGGGATATGAAACATGACATGCATGTGTAACAGAAAACATGACATGCACGTGTAACAGTGATATGTAAACATGATATGCACGTGTAACAGTGATATGTAAACATGACATAACTATAACAATAATATCAAATGCGGTTGTCCGTGCATTGGTTTATCCGTGTACCAGTGGGACATCCATGTGTAGCAATAATCCGTGTACTATGTCTGGGTAGTACCCGTACATGTTATAACAATGGTCAGTGTAATCATCTAATACCATGTCTATTGAACTACAGTATTCGTGTAATGTGGATACAGTGCGTGAAGGTGTCTAGCAGGCATGTCGAGTAACAGCGTAGTGCCACCGAGTATCGGTGAATCAGAATGACAATATAACGAGGAACGTGGGATTACAATATCTAGTGGTACATGTACATGTAATACCGGTGTTTCGTGTGAGGCAGGTACCGGTAATCATACCAAATGGAGTATTAGACATCCCTATTTGTCCCGATGGTCAAATGTTATTCTAATCGAGCATGTTTACACTATTATTCTATCAATGACAATTATGAATCGGTATTTACAGTTTTACAGTGATTAATCGGTAATCATGTTTTATTTACATAAAGCAACCAAGTGCAATAAATATACTAAAAAGACAATTTATAAAATAAAAACACTCACAAACTAGCCATAGGATGGTAGCTCTCTGCCCCACGATCGCAACGGATCCAGAATCGCCCGAATCGGAGTCCGGATGATTCCGATATCGCCCGAATACTAAATCATAACAAATATGGTTAAATATGTAATAAAATTATTGAAATGCAAATAAGAAATCAGAACAGGGGGTTTTCTGAAAAAGTACCTTTATTGGGTTTGGATGCGGGTTTGGGCTCTTAACGGGTCGGGTTCAGATCCAATACCCAAACCCGTTTAACTTAAGTTAACGGGTCATGGGTTAACGGGTTATAGGGTGTAAACAAGTGGGTTGTGGATTTTGAATAAACCCACATGTTATTGGGTTCACACCCATTTATGGGTGTGAACCCATGAAGAAGGAGGAAGCAGCAGCAGCTTGCTGCTGCTCCTGCGCGGCCGGCCGGCCGGCCTAGCTGGGCGGCGGCGGCGACGGCGAGGGCCCGCCGGCGGCGATCCCGGCCGCCGGCGGCGCGGCCGTCAGGCCGGAGAGAGAGAGGAGAGATAGAGAGAGAGGGAGAGAAACATGAGGGGAAGTTTACAGAGAAAGAAGAGATGAAGAAGAAGAAGAAGAAAAAGAAAAGTGGGGAGGAATTAGGAGTAGAAGGGGGCGGCTCCGCCTGGGGAGTTGCGGCCAACGGCCGGCGGCGTTGGCATGGTTCGGCTCCCCACCTCGTTTGGGTTTGTACAGAGAGAGGGAGAGAGTGTTGGGGGAAAGAGAGAGATAGAAGAGAGAGAGAGAGAGATAAAAATATGAGAGAGAGAGAGAGGGAAGGGGGGTTTTATAAAGAGAAGAGAGAGAATGAGGCGGTGGCAATGGCAGTTGGGGAAGAAGCTTGTGGAAGAAGATGGAAGAAAGAAAAGAAAAAGAAAAAGAAAAATATTATTTTATTATTATAATATTGGCCCAAATTCGACCAGCTGCGAACGGTGCCCAAAAATTACAAAAAATAGAGAATATTATCCTGAGAGGGAATATAAAAACAGTTTGAAGAAACTCGATCCGGTTTGTAAATTAAACATCTCGGAGGGTCTCGCCGATACGGGCGACACCGGTTGGCCGGATTTTTGATAAATTCAAAAAAATCCCCAAAAATAGCAATACGTAGCTCATGTGATTCTAAGACATACTCTGAAAGCCGATTCTCCAAATTCGACTCCATTTGTGAAATAAAAATCGGAAGGCCGGTTATCGGTATCGGTCGACACCGACTACGGAGATTTTTCAAAATAATCCAGAAAAATTCGAGAAAATTCTGAAAAATCTCAAATATTAGAAAATGATTTTTAAAACTGGAATTAACTCAATTGGACTATCACGGGGGTCAAAACAATTTTTGTACGTCGTATCGCGTACCGATACTGTGATACGTACACCGGGGATCAGGGGGTTACATTTCTCCCCACCTTACAAAAAATTGCGTCCTCGCAATTTTCATTCAGGTGTGAGAAAAATCTTTCCAACCCCAAAGCCGAAATGTTACGGGTCCACGACCCTTCCGCTGCGCACTCTGATATCTCTAAGGAACTCGGGATGAAGAAGTATGGGAGTGAGCTAATCCGAACGGATGGGAAACAAGACGATGCAAAGAAAGCGAAAAGGAAAATTGCATATTTTGGTTGACAACTGGAAGGAAGGAAGGAATACAAACGAGTCAAGGAATGAATTGTCAAGGTCATGGTAATTCTTGTACTCGTTGCTGGAATCCAAATTCAGATACAGACAAGCTTGACTCTGCATCTGATTGTACTGTTGGTTCGAGCCCGAGTATTGACCCAGGTGGTTACCCACACCAGGTGTGAACCTAGGCTCTGATACTACTATGTAACGCCCCGATCCCAAGGATACGGAGACGTTATGGCGACGTACATACGCGGGGTGAGAATACGCTCACGCGTACGTTAAGCCTCAGTACAGTACATTACCTCCATATAGTCATGGGTTCCAGCATGAAATAAGTACAAGAATACCTGCAGAAGAGGTTAGCAATCATAACAGATATGAAAACAGAGATAAATGAGATAACAGAAATAAATCACTAAGATACCTATGCAGAATCCCGATGAGGAATCTCCTATGTGACTCCAAGGCACTCTCTGATGCTACGGTAACTCGGATCTCCAATCTGGGCACGCAAACCCAGGGTCGTCAGAAAGCGACCTAGTGAGTGGTAAAATGAAGGAGGCAGTAATATATACTATAGTACTACAAGCATGATACTACTATAGATACATGATGGTGTCTACCATATAATAAGCATATCATAAGCGATTGAAATATATAAACATGTAGGTAGTGAAATACACAGACATGTCGTCTTTTAATACCATCACCACCTAACCGGTTATCATCAGGTCATGTCTCTAATCGTATCCAGTTTATATAATATATAATGTTATCTAGTGGTGACAAGTGTACATGCTAGTGGTGATGTGATAGCAGTGAACATGCAGATGGGCATATGCTAACTAACCAGTATACGGTGTGGTGCATAGACAGTAATGATGTATGTAAGGTATACAGAAAATAGAATATATGCACATATGCATAAATAGTATGCCACTACAGAAAGTGTAACATGTATCGGTTAGAGTAACAAGTATACATGTATAATATCAGATAAATGATCAGGTACAATAATAAGTACAACTATACAGTAGGAAACATGTATCAGGTAAGGAACAGTAACAAGTAGTAAACATGTATCATGCAAGTCATGTTATTTATACAATAGTAGCAATCAGTACCACCTGATATTTTAATCAATCTCTTCCAGTGTCCCATACCACTGGCAGTTCATACTGGAGCCCGCACTCCAGTCGAACCCATCCGGATATGGCCTACGGGTACCATTATCGAAACGAGAGAGTGACCAAATAACAAGTGTTCCCGATGTCACTATTGTGTATACTGTTTTATTATATGTTAATTGAAAACTCATGGTCGAGAAGTTCTTATCGGGTAGGTGTATCCCGTGCATACCTGGGATCACGGCCTTAAACAAACCCCTGGCTGCTGAGACCAGGGCCCTCCGCTAAGAGGGGAGCATGAATCAAGTAACAAGAGCTCATGGAGCAATTGGTAGATAGCACTACCGTCCCCTGCAGTGGGAGAACAATATGGATCCAGTACATCACCCGATTGTTGGCCCAAAGGCCTATCACCCTAGTTTTGATGATGATCAACTCATGAAGTTATGTTTACTAATGATCTTGTGTTTAATTAGTGACAGATTCCTTATCAAGATCTTAGTAGGTTTGGAGCTTCAACAAAGGATAAAATGTCAAGTTGGAAGCTAGCACCGGTCGATTCACGAGCCTATGCATCAAGACCACATTTAGAGATGAGCTCGGTTGATTGCATGTGGACCAAGTCAAGAAGATGAGAAGACTTCAAGGGAAGACTTCAAGAAGATGAAGACTTGTGTCTAGGTATAAGATTTTGTTTTTGTTTTAGTTAAAATGTAAAGGATAGAATAGTTGGTGGATTGCTCAAGTCATATCACACACACACTCTTGATTTAATTGTCTTTTCATAAAAGAATTTTTTAGTTAGAAAAGACTCTTTCATTTTGGTAAAAGATTTTTCCTTATGACAAAATATATGTCTTGGTTTTTGATATTCATGTTTACATCTTTCAAACCAAAACCAAGTTTAGTGCTTTATGTCAAAAACTAGATATTTCATCTTGATTGTGTAGTGGATCATATCCATACACACTATGCCTTAAAGTATATCTCGTTTTTGTATTTGATGAAAATTTGGAAAAACATGTTGATTTAGAAAAACAGTTTTTATTTATGAGCCTATATTTTCAAGTTACAAAAATAGTCAAATCTTTAATAACATGCCTTGATTTTGTGCAAGCATGTTTCTATATCATAAAACTATTTTTTGTAAAATTTCTAAGTATTTATGGGATTTTTTATTAAGCCAAAAAGACCAATCTTTAATCCCAATATTTTCAGGTTCTGGCAGTTCTGATTTTTCAGAACTGACAGTGGCCGGTCGACCGGGTCGGTCGACCGGACGTGCACAGACGTGCACGCCTGTGTGCACTGGAGAACGGTCGACCGGACCGGTCGACCGCTTCAGAGAGCTTTGCTCTCAGGAAATCTCGGTCGACCGGGCCGGTCGACCGACAGAGAGTTTACTCTCTCCTCCAGTTGTTCGGTCGACCGGGTCGGTCGACCGGAGGCTCCAACGGTCGGATTCTTGACCGTTGGCGGTCGACCGGACCGGTCGACCGGCAGTACTGACAGAGCCCAACGGTCAGATTTTTCTGGCCTCTATAAAAGGGGGTTTTGTCATTGTTTGAAGCCAAGATTTTAGGAGAGCTTTTATCCAGTTATTTTCATTCTTTTAGCAGAGTTTTCTCCACAAAATAGAGTGCCAATATTTCCTATCAAAAGGGATTTTATCAAGAGAGTGTTTATTGTGATTTCTTGAGTTTTCCATCAAAGTTCTTTCCTTGATTTCTCACACTACACTTGAGCATCCATAGTTATATCTATCCTATAGGAGTGTTGTAGTGAGAATTTTGTTAGGTGATCAAGTGTTTAGATCACCAGATCTTTCTTTGTATTTGAGGAAGCGGGCAAGTGTGCTCGCGGTGTTTTGAGTTCGGGTGCGGACTTGTTGTACGAGGTGCGGCCTCGACGAGCCGGTGGGCTTGTGGTGTGTAAGGGACTTTGGGAGTCCGAGGGCTTGTAGGTGTTGCGGCACCAAGGAGAGATCCGGTTGGATCGTGCATAGTGGAAATCCTTCGTGTGTCGAAGGCGGGGATGTAGAGCAAGTGTGCTCGAACCTCGAAACAAACCCTTTGTGTTTGCGATTGCTCACTCTTGCTCTCTTACTCTTTTTGTCTCACTTATATCTTGCATTACTTTATAGTCTTTATCTCTTATATGCATGATATACCTTTGTGCTCATAATTGCTATACTTGCTTGGGATTGTTATTAACACTAGTATTCAACCAAGAGAGCCAACGCGGCACCTCAACCCATTCAAGGGGAATCTAGAGGAGTTTGTCCAGAGCCTCGCAAGGGGAATTCGGCAACACTCTTGTGTTATACATAAGTATTCAATTAAAAGAAGTTTAATTTGGTCAACTTAGTTTTAATTCCGTATTATTTGTTCATAAGTGACCATTAGATTAGCCATCACCTATTCACCCCCCTCTAGGTGATCTTTCAATTGGTATCAGAGCCAAGTGCTCTTGATATTGGGTCTAACAACCTAGAGTTAAAGATCCTAATTTGGGCTAATCACAATATTTTTGTACACACACACCTCACCATGGACTTCATGTCACCACCCACCTTTGACATTCTTAACATCCAAATTTGGAAGGTTAAGATGTCTTTGTTCCTCAAAGGACTTGGCCTTAGTGTATATCTTGCCACAACTAATAAAGAATATTGCTTAAATGGTAAGAACATTGAGGCTAATGCAAAAGCCCTACATGCTTTAGTATCTTGCTTAGATAATGATTATTTGTCTAAGATGACTAATCTTGATTCGGCTTTTGTAGTATGGAACACCCTCATCTCCCTTGGCAAAAAGGATCTATACTATGCGGGGAGCGATTCGGACGTTGGAAGCGACATCTCCAACGTGTGCTACATGGTCCAAGGGGATAACCCCCTTGAGGTAACTACCGAATCCGAGGATGAGGATGTTAATATGTCATATGATGAGCTTAATACATTTTGCCAATTATTGCTTGAGAAATATGACATGATTAAAAAGAATAATAAAAATTTGAAAAAGGAAATTGCTTGCATGCATAAGGAACATGACTCATATAGAAATAACATTGCATGCTTAGAAAAGATAATGAAAGTTGGAAAAAGAAATTTGATTGCATGCATGTAGAAAATGATTCTTTTAGAAATAAACTTGCATGTTTAGAAAAAGAAAATGAGGATTTGAAAAATGAGAATATTTCCTTAATGTCTAAATTGAATGTTTTATGTGAAGGAAATATGTTTTTGAAAAATAAGGTTGATATGGTGGAAAAACAAAAGGAAGTCATTTTGCAAGAAAATAAGTCTTTAAAAAGAAAATTTGTTGAAAAAGAAAAGGATAATGTTTTTCAAAAGAAAAAGAAAATTGACTCTTCATCTCATCATGCTTTTCATGCCACCACTAATGAGATTAAAAATTTGAAAAATAAAATTGATAATTTGAGCTCTAATTTGAGCTCATGTGCATTCAATCATACTAGATTGGAATCCTTGTTTCAAAAGAAACAAGTTCCTCATACTCATGCACATTCACATCATGCACATGCTTATGATGCACATCATGCTCACACTCCCACTTATAAGTATGCTAAGGTGTACATATGTACACATTGTGGCCGCAAAGGCCATTTAGCAAAATTTTGTTATGAAAGGTTAAATGTTCTTATTTTTGATAAAAATAAAAATGCTTGGGTTCCTTACAAGACTAACCCCATAGGACCCAAGAAAATATGGGTACCAAAATCCCCACCTTGTGTATTTGATGTAGGTGAGGGATCTCTCAAAACGTGAGAGATTTGGTGCCTTGATGGTGAGTGCAATTGAACTAAAATGACACATACTTGGAGCACCGCTATCAAGGAATTTTGGTGGGTCAACCACCATGCTAGGAGCTTTGAAGTTGGTAACAATTTCTAAACTCCTATTTCATTTATGTACATATTTTTTAAATTCATGTATCATATAGCATGTTCATATTTTTTTTTGGTGCTTCATGTGGCATTTACATGCTTAAATGTAGAATGTGTCAAAACTTGCATTTATACATATATGAATAGTGAACTACAACTGACTCATACATATTTGAACTTCATGCTCATTTGTATCCACTATATGCATGTGTATAGGCTAGTTTTGATGATTCGGTCATTTATACTTGTTATGCCTATCTTTGATCTTACTTCATGTATATGTGTGTTTAATTCAAATCTAATAAATATACATGTATACCCTTGAGTCATTTGCCTTCATGCAATATATATTGGACTCTTTTCATATTTGGGATATGTATGCAAATTGTTAGAATTGGATAAATCATACATATACCATGAAGATTAGTATTTTAAATAAATAATAAAAAAAATGATTTTTCATGTTTTTGATTTGTATTAAAGATTAAAACATGTGTAAAACAAAATGTGATTTATGATCTTTTTGAGCTTGAATGACTATTTTCATAAGAATGCTATTTACATGATCTTTTGAACACTCATCTTTATGATACAAAATATTTTGAGCTTTATAGACCATGAGTGATTAAATCTTTATGTATTTAGCAATGCTTTATGAAAAATATATGATTTGTTTTAAGATGAAAAATAAGATTTTCATGAGATTCATGCTTCACTTTCTATTTTCATGAAAATACCATTTATATAACCTTTGAACACTCATCTTTTATGATAAAAGATAATCTTTGAGCTTTATGGACTATGAGTGCTTAAACTTGTATGTATTTAGTATAATTCATGAATAACATATGATTTCATGTTTTTGAAGGATCTTTAACTAGTTTTTCAAAAATTTTATAACTAGTTACTTATTCTTCAAATTTGGTAGTGCTTAAACATAACTATCTTTTAAACCTACCAATTTTTGGTTATGAGTATATACATGATTTACAGTGTTAATTTTATAAATGGTATATTACTCACATTTTGGTTCCTATATATGTATGCCCTAATTTTCAAATTGGTCTTATCTATTCACATACATATATATGATTTCCATGTGCTTGCTTTACAATTGATTTACATTCTTAAAGCACAAAAAGTTTATGCTAAGTTCACACCTTATATTAACTATGCATAAGCTTATGAAAAATAAAAAGATTTTATTTTAAGATTTTTCATTTGGTATCTATATGCTTCAACTTCAAATTTGCTATATAATTACAATTGATATCAATATGTTTGAAACAATAAAAGATTTTGCAATGATAACTTGATATCACACATCTTCAAGTGCTATTTTCTATTGGTATCAAAATTACAAATTATGATTGGTTCAAAATTTGTTTTATTGAGAAAAGTTCAAAATTTTGTTTTGATAAAAAAAAATAAAATAAAAATAAAAATAAAAATAAAAATGTTTTGTTTTGTATTTCCTATATGCAAGGAGAGCTTAACATCTCTCTTACATATAGATTCATGTTGAGTATATTATAAATTGAGGAGCTTGACATCTCTTCTTTATATGATATACGTGTGTAGGGGGAGCTTCACATCTCCTTCTATGCATTACATAGTTGTGTTGTGTGAATTAGGGCTTCACATCCCTCTTTCATGCAATACACATTGTAGGGAAGCTAACTTAACGTCTTCCTCCTTATGAATTTATATAGCATATAAATCTTTATCGATTACTTTGTATTACCCCTTCTTGATCTTTTTGTTTTTGACAAAAAGGGGGAGAAAAATTTGTTTTTGATTTGCTTTTACTTTGAACCCTTTGTTGATGATTGACAAAAAGGGGGAGAAGTATTTGTGATATATGCATGATTTCCTTACTTAAGGAGGAGAAGTATTTGTCTTCCTTACTTAAGGTTGTATAAGATTTGTATTTATGCATATATATTTTGGTTTGCAAATAATAGGAGAAAAAGATTTTGTTTTTGTGTTATCTCCATTCATTTGCATACATGTCATGTGCTTCATTGTCATATCTTTATCATTTATTTGATATGCATGAGTTAAGGGGGAGCTTCTTTGAAGCTTTACTTTAATCCATGCATATATAACTTCATGAGTTTTGTCATCATCAAAAAGGGGGAGATTGTTGGCCCAAAGGCCTATCACCCTAGTTTTGATGATGACAAAACTCATGAAGTTATATATGCATGGATTAAAGTAAAGCTTCAAAGAAGCTCCCCCATCAACTCATGAAGTTATGTTTACTAATGATCTTGTGTTTAATTAGTGACAGATTCCTTATCAAGATCTTAGTAGGTGTGGAGCTTCAACAAAGGATAAAATGTCAAGTTGGAAGCTAGCACCGGTCGATTCACGAGCCTATGCATCAAGACCACATCTAGAGATGAGCTCGGTGGATTGCATGTGGACCAAGTCAAGAAGATGAGAAGACTTCAAGGGAAGACTTCAAGAAGATGAAGACTTGTGTCTAGGTATAAGATTTTGTTTTTGTTTTAGTTAAAATGTAAAGGATAGAATAGTTGGTGGATTGCTCAAGTCATATCACACACACACTCTTGATTTAATTGTCTTTTCATAAAAGAATTTTTTAGTTAGAAAAGACTCTTTCATTTGGTAAAAGATTTTTCCTTATGACAAAATATATGTCTTGGTTTTTGATATTCATGTTTACATCTTTCAACCAAAACCAAGTTTAGTGCTTTATGTCAAAAACTAGATATTTCATCTTGATTGTGTAGTGGATCATATCCATACACACTATGCCTTAAAGTATATCTCGTTTTTGTATTTGATGAAAATTTGGAAAAACATGTTGATTTAGAAAAACAGTTTTTATTTATGAGCCTATATTTCCAAGTTACAAAAATAGTCAAATCTTTAATAACATGCCTTGATTTTGTGCAAGCATGTTTCTATATCATAAAACTATTTTTTGTAGAATTTCTAAGTATTTATGGGATTTTTTATTAAGCCAAAAAGACCAATCTTTAATCCCAATATTTTCAGGTTCTGGCAGTTCTGATTTTTCAGAACTGACAGTGGCCGGTCGACCGGGTCGGTCGACCGGACGTGCACAGACGTGCACGCCTGTGTGCACTGGAGAACGGTCGACCGGACCGGTCGACCGCTTCAGAGAGCTTTGCTCTCAGGAAATCTCGGTCGACCGGGCCGGTCGACCGACAGAGAGTTTACTCTCTCCTCCAGTTGTTCGGTCGACCGGGTCGGTCGACCGGAGGCTCCAACGGTCGGATTCTTGACCGTTGGCGGTCGACCGGACCGGTCGACCGGCAGTACTGACAGAGCCCAACGGTCAGATTTTTCTGGCCTCTATAAAAGGGGGTTTTGTCATTGTTTGAAGCCAAGATTTTAGGAGAGCTTTTGTCCAGTTATTTCCATTCTTTTAGCAGAGTTTTCTCCACAAAATAGAGTGCCAATATTTCCTATCAAAAGGGATTTTATCAAGAGAGTGTTTATTATGATTTCTTGAGTTTTCCATCAAAGTTCTTTCCTTGATTTCTCACACTACACTTGAGCATCCATAGTTATATCTATCCTATAGGAGTGTTGTAGTGAGAATTTTGTTAGGTGATTAAGTGTTTAGATCACCAAGATCTTTCTTTGTATTTGAGGAAGCGGGCAAGTGTGCTCGCGGTGTTTTGAGTTCGGGTGCGGACTTGTTGTACGAGGTGCGGCCTCGACGAGCCGGTGGGCTTGTGGTGTGTAGGGACTTTGGGAGTCCGAGGGCTTGTAGGTGTTGCGGCACCAAGGAGAGATCCGGTTGGATCGTGCATAGTGGAAATCCTTCGTGTGTCGAAGGCGGGGATGTAGAGCAAGTGTGCTCGAACCTCGAAACAAACCCTTTGTGTTTGCGATTGCTCACTCTTGCTCTCTTACTCTTTTTGTCTCACTTATATCTTGCATTACTTTATAGTCTTTATCTCTTATATACATGATATACCTTTGTGCTCATAATTGCTATACTTGCTTTGGATTGTTATTAACACTAGTATTCAACCAAGAGAGCCAACGCGGCACCTCAACCCATTCAAGGGGAATCTAGAGGAGTTTGTCCAGAGCCTCGCAAGGGGAATTCGGCAACACTCTCGTGTTATACATAAGTGTTCAATTAAAAGAAGTTTAATTTGGTCAACTTAGTTTTAATTCCGCATTATTTGTTCATAAGTGACCATTAGATTAGCCATCACCTATTCACCCCCCCTCTAGGTGATCTTTCAATTGGTATAATCAACCATCAAGTCTCCCCCATCCCCAAGTTATCATTATGATCTGATATGTCAAGTATACAATGTAACAAGAACAAATACAGTACATGATATGGGTAACATGATAACTGGACCTGAGCTCTATTGATAGCATAGAACAATATAACGGGAAATGAGAACAATATAACGGGAACAATATAACGAGGAACGGGAACAATAGATGTGGGATTCCACATATCGCACATCAACAGCTCTCAAGTCCAGTAACGGAATATCCATATCAGTAACAGGAAACAATCATATAACATGAATACGGTATCATAGAACATGGATTGCACGTGTAACAGGGATATGAAAACATGACATGCATGTGTAACAGAAAACATGACATGCACGTGTAACAGTGATATGTAAACATGATATGCACGTGTAACAGTGATATGTAAACATGACATAACTATAACAATAATATCAAATGCGGTTGTCCGTGCATTGGTCTATCCGTGTACCAGTGGGACATCCATGTGTAGCAATAATCCGTGTACTATGTCTGGGTAGTACTCGTACATGTTATAACAGTGGTCAGTGTAATCATCTAATACCATGTCTATTGAACTACAGTATTCGTGTAATGTGGATACCAGTGCGTGAAGGTGTCTAGCAGGCATGTCGAGTAACAGCGTAGTGCTACCGAGTATCGGTGAATCAGAATGACAATATAACGAGGAACGTGGGATTACAATATCTAGTGGTACATGTACATGTAATACCGGTGTTTCGTGTGAGGCAGGTACCGGTAATCATACCGAATGGAGTATTAGACATCCCTATTTGTCTCGACGGTCAAATGTTATTCTAATCGAGCATGTTTACACTATTATTCTATCAATGACAATTTATGAATCGGTATTTACAGTTTTACAGTGATTAACCGGTAATCATGTTTTATTTATATAAAGCAACTAAGTGCAATAAATATACTAAAAAGATAATTATAAAATAAAAATACTCACAAACTAGCCATAGGATGGTAGCTCTCTGCCCCACGATCGCAACGGATCCAGAATCGCCCGAATCGGAGTCCGGATGCTTCCGATATCGCCCGAATACTAAATCATAACAAATAGGGTTAAATATGTAATAAAATTATTGAAATGCAAATAAGAAATCAGAACAGGGGGTTTTCTGAAAAAGTACCTTTATTGGGTTTGGATGCGGGTTTGGGCTCTTAACGGGTCGGGTTTAGATCCAATACCCAAACCCGTTTAACTTAAGTTAACGGGTCATGGGTTAACGGGTTATAGGGTGTAAACAAGTGGGTTGTGGATTTTGAATAAACCCACATGGGTTATTGGGTTCACACCCCTTTATGGGTGTGAACCCATGAAGAAGGAGGAAGCAGCAGCAGCTTGCTGCTGCTCCTGCGCGGCCGGCCGGCCAGCCTAGCTGGCCGCCGCCGCCGGCGGCGGCGGCCCGCCGGCGGCGATCCCGGCGGCGCGGCCGTCAGGCCAGAGAGAGAGAGAGGTAGAGATAGAGAGAGAGAGAGGGAGAGAAACATGAGGGGGAAGTTTACAGAGAAAGAAAAGATGAAGAAGAAGAAGAAGAAAAGAAAAGTGGGGAGGAATTTGGAGTAGAAGGGGGCGGCTCCGCCTGGGGAGTTGCGGTCGACGGCCGGCGGCGCCTGCGCAGCCGGGCCGGCGGCGTTGGCATGGGTCGGCTCCCCCCCTCGTTTGGGTTTGTACAGAGAGAGGGAGAGAGTGTTGGGGGAAAGAGAGAGATAGAAGAGAGAGAGAGAGAGAGAGAGAGAGAGAGAGAGAGATATGAGAGAGAGAGGGAAGGGGGTTTTATAAAGAGAGGAGAGAGAATGAGGCGGTGGCAATGGCGGTTGGGGGAAGAAGCTTGTGGAAGAAGATGGAAGAAAGAAAAGAAAAAGAAAAAGAAAAATATTATTTTATTATTATAATATTGGCCCAAAATTCGATCAGCTTCGAACGGTGCCCAAAAATTACAAAAAATAGAGAATATTATCCTGAGAGGGAATATAAAAACGGTTTGAAGAAACTCGATCCAGTTTGTAAATTAAAAATCCTGGAGGGTCTCGCCGATACGGGCGACACCGGTTTGGCCGGATTTTCGATAAATTCAGAAAAATCCCCAAAAATACCAATACGTAGCTCATGTGATTCTAAGACATATTCTGAAAGCCGATTCTCTAAATTCGACTCCATTTATGAAATAAAAATCGGAAGGCCGGTTATCGGTATCGGTCGACACCGACTACGGAGATTTTTCAAAATAATCCAGAAAAATTCGAGAAAATTCTGAAAAATCTCAAATATTAGAAAATGATTTTTGAAACTGAAATTAACTCAATTGGACTATCACGGGGGTCAAAACAATTTTTGTACGTCGTATCGCGTACCGATACTGTGATACGTACACCGGGGATCAGGGGGTTACAGGAGGAGTGAAAGTTCCTTGTCTCCATCTTGGGGACTGAAAAAGATCTCTCTCTTTGCTTATCATGTTAACAGAGGCAGCTGCGAGGTGGGTCACCTTCGTTGCCTTTTTTTGGGGCTTGGCCTTCTTAGCAGTCTAGCTGATATTCGGTCGAATACGGATCGATGACTTGGAGTAGTGGTAGTGGCTGTTTGGACCTTTCCTAGGCAGCAATAGACAGAGTGTACTATCACAAGTTGACACCCTACTTGTCGACAGTGGGACGAGGAGATGTGAGCGGGTTTCTCTGAGCAAAACTTTCGCTTTGTGCTCAGATAATTTCTCAAGTCTGTGTTAACTGGACCTAACTTATCCATCACAGAGACCCAAGGAGACTAGAAGTTAGCCCTGTTGGGCTGAGAAGCCTTAGGGCTAGCCTTAAAGGCTTTCCTTTTGACCATAGGCGAGGCTAAAGTAGCTTTGCCAGAGGGCGTAGCTTCACAAGGCGAAACTACTGTTCTAATTCTGCTCTTGGAGGTGAACTTAGCTCTGCCGTGCAGAGTTCTTCCTGCAAATGAGGTTAGAAAAGCCTCGCTATTAGCACTTAGTCGTGCTTTACCTCTAGCCTCGTGATAGAGTACTTTAGCACTTGGTGCTGAGAGCGACGTTGGATAAGAGACGTTGTTAGCACGTACAGGTGCTCTAGTGTTAGCCTCACATGCAGTTTTAACACCGTCCAAGAGTGTTATTAAGGCAAGCAGGGCTACAGTAGCCCGCTGTAAGCACAGGGTGCTTTAGCTTTAGCCTCGGGGGATAGGTGAAACTGAGGAGCAGATGGAGTCTTATAATCCAAGACTATCTTGCTTCATGAGAAGCTGATTCGACAAGGGTAGACTTTGCAATTCATATAACCTTGGCAAAGGCTATTTTAGGTTCAAATGGAACCCTTGAAGGCTTGCGTGTAATGCTAACACGCTAGTGCGGGGCTAACTTAGTCCCAGTTGGGACTGTGATAGGCTCGCGCAAAGCCAATTTAGGCTTGCGTAGAGCCTGATTAGCCTCACATGAAGCAGAATTAGGTTCATAGAGAACCTCAGTAGCCTCAACAGATACTTGCTTCCCAGACGTAGCCAAGAAAATATTCGCTACGTTGACCTTCCTGTGCTTGCGCACACGTAGGGAATTTTTGTTACCCCTATTGAGAAGTTGTTCAAAATTCTCTTGGTCAAAATTAATGACCAATGTTTTAGCAATAGACCCGAGGATCTGATCATCACATTGTAACACCTGATTCTCAGCAGTGGAGAATAAAATACACAACGGAGTCGCCATCTTGTTTGCCATTGAAAATTCAATAAAAGAAAAACTTACAAAAATTTGAGGAGAAGATTACAAGTAGATCTCCTCTTAGATTTCTGAAAAAATGTGTCGGTGGGAGTCTGATCAGCGCGCGATCACTTTGTCCAGTTGACAATGCGATCGATCGATCTTCGAACGCTACTACTTGAAAATTCCTTCTCGTCTGGTTTTGAAGATTCCTTGAAAAAAGAAGGTCTTGAAGTATCAACACCTTGAACTTAAAGAAGTAATTCTCTGGAGCTTCTGAGAAATAAGAAAAAGTTAGCCTTATTAACTGTTGCGGTGCCTTCTTGACTCTCTTGTTCTGCTCTCTTTTTTATTGCCTCTCTTGATCTCCCCCTAGCTCATTTTCAGATGAGCTATTTATAGGCTCTGGAGGGGTGAAACCGTCTCTAACATGTAGCTATGACTGATAACAGTCAGCTAGCCTCACGCCGAGCGCTGTTTTGAGCTTTGTACGAGGCTATAACGCTCGCGCTTGGCTAAATGTGAGCCACATGCGAGACTAGATAGGCTCGCGCGAGACTAAAAATGGTCTATTGATCCGGCCATTCCACTGGACGTGGGGCGAAGTAGGCGGGTGTAACTGCCCACTTAAAGTGGCACTAACCCGACTAACGTGGTGGGGTTAGCCCACTAAATACTGGGTCAAAGATTTGACCTGGCCAGTCCTCTTATGGAGGCATAGAAAGCGTCGTACGAGGATGGATGTAGTCTCGCGCGGGGCTAGGTTTAGCTCCGCACGCTGGGCTAAAAGCTCTTAATTAGAGCTCTCATGGCTTCAGCGAAGCTAGAAAAATAGCCTTCTGCAGCTATGTTGAGTTTTAGGTGAAGCTAGCACTTGGCTCGTTATTGAGCTTTGATGGGCTTCAAGGCGAAGCTAGATAATTTAGCCTCTGGAGTGAGGCTGGCACCTTGGGCTCGCGCGAGGCTGAGTATTGAGCTGACTCAACCTCAAAAGGCAGTATTTGGCCTACTGTCTGCTTCACTGGATCAGCGGGGCCTGAGCTTTTGTTTCGTCCCTCGGGATGTGTTAAGTTGGTCATCAACTTGTCCGTAGCTTATCTTTTATAGATGTCGACAAGTTGGACATTGTTTTGACCTGTTGAAAAGCTGTATGGGAGTGTCTTTTTTAATGTGTCAATAGATGGCTTCTGCAGAATTTTCAATCTGTTGTCGACGTGTGTGAAACCTTTATCGATGTTCAGCATTCCGGTTGAGTCGCAGGGTCGTTGGGAATCCACTGCAACCTAAAATTATAGAGTTTAGAGAGGAGAACGACGGCAAAATTGATCTTCCCCCGTCACTTTGATCGGCGCCAGCGCACTGGCCCTACGGGGCTCTTGAGAGACGTTGACGAGGGCTGCATGGGCTGCATGAGAGGTTTTCAAAACCTCTTCAGAAGTTGCACCGCTTGCGCTGTGAGCAATAATGCGGGCCACTTTAGGAGTAATCTTCGTAGAGATTCAAGAGCGAGTCTCTAAAGAGGCTTTGCGGTATTGCCGCATTGCCTTGGGATTGGCAGAGCCTGAGGAAAGGAATTCTTCGAGCTTTCCTTGATCGAATTTAACAATAAGGGATTTCATCGTCTTTCCAAGAAGCTGGACATCAGCTTGCGCTATGGCATTCTCTTCTGTAGAGAAAGCAGTCCCCAATGGAGTCGCCATCTTTTGTTTGGTCAGAAAAGTTGGCTCGATGTAAAGTTTCTTTGAGTGGTCGAAAAGTTACAGCAGAACGATTTCAATTACAAAATAGGAAAAAAAAGTACGATTCTCCTTTTTGTCTTAAGCTGGGTTCTTTGTGTGGTGATGGAGAGTGATTCTTATTCTCCGTTGATTGGCCGAATGCCAAGCTTCTAAAAGACTCTCAAAAATCAATCAGGAGGGAGCTCTATTTTTAACACACTAAGTATTTAGAGTTCACTGATTACTCATTTTCTCTCTCTGAAAAAAGTAAGAGGAAAAATAAGAAGTTTTTAACTTGAGAATTTTCAGCTCTCAGTCTTCCAAAGTTTTTTCTTTTTTCTCCTCTTCTCTGGCCCTCTTTTTTTTATAGCTCCTCAGGCTATTTACAGGGAGTCATAAGGATATTATTGTCCCTTAAAATCTCTCTAGTATGGGGATTAACTCACTCATTACGTGGGGAGCTAATTGACCCAGTAATGGGGATCAGTTATGACCGAACGCGGGTCTTGCGCTGGACGCGGACTTCGCGTTACTTATTGTAAACGCGGACGTCTCAGCTAGAATGCGGAGTTGCTCAGACTCGCGTTTGAAGCGTGTTGCACCCGCGTGAGATGCGGAGTTACCCAGACCCGCGTAAGACGCAGATTTGCTCAGACCCGCGTCTGAAGTCTCTGTTTTTCCTTTGGACACAGGATCCGCATTTTAGTTGATACGCGACATTCGCGTCGAAGTGAGGTTCGCGTCCGATGGCTTGTCTTTAGTGATTTTTAGACAGCCTACAGTTCAATACTGATTTCATGTTATACTGTTAATAATTATATTATGGTGTCACTTTGCATTGTACTCTCGTTACACCGATTCCCTATTATACTGGACCTCGTTATTTCATGTACCTGTATCTTCATTACACAGATACACCTGAATGTAGGATATGCCTATTCTTGTATCCCTGACATTGATATAACACATACTTAGTGCACTAATCATTTAGATCTAGTACATAATGTATTATTTCTGTACACGCTCCTTTTTCCTAACATAATGTTGACCCATGTATGATTGTCTGTGCCACTGTATTAAACTTTCTGATTTCAGTATTTACTGGCTTGTACTTGCGTGCTTGAACCACATCATTTTGATCATGTATACGTGTGACTGCCGGTTCACACCACTTGGCTTCATTTTACGTACTCGCTGGGTTATTTTCTGACAATCCAGCACCTTCATGTCCAGATTCTGAAGCGCAACGGAAGCGTGGTGGAATCCTTATGTGAAAACCTTGGACTTCTTCGAGGAGCATCAGATCAGCCTTAGCTCATTCCTGACCTGCCTCCCTTGACAGCTCGCATGATTTCTTTTCGTAGCTCGTGAGTATCTTTCAGACTTTTTCATGCTTTGTAATCAAAACTCTGCGCCTTTTTGATGTAATTTTCATATTTATTGGATTACACCATGTGATTACTGTGGACTTGTACTTTTCTGTTAGAATGTATATTACTACTGTGCTTCCGCATTCTAATTCTTCTCTGTATTGATGCTTAGCGTACATATGTGATGGTATTTCCGTCCTACATATGTACGTCGCAGTAGCGTCCCCTTACCCGCGGGATCGGGGCGTTACAACTACTATGGGGATTTATCTCTAATATAGTGGGGCGCTATGAAATATCGTAAAAGTTATATTTCAAAATTTACACACACACACACAAGAAAAAATTTTCTTTTATGTTGCACTCACAATTCCACTTTCTCATCAAAATTACAAGATGCGATATTACGGGCACGTTTGTTTGCAAGGAAGTGGGCGAAAGTAAGAAAATGTGGAAGTATAATTGCTCACTTCCCTATCTATCCAAACACCAAAAAAAATGAGAAAATCCTTTTTCTTTTTCTCTTTTTCCTTTTACACAATCATTCCTCGCTTCCAGGGTGCTATAGTTAATTTTATGGTCATGTAAATCTCATTTGTAATAAGTTATAACTCAAAACAGTTAATTTTGTGATCATGTAAATCTCACTTGTATTCTAATTACAATCTAAATTTATTTTTTAATTGATTTTTATTTTAATATTATTTTGCGGTCAACTTTGTGGTTAACTTTTCCACTTTCACTCTCACATTACCATCCAAACATTGGAAAAGACATAACATTTTTCAAATCACACTTCCCAACAACATCCAAACACCATAAAACTCACTAACTAAATCCCTAGTTTCAAAGGGAACTATTACTACTTCCTCACTTCTTCACTTTCTCACTTTCACCCTAACCAAACAGCCCTTACATTAAGATTTATATTGTCTAAAACATAAGTTTGTGGCTGCATGTATAATCATGTCACATGAGGCGTGTTTGTTTCGCCGCAAAAACGCAAGTCGTAAAACTTCTTTTCCGTTGTTTGTTTCGCTGAAAAACAAGTTGCAAAATGCAACTCTTTTTTTCCTACTTGCAGTTGCTACAGTTAAATTTGTGGTCATGTAAATCTCACTTTTACACTCATATTTTCCCACTTGCAGTTGCTACAGTTAATTTTGTGGTCATGTAACTCTCACTTGTAATACACTTACAGTTCAAAACAGTTACTTAATAATCAATATATAATTTAATATTATTAAATATTTAATATTTTAAATAGTGTTCATTTTCTTATTTAATTATTTAATTATTTTATATTTTTAATCTTTAATTTTTATTGTTTTTAATATTTAATATTTTACTATTTTTATTTAATATTTTATTTAATACTTTATTATTTTTATTAATACTTATTCCATTTTTTATTATTTTATTTAGAGTTAATATTTTATAAATAAAACAATATTATACTTTAATATAAAATTACTATATATTTAATTATTTATTTTTTAATATAAAAAATTATTTTATTAAAATCATAATATATTTTATTATTATATTAATATTTTATTGTGTTAATATTGTAATAATAATTCAGTATAATAATACGATAATGATAATTTATTATTAAATTATAATTATATTTTACTTTGTTAATATTATATTTCTATAATATTAAAATAATATTATAATAAAATTTATATTATAATAATTTTCAAGTATTTTTAATATTATAATATTATAACTATATTTTATTATTGTTGTAAGATTTTTTAATATTTATATTTTATTAGTATTCTTAAAATTTTATTAGTGTTATTTAGATTTTCTTAAAATTTTATATTATTTATTTAGTTAATATTTTACTATTTATACTAATATTTTATTAATATTATTGTTATAAATAAAATATTAAGATTATTAATTTTTATCTCAAATTTATCAATACAATTTAATTTGCAATAGTAGATTTAATTTAATAGTATTTATAATATTTAAATCACTGTTGCAGTTAATTTTGTGGTCAACTTTTCCACTTACAGTTTTACATTACCAACCAAACAGTGTAAAACACAATATACTTTACCATTTACACTTTCACTCTATCAATCAAATACCGTAAAACACAATATACTTTTCTATTTACACTTCACTTTATCAACCAAACACCGTAAAACACAATATATTTTCTCTGTTACAGTTCACTTTTTTCATTCTCATTTTACGACTCACGACTTGCAAGGTTCTGTAACGAAACAAACAGGCCCGTCATCTCTCCAAATTAATTGGCGGACTGTCAGGGGCATTAAGCGCGATCACTCTCTCACTTAATGTTCTCTTTCCTTCAAAAAAAAAAAAAAAAAAAAAAAAAAAAGCGGTTACTGTTTTGATTGGCATTTATCCTTTCCACAGCAAATAAGAGTGCCAGATTTTATTGTCTTTTGTGCGTTTGATTGTCCTTTTATTTTTCTCACATACAAAGGAACTTGATGTCTCGTTTCCTTCATAATTTCTGGCATAAATTAGAGAGAAAAGAAACAAACAAAGGAGACAGAAAAATCTAAAAAACTTTATGAACAGTGGTAATCTGATCTAATTCATATTGTGGGCTATGAATTATTAGCATGAGCTAAGTTTAAATTGATGAGGTGTTTTTTTATTTTTGAGCCCGACATTGCTTTAAAATTCACGTTGGCACGAGTACAGAGTACTGAGAATCTAAACATGATTATTTATTATGGGATTTAACTATTTTTTTTCACTGTGAAAAAATTTTGCTATCATGCTATAAAATATGATTAGATGTTTTTTTTTTAAACTAACTCAATCGCCGGTAAGATTCACCGGTGCGCTTAGTAACTGATACTGATTGATTAGACAACCCTGTGTAATACAAAATATGATTTGACTTGACAGCCTTATTGTGTACGTTTTCCTTTTCTTCGTCCTTGTTTCCGCCGGGTTGGTTTTGCGTGTGCGCGCGTGGGTGAGTAGGTTTCTCGAACTGCAAACAATGACGATTGTTTAAGTAAAACCTAATGAATAAGGCCACATAAATTGGATCCAACCATATCACTAATTTATCATCATCGTACTGGCAATCCACGACAAATCCTGAATTGTTATCTGGATCACCTCTCATGTTCTATGCCTTGCAGAATCTAACAAGACTTCGTAGCCAATTTGCTGGTTGTAACAAACAAACAATAAAGGTTGGATTTTTATTCTATTTATTTTTTTTTTCCCCGAGTCTGGGGGGAATTTAGATTGGGCCCACGATGGACTGCTGGGCTCATCATTATGAATCAAAATCAGATTATTTCCTAACCACGTGGTATTATTATACTATTAGCCGTTGAAGCCCAAGTTGACGATACCCCAGAATGAATTAACAGCGACCAAGAATTCAGGAACTTTTCCTTTTGTGCTTTCTTTGTTAATTATTAAGACCCAGAATCTAATTTGGTTAGCTTTAATAAGATCACTCAGGTTACTCTTTATTTCTATTTCTTTTTTCCTTTCCTTTTCTGAGTGTCCCTGGACAATTTGATCCAATTCCTGATTTGCTCGCTGATTTCTTATTGGCTGAATCTCTTCTCGAGTATTTTCACGGAGGGCGAGGCGAACCCTAGAGCAGGCACAGATAGGGAAGGTCTCCGACAGCCATTGGGTTGGGTGGGGCCATTGGGTTGGGTGGGGGTGTGTGATTTCTTCGAACTCTTGATTTTTGG
The DNA here is from genome assembly GCA_038442645.1 of Agave tequilana. Taxonomy (NCBI): domain Eukaryota; kingdom Viridiplantae; phylum Streptophyta; class Magnoliopsida; order Asparagales; family Asparagaceae; genus Agave; species Agave tequilana. The sequence goes on from JAVJIF010007733.1 coordinate 91,932, forward strand.
ATCTCAAGACTTATTTTGACTTTTATTATAGGTGTAATCTGTATTTTATATTATGATAGTTCCGATGCTATCGGTCATTTACTCTATCGTTTTCTTTCTGGACTTTTGTATCTTTTATTCCACCAGCACCCCGTGTGGATGCTCTATTTAGAAGGACTTTTTTTATAGAGATGTTTTCATTAAAATCTTTTTAATGAAGCACGGGGGATTCACGCAGGTTCACCATTTACTCTCTTAAAAGTGATCCAATTCCTTTCCTTTCTGTTTGGTTGTCGTAGCTGGCCGTAATTCGTAGTTGTAATTGGTAAAGTCTTTTACAATTGTAAATGAGTTACATGTATGTAAATTTTACGGTGTTTGGTTGGTAATATAAAATTATAAAGTGGGAAAGTGTATTGTACCTTACGGTGTTTGGTTGTCGTAATGTATAAGTCGTAAGTGAAAAAGTTGACCACAAAATTAACTATTTGGTGATTTTAAAAGTTTTAATACTGCAAATAAATATTAAAAAAGTTAAATATTAAAAATTTTTAATATTAATATAAAAAAATATTACAAATTTGTATGACCACAAAATTAACTGTAACTGGGCTGTAAGTGAGTGGTAACTGGTTGCAAGTGAGTGTTTGTTGAGTTACGTAAGTCTTTTACGAATTACGGTCCAAACAAACGCCGTAGTTGGAACTGGGTAGTAAGTCATTTACGAATTACGGAGTTTTAAGCGAAACAAACGGCCCCTAGCCCTGGGCTTAAGACTTTTGAGTTGAATTGAATTCATTTACTAACCAAAAAGGGCTAGGCCATCAACAATTGGGTTTACAAACTCTAGTTTCATCAAACTAGGTTAATAAAAAGGTCAGGTTCAGATTGCATCTACACCTAAATTCAGGGTTTTGAAAAGAGCCCAACACGACAATCAGATCCGAATCTGATTTAAACCCTGGGAAAAAGAAAAAAAAATCAGATTCAGGTTACTGTGGCCTACTAACATTATTTTAGACTGAATCTGAATCAAATATGATGTGTATCTAATATTCTAGATTTGAATGTGATGTGAATCCAGTTACATGGTCTCATCACATCCTTTGAGAACAACTACAGTGTTATCCATTTTCCATCCTGATTGCATTCACTGTTGCAGCTAAGCAGTTTAAACCCTGGACTTTTGAGACAGAACTCAACTATAATCTGGAATAAATTCAAGTAGCAAAACATGAGCAAAAATAACAAATATCAGTTAATATTCACAACGCGACGCAGTTAAACGATTGTTGACAGGACAAACTGATTTTTCATCTCAATAAAAGAATTCACAATTTTCCAAATGTAATATTCTGTGTCTGAATGTATTTACAACATCATCGTGCTGAAAGAAACCATAACCTTGTAGGCTGTTGTGAGCCTGTGATTCAAGATGATGGTTGTGAGACCACATGAAATGTTAAATGACATTCAACAATAACAATATCAATGAAAGTAGTAAAGAATACAAAATATCAGTATCGAATGATGAAAATGGATCGTAGGCCGACACCAACAAGAGGTTGGTTTGTTGCTGCTGCTCACAAAAGCTACATCCTTGAGCCTCCATCATAGTTTCTCAGTAACCGTCTCAGTATTTTTCCGGCTGAAGACCTGGGAATCGAATGGACAAAGACCACCTTCCTCACCTTCTTGTACGGGGCCACCTGTATAATATATTGTAGGAAAAAGAATTTACTGCTAGCAAATTTGTCGCCTTTTCTAACAAATATTCATTTCATAGCATTTGTTTACCCCAGGAAAAAAAGAGAGAAATAGATATAATCCCTCAGTTTGTGTTTAAAGTGACAAAATTTCCATGCAACAATGATGAGGAAGTAATATTAACAAAAAGCCAAGTTTGCAACAAATATTAGGAATGGATTTTTTTAGGATAGAAACAAGTGATGCTCTCATTTATCAAAATATGAGTTCATTTAGCTAGGTTGAGTATTGTGCTTAATATCTTATTCTTTCCCCATCTATCCCAAGTCAGGATAAGGGAATAGAATTGTTGGAGATGAAATTATACTAATAAAGCTTGAAACTGTCACATATACTACTCCTTGTGCAGAAGTAGGATTCTCGGAGAATATTAAAAGGGAATTCTTTGACGCATATGGATGGATTAATTCAGAAAATCTTGAGCGGTAAATTTTTATTATATAAGGGAAGACGTAAATGAGCATATATATAGCATGAACACGGACACGGGTGTCGGACACGACACAAACACGGACACGGCAAAATTAAAAAAAAAAAAGATACGGGGACACGACAAGCAATATTTTATTATTATTATTATTATTATTATTATTATTATTATATGTGGATAAATTTTCTCCCCATGTTGCTATTTTTTCTATTTTCTCTCGTACTTGCAAAGAGATACATTATCTTCAATTTTTTCAAGAGTACTTTTCGAAGTAAATATTTCTACACAACTCTACTTATGTAAGTAGAATAATGAATAATCAACTTGTCAAAAAATAATCAAACATGAATAATTCGTTTTATTAAAAGTAAGATGAAAAACAAAATAAAATCTAAATAATTTACATCTATAACTTCTATAAAGTAACAAACATAATAAAATAAAAATCTAAAAATAATCTAACTAATACCTCACTTAGTTCATGGTGTGTGTAAATTCTACTAACATATTTGATTATATCAGAACGACAATTTTTATGTTTATTTAAGAAACATGTGACTTTCAAATATTTAATATATGATCTTTAAATTTTATTTAATACCGACATGGCATTGGACACAAGGCCGACACGTGATTTTATGGTTGTATAAAATTCAAAACGGCATCGGAGTGTCCGATACGTGTCGGGCAAGAGTCTTGCAAGTGTCGGTATCCGACACAGACACGACACTCACTTTGAAGTGTTCATGTTTCATAGATGAGCATGCAGGTAATTAAAGACAATGGTAGACATGAGAAGGTGCATGAAAATCATGCATATGGAGTAAAGAATGGTATGGAGACATAATTTTGGATTTTGTAGTGTTATATATGACCTTATGGTAGCATATTCTACAAAGAGAGATGAGCATGTGATAGTAACTTGAAAAGTGTAGAAACAAGAAAATTACTGGAGAAATATAAATAGCAAACAAAATGTCTTGAGTGAGGCTAAATTTGAAGTCTGAGAATTTATATAAGAAGTTAGAAACAATAGCAAGAGAGAAGTATGTACATATGTTTTACTAAGATGAAGGGGAAAAAGTGTAGAGACTCATGCAACGTTAGATATATTATGTATGAAGATCAAAGAGTCTTAGTAACTGATGAGTTTTCATAAATTATTGTTTAATGCAAATCATACAGGAGAACCAACATAGAAACAAAAGGATGCAGTTAGAGATAGGAAGTATAGCTTTATTTAGAAAATTAGCCTAGTATAATTAAGATTTTTTAGAGCAAATGAAAACTAAAAACTAAAAGAGCCTAGGACCTAATGATATTTTTATTGAATTTTGAAAGCGTGCTAGATAGTCAAGTTATTCAACAAAAACTATAGAACTACAAAATGCTAGACGAATAGAGGCTATATATAACAATAATGAAGATATACATAGTTGTTCAAACTATTGTGAAATCAAGCTTATGAGTCATATAACGAAGCTTCAGGAAAAAGTAAGAGCAACAATTAATAAAAGAAATGTCTACTTCTAAGAACCAATTTGGTTTTAAGTTAGAGAAGTAAACTATGTGATGCAGACATCCAACCATGATCTTGGCCGTCTATCATCGTTAGAGAACACGAGTCGCTTCGATTTTGTTCGAGTACTTCAAGGAGTATTTTTATGTATTTTCTTTTTATTGAAATTTTTGTTTCTTTTAGTTTTCTTTTTATTTTAGTAAATCGGGTGTAATCCGAAAACTGAGTTTTGTAAAACCTATAAAAAGGCTGAAGCACTAGAATATTAATGGATGTTGAATTTTGATAAAAAAAATTTGTGAATGATTAATTGTGTTTTAACATTAAACTCCTATTATCCTTTTATTAAATCCTAACTCTAACCCTATATTCTTGCTCTTTTCCCTCTCTGTCTCGCTTACCCCGCCGCCAACAGCAACCAACACCCAACTTCTGAACTTCTCATCTTCTTCCTCTGCTCATCGGCCTCCTCTCTCTCTTGTCGTGCCACCGCCTCAACTCGCCCCCTCCGCGGTTCTCTCCTCAAACCTATGAACCCAACTTCCCCTCTCTGCCCCACAAGTCGCCACCCTCTTTTTCTCTTCCTCCTCTCCCACAACAGATCGCAACATTCCCCGCACTGATACCCTTGTCCCGCCGGTCCTCTCCGCCACCGGTGCCACCTAACCACAAGCCGACCAACACGCATGCACCCCTCTTCTTTCCCGTGCCCTGTGCCACTATTGTCACCTTCATTTCTCCTCTCCTTTCGCTGTCGTGTCACCTGCACTCATTCCCCTCCTCCCTTCAATTGCAACCCTTCACTGCACCTTCCTCTCTTTCCTGCTCCCGGAACCCATCACCACCTCGCCAAGTTCAACCCTTAACTTACCTCATCACCTCCCCCACGAAGTCGAGTCAACTTCACCAATGCCAACATATTTCGCCGACTTCAACTTGTCGTCTTCTTCCTCTCTTCACACTATTGTTGTTGAGTTGAAAAACCAATTCGAGTTTATAACTCAACCTGACTCGATAGCAATCCGATCTGAATTCCCACCAACTCTGATTTGGGTTTAAGTTAGCAAACCCGATAACCGTTGCAACCCGGATCCGCCAGCTTCAAGTCCACACAGACCCGACCCGCTTCAATCAATGATCTGCAACAGTGCAGAGTCGACCCTCACTACAGTGTAGACCAGATAAGCCAAAACAGACCTGTTAAGCTTCGGGTTTCATTTTTGGGTTGTTTCTCGACCATCCGGAGTTCAATTTGGGTCGTTCTCTAGGTGTTGGACTCATAAAAGACAGAGCTACTCATCCAGCAACTATTAGCAGGACACTGAGATTAACGTGATTCTCAGTAGGTATATTTCTAATTCAGATTGAATATTTTCAAGTCTGATATCTTATATCTGAGTTTTTATAGACTTTACTATTGTCCACATATATTGGTGAGCTTGTGTGTATCTGCATGCATTTAATTCAATAACTTTAATATTGACTGTGAATTTTGCATGCATAGCATAAGCCACATCGGTAGATTATTCTTCCGTTGAAATTTATCAGTACATGCATGTATTCTGATAGACATCTGTCAGTACGATTAGTTTTGATCTTTCCTTACCCAACGATCATATCTTGTTGATGAAGTGTGAGTTTAGTAATATTATCGCTGATTTTCAAACATTCAAACATGTTTCACATCAATTTAGTATCAGAGCACAGTTAGGGTAGGATTTGCATCATTGATGCACTTGCTAGAACTTATTGCTTTCTTGTATTTAACGTAATTTGATAAAAGAAAAGAAAAAATAGTTTAACATCTAGTTTAGAGTAATGGCTTCCCTTACTTCTAAGAGAATCTAGTCCATTCCCCATCACCCCGATGGATTACCAGCCAACGTCACTTGATGACCTAATAGCTAAGCTTTGTGTTTTGATCTAGTCTCTCAACCAAGGACATAAACTTTTAATACAGTCATATACTACTGATCAAAGAATCTCATGGTCTAGACCTCCCTCACCACCCAGTATCATAGGTCTAGTACCCTTCCACCCCCACTCAAGAATGATATTAAGGATAACAACGTCTAAATAAATAGTAGAAACAAAAGTCCCAAATTTTTTTTTGAAGATTGACCTCGTTGCTAAATGCAACAAGTGCCAAGGGTATAAGCATATAGCAATTGAGTGCACCAGCTATAAGATTGTCATTATTAATAAAGTTTCCACTGTAATTCTTGAGTCTAAAAGAGTTATTTTTTCGAAAATTACTCCCGTGATTAAGGAGTTTAGTATTGCTTCCCCGGCTACCGCAACTGTTGTCTCTGCTGCCGCTATCACAACTACCGTCCGTCCTTTTCCTCCCCGGGCTCTACTTTCCCCTTCACCACTTGCGGCTGCTCCTTCATTTCTCCTACTGTCATAGCCTGCTCTGATCACCACCCTCTTCTCTATTGCTGACCCCTGCTGTTATTGCCTACTCTGGTCGCCACACTTTTCCTCCTCTATTACCGACACTATCCCTTTTTTTTATCGCTTCCCTTCGTAGCCCCGTCTATGAACACATTGAAAATTGAGATTTCAAGCTGTCTACCATTGAATTCGCTTGTGATACATAATTCACTAAGATAACAAGTAAAAGCCCTATGAGATTGTTGATGATTTTATATCTAAACAACTCACAAACCCTATCCCCATAGTTGATCATTATAAAGTTTCTAAGTTTGCATCCTCATTTGCATCATCTGTTGCATCACACGTGCACGAATTACACAAAGAAATTAGTGATAAGGTTGCTCAAAACAACGCCAACTACACGTTATGAGCTGATATCGAGAACAAGTTAAAAACTTTTAATGTTGGTGATATTGTTAACAAATCACATGCTTGTAGTGATGATCCATTTCAAATCTTGAACAAATTGAACGATAATACTTATGTTATAGATTTTAGTATGAGTTTTACTTTCAATGTTAAAGACCTAGTAGATTAAAAAGGTCTTGATTTTATCCTACTTGTTGATGAGCCTTCTCTTGAGCCTATTTTTGAGAGCCTTTCTACTTTTCCACCCCAAGATATTTTTACTTAACACTACAGATAAAGTTGATAAATCTTGGATGATATAATTATCTCCACCAATGATGGTGAGACTCAAAAATATCTGATCCGATGAAAAAAAGGCATTGATTGATGAGACATGAATTGACTGAAGCGACTTGCAAGCTTTGAAACAGTATGAGAGCATCTCCACTTCTAACTCAACGGGATCAGTTTTCTCTCACCCGAGGAGAATGATGCGGACATCCAGCCACAATCATGGCGTGTCTATCATCGTTGGAGAAGACGAGTTGCTTTCAATGTTGTTTGAGTACTTAAAGGAATATTTTTATGTATTTTTTATTGTAGTTTGTTTCTTTCAGGTTTTTTTTAAAATTTTAGTACCACATTGGCTGTAATCTGAAACTAAGTTTTGTAAAGCCTATAAAAAGGCTCAAGCACTAGATTATTAATGGATGCTGAATTTTGATAAAAAATTGTGATTGATTAATTGTGTTTTAGGATTAAACTCATATTTATCCTTTTATTAAACTCTAACTCTAACCCTATTTTCTCTCTTCCCTCTCTGTCTCCATCACCCCGCCGCCAAAAACAACCAACACCCAACCTCTAACCTTCTTATCTTCTTCCTCTGCATGCCGGCCTCCTCTATTTCTCCTGTCGCGCCACCGCCTCAAACCGTCTCCTCCACGATTCTTTCCTCAAACCTTTGAACCCAACTTCCTCTCTCTCTCTCTCTTCCCCTCTCTCTTCCCCACACGCACCACCACCAGTCGCCACCCTCCTCTTCTCTTCCTCCTCTCCCCACAACAGACCGCAACATTCCCTGCGTCTGATACCCTTGAGTGAGCTGGTACATAGGCATATAGGTCTAGGCCCAGATACTACTTTCAGTTGTGCCTGGGCCTAGCTGTTTTTACGTGGCTCGTGCTTGCGCTTGGTTAGGAACATTATACGACCCACTACCAACCCTGAGATGGTCTTTAACAGAGTTGAATTGAAAGAAAAAAAAAAGATTCATATAGCTAGCCCCAAAAATTCAGGATGGAGGCTTTGTTGTTGTTATAATGTTTCATGGCTAACACATTATCACTTAAAATAACATCTGGAATAAAAATGATCTGAAAAGTATCTAGAAAGTTATTTCAAGTTTTCATGAGCAGAAGTTGTTCCAATTATGGAATGTTGAGAAATAAAGATAATGATGTTTCAATCCTAACAACATTCTTTGGCTTGAATTTTGGTTCCAATGTCTCAATGGAGTGCTAATCAAGCTTAGAGCAACCACTGGAAATCCAATTGCAAAAGCACTCATATTCTGCTTACTTGGTACATTAATTTACCAATGTGGAAAATATTTTTTTCACATATAAAATATCAATCATCAGATTATCTGGATGACCAAAATTGAACTAGGTAGTGTTAACTCAAGGCGCTGTTCCAATCTGGACTAAAAACTGCGATCAACCATAATTTGATGTATGGATATTTAACTGAATTTGAAAACCTCATTTACTCATGTTCATGCTAGCTTATGCTCGTACGAATAAATAATCTGATACGATCTAATGGTTTACTTTGGGTACTGCAATCAATCAACAGGTTTGTGTTTTTTGTTCTGGTTTGAGTTTAAATTTTGTAACATGAGAATTTTTTTTGAATTGCTTTATAACTAGACACTACATTGCACAAGACCCCTAGATGCTATTTCTCCTAAATATTTGAGAGGTATACAACCGTGACCTCAGAAACTGCACTATTCTTGAATCTGGAAAAATTAAAAAAGTTCTATTAAATTGGCTACAGGTCAGTGAATGAGATTACCTGCTTAGCTACATACTCTATAACTTCTTTTGAAGCCAGCATGCTTCCTGGCTTCCTGACAATAAATGCCACTGGTATTTCCCCGGCCTCTTCATTTTCAATTCTGCAAAAGGAATGACACTACAGTAAGGTATGGAACAAAAGAGATAAAAAATGATCTAGATTAACGTTGAACTTACGATGTCACTCCAACATCGAGGATCTCGGGATGAGATATCAATAGCTCTTCTAGATCAGCTGGGGCTATCTGCATAAAGTGATCTAGTCATCAACTAAGTACACATTGCCTTAGACAGGAGGCTTTCAATGATTTATTCTCAGGTTATTTCCATATTTTATCTTCAGGTGAATCATTCTTTTGAGCTACTTCTTGACAAACAATTTTTCACCAATAATCTAGAAGTTCATAAATGAATGACAAAGTAATTAAAATATACATATATTTCATAGCAAAGTAATTAAAATATTCATTTTGTTATCTTGAAGTTCTCTAAATTCTCCAAAAATTGTTGGATGTACAGTTTAATATTACTTTTATCTTGAGGCTAAGTTATAAAGTCTGCCTCCATTTTGTTGCAATGATGAAGAAGTTGACTGCTAATAGGGATGTCAAACGGGCTAGGTCGAGCCTGGCCTGGGCCGAGCCCGCCCCGACTGCGAAATTGGGGACAGCCCGGGCCCGAGTCCCACTTGGGGAACTCGGTCCGGCCCGCGACCTGGCCGAGATGGACCCATGCCGGCCCGGATAATTAATAAAAATCTTAAAAAATTCTAAAAATTTCTATGAAAGTTCAAAAAATTCCTAAGTTAAAATTATAAAAGTTGATGCTTTACAATAAATTTTAAAAATAAAAATTACAAATAGCCCCCCAACAACCAAAACAGACGTTGAGGGGGCCGTTAGGGTTTTTTTGCAAAGAAAAAAAAATCCATAGGAGCCCTAACGGCTGCCGTTGGAGAGGTGGGTTGGGTCGGCCGCCTTTCCCGTACCCCAACAGCCAAAAGAGCCGTTGGGGAGGCAGCCCGACCTGGTCTGGCCCGTGTGGTCCATGCCAAAACCCGTGCCCGGGCTAGGCACAAACCCGGGCTAGGGCGGCCTGTCCGGTCCGTTGGCTGCAATACTTGAACCCGGGTTCAGCCCGTGAAGGAGCCGAACCCGGGCCAGATCTGGCCAGGATAACACCCGGGCCGGGCCGGCTTGTGAGGGTTGTCAGGCAGGCCCGACCGAGTTAACATCCCTAACTTCTATCTTAAAGGTGAAACCTTGTCGAGATTGTGGAGAAGAGAAGGTTGGGGAAAGAAATGACTCAATGTATTATGAATTTTGACTAACGCAGGTGAAAGCGCCAGATTATTTTTTATTCTTAGGGGATGTTGTTTGTATTATTGTAGTTGATGTTAAAAATATATTAACCTCAACCCTCATCAAAACTTCAGGGTTTTGATTCAATGATAGAGATTTTAATATGGTATCAGAATATCATAGGTTCAATTCTCACCAAGCGTGCATTTAAAAAGTGGATTTAACAACAAGAATTCGGTGCAATCAGCTCATAAAAAGGGTGTTTGATCTACGTAGGCGTGTTAAAATATAAATATTTTACCCTCAATCTTCATCACAACTTTAGAGTTTCGGTGTAGTGGAATGGAATTTAAAAGATGTTATAAATAGGGGGAGCAGTAGGGGTTCTATTAGTGTTTAGACTAATTAGTAAGGAAAGTGGTGATGACTCTGGATATGGTTGTTCTCGTTATGGGGGAGGGAGAATTTTGGTGGTAATTTCACACTTATTGGCGCCAGGGGTGACGGTTATAATAGAGGCGATTTTGGAAGGAGGAATGAGTGAGGTGAAGTAGCTAAGAGAGGACATGGTGATAGGTTTGATGGTGCTCCCTATAAAAATTATGAGAATTGGAAGCAAAAGATGTTGGGAATTAGTCCTTGGCAAGTGGGTGGGAACCTTGGAGTCCAACAATTTTGAACAAGTCTCATTTTCATGTAGACAGGATGGACAGTTGGGATAAGGCAATTTTCAAGGGTAAGTGAGCTGATGGTTGAAGAAAAGAAGGAGATGGTGGATGTGGCTGACTATCCTCTTAGGGGGGAGCTTGTGGATAACTATATAGTGAGATGGAGAGCAGGTCTTCAGTTGGAAAGGCTCCTGATGATGGATGGTGATGGTGTTGTTCAGAGTAAGGAGTTAGATGTGGTTCCTTATACAATTGGTAGCCTTAAGTGCTCCTAGGGATAAGGGAACTTGTTGTTTAGTAAGTTTGCAACTGTAGAAAAATAGAAACCATCAAAAGGAATTGATTGATTATAAAAGAGAGACAACACATATATATAATAAAAATGATGGGTATGGGTCTATTGGGTAGAAACCCAATAGCTCAATAACCAATAGCCCAATGACTATTCTAATACTCCCTCTCAAGCTGGAGCATAAATGTCAACCATGCCCAGCTTGCTATATAAGACAGTAAACACCTTTGAAGAAGCTGCTTTGATAAGTAGATCTGTTAACTGCTTTGAAGATGGAGTAAACGGGAGAAAAATCACCTTTTTGGTCTATGCCTCTCTGACCAGATGATAGTTAACCTCTATATGCTTAGTCCTCTTATGAAACTCCTGATTCTGTGTGATATAGATAGCAAACTGATTATCACAAAACAAGGCCAAGATGACGAAAACCAAACTCCAATAACAGATTCTCCAGCCACATCATTTCACAAGTAGTATGTGTCATGACTCTATACTCAGCCTCTGTACTGGATTTAGAAACATCGTATTTTTTTGCTCCTCCATGTCACCAGATTTCTTCCAATGAATGTGCAATAACCAGCAGTAGACTTCCTATCTCTCTTATCACCAGCATATCCTGAGTCAGAATAGCCAAAAATACGAACATGTCTATGTTTCTTATACAACAAACCTTTCCAGGAGAGCTTTTAATATAAGCAAGAATCCTCACAGCAGCTGTCCAGTGAACTTCTCTAGGCTGATGCATAAATCTACTCAGTACTCCAACTGTAAAGATTGTATCAGCCCTAATAACTGTCAAGTAGATCAACTTCTCAATTTATCTCTTATGCTGTCCAGGATCATCCAGTAGATGACTATTATCACACCATAAATCTACATTTGCTTCTATTGGAGTGCTAAGAAGTTTGCACCCCAATATGCTAGTTTTCTCAAGGAGATCAAGTGTATACTTCCTTTGAGATAAAAGTAAACCATGCTTTTGATAAGCAACTTCAATCCCAAGAAAATATCTTAACTTCCTCATATCTTTCGTCACAAAATGTTGTTTGAGATACTCCTTTGTTTCTGCTAAGGCCACAAAGTCAATCCCAGTTAGCAAAATGCCTAATATTACTGAGCCAGACTTAGTACGACGAAAAAACACGGAGTGATCTGAATGACAACGAGCAAATTAATACCAGAGATAACCATGATGAACTTCTCAAACAATACCCTTGGACTCTGTTTGAGTCCATAGATCGCCTTCCTGAATCTACAGACAGTACTCTCCCCCTGAGCAATATACCCTGGAGGTTACTCCACATAAACTTGCTCCTTCAAGACCCATAGAGAAAGACATTCTTGACATCTAGTTGAAATAAAGGCCACTCCATGTTAACAGCAACAGAAAACAGAATTCAAATGGAGTTCAGCCGAGCAACTGGTGAAAAAATCTCAAAGTAGTCCACGCTACAGGTCTGAGTATATCCTTTGGCAACAAGCTTGGCCTTATACCTATCCACTGAACCATCAGGGTGATACTTCAAGGTATAGGCTCATCGACAACCCACAACATCATCTTTGGGTGCAGAGACCAACTCCCAACTTTCTCGAGAAATAAGAGCATTCATCTCCTCATCCATAACCTGCTTCCAGGTAGGTACTGATATAGCCTCCTCATACGACCTGAGTAAAGATACAGTGGATAAAGACAAGACAAACTGGCGAAAAGAGAGAGTAAGACGATCATATGAAATAAAATGAGAGATAAGATAATCAGTACAAGACCGTTTACCTTTGTGAAAGGCAATAGGAAAATCAAGTTTAGAGAAAGATACTGACGGCTGAGGAGGTGGACCTTCCACTGGAGAGGAGGCGGCTAGAATCAGTTCAGAAGCAGGAACTTTTTACCGATGAGTGTAGACATGTCTAAAATCTTTTTCTCGAGATGGCTTTGATGCAGGTGGCACTGTAGTGTCTTTTAATGACACTGACGAAAAGACATCATGGGCAGCAGCAGGTGCAGGCAACGGAACAAACAGTGAAAGAGAAATAGACTCTGATGCAGTAACTGAAGCTTGCAGAGAAAAGGAGGGAACTGATTCAAAAAATGTGACATCAGCTGACATAAAATACTTTCTGGTTGATGGACTATAGCACTGGTATCCTTTTTGAGTTCGAGAATACCCAACAAAGACACATTTTATTACCTAGGAGACAATTTATCCAGACCTGGAGACAAATCCTGAACAAAACATGTACAACTAAAAACACGCGGAGGAACTTAGAAGATATTTTTGTTAGGATATAAACATAAAAAAGAAATTTTACCATGAAGAACTGAGGAGGGCATCCTATTAATCAAATGACAGATGCTTAATACTGCATCAGCCCACAGATACTTCAGAACATGCATATGAATTATCATGGTTCGAGCAACATCTAAGATGTGTCTGTGTTTGCGTTCAGCAACACCATTTTGTTGGGACGTATGAGAGCAGGAGGTCTGATGAATAATCCCATTCTTAGAACAAAAAAGAGACATTATTTTTCATATATTCTAGAGCATTATCAGTACGAAGCACACAGATAAAGGTAGAAAATTGAGTTTTTATTTCATTATGAAGAAGTTTAATGACACTAGAAACTTCAGACATCTCTTTTAGCAAATATAGTAAAGTCATACGAGAGAAATCATCAAGATGAGAAAATATCTAAAACTTGTAGATGAAGACACACGACTAGAACCTCAGACATCAGAATAAAGTAACTCAAATGTAAAACTACTGCAGTTATTGACTCGACTCGAAAAAGAGACACGATGATGCTTGCTCATCTCACAAGACACGCAACCAAGTGTAGAGAAAGAAGACTCAACAGAAATTACCGACCGAAACTTCTGCAATGAGGGATGACCCAAACACCAGTGCCAGAGTAGAATAGGATCAGGCTGACATGTAACAAAGCCAGTAGAGGACACTCCGTCATCCAAATAGTACATACCTCCTTTCACACGACCTGAACCAATCCTCTTCCCAATTGTCAGGTCGTGAAAGACACAATAAGAAGAGAAAAATGTTATACTGCAGTTATGTTGTTTGGTAAACTTGCTGATGGATAACAAGCTTACAGAAATTTTAGAACATATAACACATTTTTAAGGTTCAAGGATGGAGTAGCCTGAACTACTCCATCACCAAGGACAGGAGATTGTGTATCATCAGCAATGTTAAAAGAAGAAAATTGAGTGAAAAGATGTAAAGAGGTGAATTTGTCCTTAATATCTGTCATGTGAGATGAGACTCTTGAATCTAATATCCAAGGTCTATGAAAAGAGGCAATATAAGCATTCATACCTGAAAAGGATGGATGAGTTGATGAATAGACCTGTCTTATAGAACTCAAGCTGACGTAACCTGTCATACTCGTCCTGTGATATATGAACAGTAGGAGCACCAAAAGGTGCAGAGGCAATATCCGAGAAAACATGAGCAGTATCATCACAGAGCCAAGATGGAGAAACAAGGAAGAATGGAGTACTTGAGACAGCCGACATCGCAGTCAGTTATAGAATCATCAGAAAGATAGCCAGTAGTAGCAGTAATAGCCAATAATGAAAAGAAATAAGTAACTTAGTTACCAGATAATAGCATAGATAACCTTAAATAGCCAGATCAGATGTAAAAATCTGATTTTGAGCAGTAAACAAAACAGATCTCACCAGAGAAGTCTCATAAATCATCAACAAAAAAGCCAGATCAGATGTAAAAATCTGATTTTTGAGTAGTAAACAGACCAGATCCCACCAGATAGGGCTTGTAGAGCATACAAAAGCCAAATCAGATTTAAAAATTCTGATTTTTGAGCAATTGCGACACTTATTGAAGAAGATGGAAGGCTTGCGGCACCTGTTACTGTTCATGTGAACAATACCGACACGTTACTATTCACGTGGACAGTAATATTTTTTTTTAATTTTAGGAGGGGAAGGGAAAATTTTGAGGAAAGTGGATTTTGAGATGATAAATTTTTAGGGTTCGGGTTTCTCTCGCTATGATACCATATAAAGAAATAGAAACCCTCAAAAGAAATTGATTGATAATAAAGGAGAGACAATACATATATATAATAAAAATGATGGGTATGGGTTTAGTGGGTAGAAGCCCAATAGCTCAATAACCAATAGCCCAATAACTATTCTAACAGCAACAATTTTGAAGGAGCTTAATGTTTCTTGGCCAGTCCCTAGTAGTTTTATTTATGAAGATTGGGGGAGAATATGTTGGATAAGCGCCCATGTTAGAGTTTAGAGAATGCTTTGTTTTTTTCTTTTTTTGCAAAGTTAGGCAGGATGACTGTTAAGGTAATAGATTCTGCTAAAATTGATGAGAAAGTTAGTTGAATAGTTCCCATTCCCCCCCCCCCCCGGGCGGGGGCTGGGGGATGGAGGAGAAGAGTGTTGGAGAGGATGACACATATCAATTTTGTTTTGCTGATGAGGAGGGCCTAGATTTCAGTCTTCATTCTGCTGGGGTTTTTTCTGAGCCGACTGTAGTTGTTCCTTTGGCCATCATTCCTCCTGAGCCTTTTAATCATAATTGTGACGTTAGTAGAGTTATTGGAAGATTGGAGATTAGAGGGAATACCGTGGGGTGAAGTGCTTCTGTAAGAAATATAAGACATAGTAGGTAGAGAATGGAGACAAATTGTCAGTGGAACAAATAGAAGTCAGAAACATGGATTTGGAATTTAAAGATGGTGGACAGTGATGCAGATTAATCACACACTGATGAAGATATGATTCTCATTATTTCTCAGTTTTGTTTAATAATCTTTCAATTAGAGTGTTCGAGCATGTAGTTTCTTTTGTGGTGTTGTTTGTTCTTGGGGTTGTGATGATTTGTAGTTTATTCAAGAATTAGAAAGAAGTAGGAATGTTTTTAAAGTTTTTAGACAAGGATCATTAAATGGAATGTTAGAGGATTTGAGTTAGGTAGTAAGAAGACATCAGTGAGGTCAAATGTGATATTGTCATTCTTTAGGACACTTTAAGTTAGAAAGTTATTCTCCTATGGTTGTGAGGGTTTCTTTGGGTAATCATTTTGATGTTTGCAAGACTCTTGATGCTAATGGTTCTAGTGGTGGTATATTTATTACGTGGAACTCATCATACTTTCAGTATGTTAGTAGTTCAGCTAGCTTTTTTTTTAATGTTATTCTGATGGACAATACTAAAGAGAGTAAGTGTTTTGGGGTTTATGGTCTGGTCCCCCTTGAGATGAGTTTAAGGAGAAATTTTGGCATGAATTTAGGATTTTGTCTTCTTGTAACAATGAATTGTGAACCATTGGTGGGGATTTTTAATGCTATAAGATTTGTAAATGACAGAAGAGGTAATCTTTCTTCAAGGGCTCATTCTAGTGCATTTAATTCTGTTATTAGTAATTTATCCTTGTTGGATTACCATATTTTGGGGGTGGGGGGGTAGGTGTTTTTACTTGATCAAATAGTATAATTCACCAAGTATGGCCAAGTTAGACTTTTAGGCTCTTGTATTTGGGATTCTAAGTTTCCTAATTCTTTTGTTAATGGCCGGGCAATTTATGTGTTTGAACAGTTCTTATACATTTTTGTTCAGATCATAAATTTAATACTCCTAAGAGATTCATATTTGAAAATATGTGGGTTAAGGAAATAGGATTTAAGGACTTGCTGGTTTTATGGTGGAAGAAGCCTTCGATATGTTGCTTCTATTAGGAATTTTTCCCATAAGCTTAGGGATATAAAATGGAATTGTAAAGTTTGGTGCAAAGAACATTTTTACACTAATAGACAGAAGAAATGTGATATTTTGGATAAGGTTGAGTCTATTGAAAAGGTGGAGAGAAGAGACCTTTCAGATATAGAAAGAACTTCTAATGCAGAATAGGTGTATGAATATCATAATGTTATTCTTGCAGAAGAGATTATGTGGAAACAAAGATCCATGATTAAATGGCTTAATGAAAGGGATAACAATACTTCTTTTTTCCACAAAAGGCCAATATTCATAGAAAGTGTAATTACATTTCTTCTCTAACTATTAATGGTGATAGTGTAGAGGATGATGAGCTTATTATCCGGGCTTTTTTATTTTTTTAAAAGTTTAATGGGAACTGAATGTTCTCAAAGGTTTGCGGGTGATTGAAATAGTTTGTATCCTTCAGAGGAGAGAGTGACTTTATCTTTTTTGGATGGTGCTTTCGGGTCTGTTTGGTTTGATGGAAGTGAGAGGAAAATGTGTAAGTCGGAAATGAGGATGGGAAATGTGGAAGTGTAGTGGGAAATTGGTATTTGTACAATTCTCATTTTCGGTGTTTGGTGGTAATGTGAAAGTGTACGTGAAAAAGTATATTGTATTTTCCGGTGTTTGGTTAGTAATGTGAAAGTAGAAGTGAAAAATTGAACACAAAGTCGACCATAAAATAATATTAAATAAAAAATTAATTCTAAAGTGACATTTTAGGATTGTAATTGGACTGCACATGATATGTATATGACATCAAAATTAACTGTTTTGAGTTACAACTTATTACAAGTGAAATTTACATGATCACAAAATTAATTGTAGTACCTTAAAAGTGAAAAAATGTTAGTGTAAAGGGGAGGTGTAAAAGGGAAAAGGGAAAAGAAAATGGGTTTTTCTTATTTCCCATTTCCGATTCAAAACAAACAAGAGAAGTGGGAAAGGAGTTTTCTCACTTCGCCACTTCCCTATAACCAAACATGCCCTTCATTGAAGAAGTTAGGTGCGTTCTTTTTTATTTAGTAGGGGATAAAGACCTTGCCAGATGGGTTTCCTACTGTTTTCAATCAAATGTTCTGGCAAGAGATCAAGTTTGATACTCTGTGGATGATGCAGGATTTTAAAAGAGGTTAGTTGGATACTGGGAGAATTAACTATCTAGTATTGTTCTTCTAAAGTCAGTGGGTCTTCTAGTGTTAATTAGTTCAGACGTATTAGTTTTTTGAATATTTCTTTTAAGATTTTTTATGAAAGTTTTGGCTAAATAGATTAAGAGTAGTATTAGGCAAGCTTATGATAAGGCTCAATATGCTTTTGTTAAAAGACATGTTTATTCTTGACAGTGTGACATTGGTTCAAGAAATAATTACTGATTGCCATGTTAACAATTAGTCTAGGTTTCTTCTTAATATTGATTTTGAGAAGACTTGCGATAAGATGGACTAGAATTTTCTTATTGATGTTCTTAGAGCTACAGGATTTGGTTATACATGGATTAGTTAGATTAAAGCTGGTTTGTATTGTAATAAATCTTCTATTCTAGTGAATGGGACTGGGGATAAATTTTGTTTGTAGGAGAGGATTGCGTCAAGGTGATCTTTTATCTCCTTTGTTATGTGTTGATTGTTGATGTGTTTAGTATGATGCTAAATAAAGGAAGATCCCTTTGTTTGATCAAATTTCTTAGTTCCAGAAATTATATGGTGATTAAGTTACAGTTTGCTCATGATATCATACTTTTTTCTTCTACTTATATGGTTAAAATTAGAAACTAAAGGTTTTGATTTACTTTTTTGATAATATGTCTGATTTAACTATTAATTTCCAGGCGTCTATGCTTTGTGGTTAGGAGGTAGTGAAGATCAGCGAGATTGCTTCTATGTTTAATTAGTGTGAGGAATATGTGTTTCTTGTAATACGCATAGAGAAACTGTTTTGCATTTGTTTGTTCAGTGTCCTTGTTTAATAAGTGACTAGGTCCCTTAAATCTGTGTGGATGATGCGTGCACACTTAGGCTCCATCCTATGTTCTCAAAAGAAAAAGAAAACAAAGAAGAATCTTCTTTCTTTTAGAAATCAAACCCCAGCAAAACATTTGCAGTGTGAACACCAGAAGCCCCAGCAACTTAGAAGTTAAATCTTAAGTGAGGCATTACTTACTCTAGCTAAATCATATAATTAATTCACTTTCTTTTATTCTAGTAGAAATCAGTAACTTGGTTGTTCCTGCTTACCTGAAAACCCTTGTACTTAATTGTATCTTTTAGTCGATCTAAAATATACAAATAACCATCTTGATCAAAATATGCAATATCCCCTGTCCTCAACCAACCATCTTCATCAACTGTTGATGATGTCGCATGCTCGTTATCTAGGTACCCTACAAAAATCCAAAGTTGATTAAAAATAAGTACATAACACACAAAAACACTAGGAAAAGCACTGACAGTGCAGAAATTATGATCATGGTCCTTGAAATAATCAGTATGCAAAAGACATCTCGAGGAAGCTGTGCATTTGAAGCTGCTGATGTTTAAATACATTAATTCAGTTGCATAGAAAATTTTAGGGAAAAAAAAACTTGGTTGCAAATATAATGAAAGTTAATTATCCACTAATATTGTTGGATGTGTTTTAGAGTTAGAGGGAAAACTTGAGTTTCCCTCTTATTTGCCTTTGAGTTTAGTCACACATTGGATAGGAGATGGGAGGTTAGGTAGTATATATACCAACTCCTCCCATGCCTATTGTTATGAGTGTTGGGCCATGGACCACATCCCCACACGCGCGCACACGCGCCGAACCGAAACGGGCCGGGCCGGGTGCGGGTGGCGCGCGCCCACGACCTGCGGACACGAATGCAGTTCGATTCAAGGGCTTGTTGGACCTGCTATATTTTTGTTGGGTTTTTATTTTTTATTTTTATTTAAAATTCTGTTGAGATTTTTCGGGAAGAGTTGGACCCGTTCAAGAGAATCGGATCTGCACGTTGCAACCACTCGCGCATGATCACAGATTTTCTCGAGCTGTTACAAACAGAAAGATCTGCAGAGGGTTATAAATACCCTATCTCTGCACGTATCTTTTACATGAAACAGAAATCAATCTGCTTTCTTTCTCCCACAAATTTCTTACATTCTGTTAAAAGAAACTGTGTTCTTGCGATCGGATTTTGTTGTTTTCTTGACGATCTTTTTTCACTTACGGGCAACGGATCTCCGTCTGAGCAGAGGCCTGACTCATCGTCCTGAGTTGGGTGCTGGTGTACTACCGGGGGAGTTTTTACCGCTAGGAGAGGAGGTCACTTTTAAGGTCCGGACGAGAGACCGACCAACTTTCTTCTAGGGCAGTGCGTCTGCACGACTACGTCACCCCAGGCCAGCTTTTTTGCTTCCATTTAATTTTTTATTTTAGTTGCATGCTTAGGATAAGTAATTCATTAAATTTAAGAATCTATATTTGTTGCATGTTTTAATTCAGTTAAATATCCTACAGTCTAGAAGAAAGTTGTTTGATAATTCTTGCAATTAAATATAGATAATTATTTCATGCAATATAATTACTTGTCTGTTTCATGCAATTGATAATTTTCATGCAAGTAATTAGTTAAGAAAAACAAATTTTAAAAAAAAAGGAATTTTTCTTTCTTACAGTTTATTTTACAAGTTCTTACCTGATTGGTTAAAGGATTTCATTAAACCATTTCATTACAAAATAGTTTGTAAAATCTTTCTAAAATATTTAGAACTTATCTTATCTGTTACAAGAATCTTTCAAATCTAATTTAATATTTATATCTTACAAGTTCTTGCACAGTAAATTTTTTTTTTGTTCAAATTCTTAGAAGGACAAATCTTTCATATTTAAGGAAAAATCATGTCATAATCTAATTGTTACAAGATCTAAGAAAAATCTTAATAAGCTTAATAACGTTATTCATTTCATATCTATTTGTATTAATTATTATAAGGTCAAAACCTTTCATTACAATTTTTTATTTATTGTTTTCTTTTATAACATCTTATTTAGTGTGTTAAGAAAAGAAAATCTTTTATAAGATAATTTAAATTTTTTAAATCTTGTCTTATTTATAAACTCATATTACAAGATTTTACATACATTCATTAGTTAATTAATTGTTTATTTCTACTATATTAGTTAACTAAAATAGAATTGTCTAAATTCTTGCAATTATCTAATCCCTTCTAGTTTATAATTGCATAGTTTAATTGCTTTAAATTTTATAGTCATTTGTTAATTAATTCCTGCTAGTTCATTTCTGAAATTTTAATTGGACTTATTGATTAGAAATTTAGAAGTATATTAGTTTAAAAATTGAAATAACCATTAGAAATCATTATTGTTATAATTTCGAATTAGGAAATTAAAAGGACAAGTTTATATCTTGTATCTTGTTATATTTTACTTGAATTATTTGGCACATAATTAAAGAAAGACTATACACTATTTTATTCTACAAACCCTAATCTAAAAGCTACCAACATAAACTAAATTCTGACATTATCAAAATAATTTTGAAATACAGAATTCAGGTAGCACATCCCGTCACTATGGCCAACCCTGATCATTCCAAGGGTGTCAAACCGGAGAAATTCTCCGGCACAAACTTTAAGAGATGGGCAAACCAGATGAAGTACTGGTTAACCACTTTAGGTCTCATATCAGCCATAGATGACTCCATTCCTGCACCTTCTCCTAAACCTTCATCTGTTGGATCTTCTCCTGTTGAAACTCCTCCTACAACTCCTTCCTCCTACATCTATTTGAAACCTGAGGAAATTGACTACCATTGTCTCCATAGAATTCTTAGTGCACTCTTTGATAGTCTATATGACATTTATTATAAATATAAGAGTGCTAAAGAACTATGGACAGCTCTCGAGAATGAATATGGCCTCGATGATGCTGGAATCGAAAGATTCACCTCCTCCTCCTTCAATAAATTCATGATGACTGATAGTAAACCTATCAATGATCAACTTCATAAATTTTAAGACTATATCCGACACCTTCAATCGAAAGGAAATCAATTCTCCGATGATTATAAGGTCTCTTGTCTTATTGACAAACTCCCTCCTTCCTGGTCAACCTTTACTGGAGACCTCCGTCACAAGTAAGGTGACCTAACTCTTGTTCAAGCCCTAAAAGCGATTCGCATAGAAGATCAGCATAGGCAAAACTCTAAAACCAAGTCAGAAATGAAAGCTAAAGTGAACTTGGTGGAGGATAAGCCTAAGCGGAAATTTATGAATCCCAAGGGCAAGAAGTTCAAAAAACCCAATCATTTTCATTCTTCTCCCCATGCAAATTCTTCTTCTTTCAAACCTTCTCAATCTTCCTCCTTCAAACTCAAAACCTTTGGCCAGAAGACTGATGGAAGATTCTGCTACGTCTGCGGAAGAACGAATCACATGGCGTCTCAATATTTCAACCGGAAGAAAGAACCTGTCAAAGCTCAACCAAGAGGAAATGGCGGACACAAGGTCAACATGGTGGAACTGAACTCCAACTCTTTTAGGTTAGATTCTTCTCTTCCTATTGTCAACTCTATCACCTTCTCCTCGGACTGGTGGTTAGACTCAGGAGCCAACATTAATATCTGTACTGATCGCTCCTGGTTTAAATCCTATCAGGAACAATATGGAGGAAGTGTGAGCCTGTCAGATGATTCCACTAGAGAGATAAAGGGAACTGGACGTATTGATCTCAGAATGACCTCAGGGAGAGTTCTGACTCTTCAAGACGTCCTGCATGTACCCACACTTCGGAGAAATCTGATCAGCGAGTCTTCACTTCTTAGAGCTGGCTATAGGATTGTCAAGGAATCCAATAAGTTTGTAATCTCTAAGTCAAATATCTTCATTGGAAAAGGCTTTATTTGTGATGGCCTTTTTCGTCTCAATGTAATAAATTCTTCTGATAATAAAATTTCTAATCCTGTTGCTTTGAATATTGAGTCTTCTGATATCTGGCATGGAAGATTGGGACATGTCAATATCAATTCTATCAAGAAAATGATTAACTTGAATCTCATTCCTAAATCTTCTTTTGACACATCTTCTAGATGTGAAATCTGTGTTCAGGGTAAGAATACCCGAAAATTATTTCCTTCTATCACAAGGACATCTGAACTCCTCGAACTTATTCACAGTGATGTGTGTGACTCGAACAGAGTTCTCACCCGAGGCGGTAGAAGATATTTTGTGACATTCATTGATGACTACTCCAAATTCTGTTACACCTATCTTATCAAATCCAAGGATGAAGTTCTCGATTGGTTTAAGGTGTATAAAACCGAAGTTGAGAACCAATGCGAAAAGAAGATCAAAATTCTAAGATCTGATCGTGGGGGGGAGTATACCTCAAATGATATGACAGAATTCTGCCAAGAACACGGCATTATTCATGAGGTAACTGCTCCCTACACACCTCAATCCAACGGTGTAGCTGAAAGAAAGAATAGAACACTGATGACATGGTGAATTGCATGTTACTCAGCTCAGGTGCACCTGAAAATCTTTGGGGTGAAGCTCTCCTTTCTGCCTGTTTTATACTCAATAGGGTTCCCCAAGAGACTCCGACGTTACTCCATATGAACGTTGGAAAGAGAGAACTCCTAACATTCTATTATTCAAGGTTTGGGGTTGCCTGGCTAAGGTTTCAATTCCGGAACTAAAGAAAAGGAAAATCGGCCCCAAGACTGTTGACGCTATCTTCATCGAGTATGCACTAGATAGCGATGTTAACCGATTTCTAGTGGTTAACTCTGAGATCAGTGAAATATCCAACAACACCATCATTGAAGATAGAGATGTTTACTTTGAAAACATCTTTCCTTTCAAGTCTAGAATCCCTAGTGATCCTTCTTGCACTCCTTCTACCTTTGATATCCCTTCTTCTCGTTCTGCTCCTGTAACTGATTCTGAACCTAGAAGGAGCAAAAGAACAAGAACTCTTACATCCTTCGGTGAGGACTTCTTCACCTATCTTGTAGAAGGTGATCCTAGCTCTTTCAAGGAGGCAATGGACTCTTCAGAATCTCCTTTCTGGGAAGAAGCCATTGACAGTAAGATCAAGTCCATAATGGAGAATAACACTTGGATTCTCACTGATCTTCCTCCAGGATGCAAACCTGTAGGTTGTAAATGGATCTTCAAGAAGAAACTTCGACCCGATGGCACTGTCGATAAATACAAAGCCAGATTAGTTGCCAAGGGTTTCACCCAACAAAAGGGTATTGACTTCTTTGACACATATTCTCATGTTGCCAGGATCTCCTCTATCAGAATCCTTCTAGCACTTGCATCAATTCATAACATGTTCATTCACCAAATGGATGTCAAGACTGTTTTCCTGAATGGCGATCTTGAAGAAGAAATCTATATGGACCAACCAGAAGGATTCATTGCCAAGGGACAAGAAAACAAAGTGTGCAAACTTGTGAAGTCATTGTATGGACTTAAACAAGCACCTAAACAGTGGCATCAAAAGTTTAACAAAGTTATTGCACAATTTTGATTCATTGTCCATGAACATGACAAGTGCATATACTCTAAGAACTTTGGCAATGAGTATATTATTCTTTGTCTATATGTAGATGATATTCTTATCCTTGGAACTTCTCTTGATGCAATCCAAAGAGTAAAGGATTATCTTTCCCAAACTTTGATATGAAGGATCTAGGTCCTGCTGATATGATATTGGGAATGAAAATATCCAAAACTTCTAATGGAATTTCTTTGAGTCTAGCTCATAGCATTGAAAGAATGCTTCATAAATTTGATTTCTATAACTCTAAACCTATTTCTACACTCTATGATTCTTCAATTGCTTTGAAGAAGAATATGGGTGAGCCTGTGTCTCAACTGAAATACTCTCAATTAATAGGTTCACTTCTCTACATTTCTAACAGGACTAGGCCTGACATCTCTTATGCAGTAGGTAGATTGAGTAGATATACTAGTAACCCCAGTAGAGAACACTGGACTGCACTAGAGAGAGTTTTCAGATATCTTAGAGGCACAATTGGCTATTGTCTGACTTACACTGGATATCCTGATGTTATGGAAGGTTATAGTGATGCCAACTGGGTTACTGATTCTAACAGTGTTAAGTCTAGTACTGGATATGTATTCATGTTCGGTGGTGCTGCTGTGTCCTGAAAATCCTGCAAACAAACAGTGATTGTCAGGAGCACCATGGAGTCCGAGCTCATTGCTCTGGACAGAACTTGCTCTGAAGCTGAATGGTTAAAGGATCTTTTATCTGAATTCTCTTTCGTGCCTAGACCCATACTTTCAATCTCAGTTCATACTGATTCAAGATCCACCATTGAGATTCTAAAGCAAGATAATGCCAATAAGAAGATGAACAGACATATTCAAATCAGACTTAAGTCTGTTCAGCGCCTATTGGGCAAAGTTGTGCTTCTGGACTTTGTAAAGTCCGAGAAGAATATTGCTGACCCATTAACTAAGGGTCTTTCTAGGAGCGTGGTCCTAGAATCATCGAGGGAGATGGGGTTAAGCCCATAGTAGAGTTCACCGACAGCGGGAACCCAACCTACTTGATTGGGAGTTGATTCCATGAAAGAGGTTCAATGTGGTAGGAACAAGCTGGACAGGTGATACTCGTGTGGAACATCGACCCGGATATGTTTATATCATGTATGTAGTATTGTAACTACTACCCCTTCTCTATGGTGACGATGCTCTTATGATACAGCTAGGTAAGGATGAGTTTGACTTTTAATAAGTCCAACACATGTAGTGTTGAGGGTATACTATCCAGCTGTAGTACCCTTGGAGGACTTACCTACGTAAGAGGAACCGTGATGGCCGCGGTTGGGGGGCAGGGCTGACCCTAGAAACTCTCATGAGTCGGTTATTGTGAGCATGGCCTTTAACGCTCAACCCGCTCGCTCAATAGATGGAGACTTACTGTGTGTGTATTCTATCAATATCTGATAAAAGAGGTTAGTTTCAGGCGTAGTGCACTATGTCTCTCAGATGGCGATGAATTCACTAAGGAAGGTTCCAGGCGTAGTCCACCTGTCCCGAATTCACAGTATGATGTTGCTCGATTTCACTCGTGTTTTATGATCTGGTGATTTGATTATTATTTATTGTTGATTTATTTTATCTTCCCTGAAACTCAAGTTTTGGGGGGGACTGTTGGATGTGTTTTAGAGTTGGAGGGAAAACTTGAGTTTCCCTCTTATTTGCCTTTGAGTTTAGTCCCACATTGGATAGGAGATGGGAGGTTAGGTAGTATATATACCACTCCTCCCATGCCTATTGTTATGAGTGTTGGGCCATGGGCCACATCCCACACGCGCGCACACGCGCCGAACCGAAACGGGCCGGGCCGGGTGCGGGTGGCGCGCGCCCACGACCTGCGGACACGAATGCAGTTCGATTCAGGGGCTTGTTGGACCTGCTATATTTTTGTTGGGTTTTTATTTTTTATTTTTATATAAAATTCTGTTGAGATTTTTCGGGAAGAGTTGGACCCGTTCAAGAGAATCGGATCTGCACGTTGCAACGCACTCGCGCATGATCACAGATTCTCTCGGGCTGTTACAAACAGAAAGATCTGCAGAGGGTTATAAATACCCTATCTCTGCACGTATCTTTTACATGAAACAGAAATCAATCTGCTCTCTTTCTCCCACAAATTTCTTACATTCTGTTAAAAGAAACTGTGTTCTTGCGATCGGATTTTGCTGTTTTCTCGACGATCTTTTTCCACTTACGGGCAACGGATCTCCATCTGAGCAGAGGCTTGACTCATCATCCTGAGTTGGGTGCTGGTGTACTACTGGGGGAGTTTTTACCGCTAGGAGAAGGGGCCACTTTCAAGGTCCGGACGAGAGACCGGCCAACTTTCTTCTAGGGCAGTGCGTCTGCACGACTACGTCACCCCAGGCCAGCTTTTTTGCTTCCATTTAATTTTTTATTTTAGTTGCATGCTTAGGACAAGTAATTCATTAAATTTAAGAATTTATATTTGTTGCATGTTTTAATTCAGTTAAATATCCTACAAATATGGGATAAGAATAACTTGTTGAATAAGAATGTCTAAGAACTGAAGGTTATTGTTGTAATTATGTCATCCAAGGAAACGGCTTTACAAAGGAAATATGCATCTTCTGAAATTTCCCGAGCTGTATTTCTTACAAAGATAAAGTCAAGGAAGCAACTGATTTAGTCTCAGCTCTAAAGTATAATCATGATTCTGGCATCTTTACTGGATAGATGATCTATATGCTATATTATTGTTCTCAATATCCTTCTCAAATTTGTGAAATGAGAAAGAAACATCTGGTGATTTTGCTTTTATAACTTAAAGAATTTATTTGGCTATTCTTTCGGAAATGCTGCAATGAATGCTTGGTCCTGAGCATAGCTGACATAGCTCTTCACAGCCTATCCAATGCTTGGGCTATACTTATATTGGTTGGTGATGAGGACAATCATGATTCTGACATCATGAGTTGCTTGTTGTTTTCTTATCCCTTAGTTTATTTTGAGTAGTTGTCTTTTTTATATGAGCATTTAGTAGCACATCAGTTATTCCCTA
The DNA here is from genome assembly GCA_038442645.1 of Agave tequilana. Lineage (NCBI taxonomy): Eukaryota > Viridiplantae > Streptophyta > Magnoliopsida > Asparagales > Asparagaceae > Agave > Agave tequilana. The sequence continues at coordinate 119,122 of JAVJIF010007733.1, forward strand.
GACAAGCTCTTTTGTAAAAGCCTATAAATAGGCATCGGATTTCTTTTATTGATAGACAATGAATTAAATAAAAAATTTCAGTTAAATTCTCTTGAGAGTACTCTTGAGTATTGGGGTGTGAAGCCTGTGGTGTAAGGGGTGCGAAACCCGCATAAGGGGTGCGAAAATCAAATTTACCTGGTTTTATCTCTAAACCTTAATTTTTTATTTATTTCTTCTTTCAAAACCCTAGTTTTTTATATTTTCTTTGGATTTGAAGTGATTGCAATCCTGTGTTACATCAGTTTGGTATCAGAGCTTCTGGTTTCAATCCCTTTCAAAATTTCTTTTCCATTTCCATCTCCTCCAAACCCTAGATCTACATCAAACCTCAGATCTAGATCTATTTTCAAATAAAATCTTCTTTTCTTCAAACCCTAACTTCTTCCACTTTCCAGATCTAAACCCAAGATTATATCTACTAAAAAAAAGTTACTGTTTGATTACTGTTCCATGAACAGTAATCAGGGCGATTACTGTTCCATGAACTTACATCACCCAAATTAATATTCATCTTCCCCCACCCAAAACTTGCCCATTCGGAGTCCGTTTTGAATTTTGTTCGAATTGTTGGGTTCGTGACTGAGCCATGGAGTCACTGAAGAGAATTCGTAGCACTTGAGCAGCAGATCCAACTTCTATGAGCCCGTGTTTGGTGGTGGTTCTGCCCCTTCAAAAGAAAATCAGCATTTCAGGCCATATTTTCAGGCTGATTTGAGTTCAGTTTGAGCCACTGAGATTCTTGAATAACCTCTGATCTTTATGCACTGAGTTTTATTCATGAAATTTTATTTTTATGGCAAATACATATATACTGATGGTGATGAGAAGGAGATTGAAAGGGACATGTATGCAGCTTTTTCGTATTTTTGGGTTCTAATGATCAGGATAGGCATGAAAAGTGAGAAAACCATCTTGAGTATTTATTCAAGTATTTCTCATTAACACCTGCGCATAAGTGTCACTATACCCAATTGAAGCAACTAAAAAAGCTTATTGGTGGTGAGAAGACAGTCATATCGACTGCCGAGATTAGCTTATCTTACAAGAGCTTCTTCGTGCTCGGTATACTCCATACCTCGAAGGGCCACAATTCAACGATCTGATCGCTAAATGTAAGGAGATTCTCATTGACATGATGAAGATGTTAGAAAGCAAGGCGGTAGAGATTGTTGAAGATTCAAAACTAGAATCAGGGTTATAAGTTGTTGCTGAGTTGGTATCACTGTAAGAAGAGATTTCTCCACGGCCCACGAAAGTTATAGAGTTACCTATTGAGACCCTTGTAGATCTTCTAGTAGAGCCCACCTTGAAGTTAGCACCATCTTTAACAGTTATGAGGGTGCTATTTTTCTTGAGATCGCCTGAGGTGGACGACCCATTGCAGATATTCCTACAAAGGACTGGTTCACAAAAGATTAGTGCCTTGATATGTGATCAGTTTTCAATGGAGCTGAGTTGACTTGTCACACCTGTTTTAAATATCGCCCGAGTCGGTCGAGATATCGTCCGATATCTCTTCTTTTGCCTGCTGCCAATACGATATAGGAAAATCGTTCGCCATATCGTTTGCAGTAAAAAAACAGCCAATATTTGAAATATCGGCCAATAAGTCGTCCGGTAACGACCGATAAATCGCCCGATATATCGCTCGATATGAAATAACTTATATATTTCACGACTGCGTGCAAATGTACATTATTTTTTATTGTCTTTGCATGCATATTACATCATTTTTATTATGTAGATGATATCTATGACACTAAACCAACTTTTAGTTATCAATATTTCATTATATATAGCGTCTGACATGAACGCCCGATATGCGCGTGTATCCCCGATATCTCCCCTGATATCCGATATCCGATATGAAAACCCTCATCCGGTATGATCCCGATATCCGATATTTAGAACCTTGCTTGTCACGCTGTATGTATCTTGCTCGAGCTCCCATCGATGGCCAACTATTTGTTACGGAAACCAGTTCTACCTGCACTACCTTGGCTTCGATGTAATGCATTAGTGTTGCTCCCACGACGACCTCCATGACCCGATCAATATACTTCTTGAGGGGTGCCCTTATTCGATAGGGTCGAGTTCCTCCCACCCCGAGGAAATGATCAGGACATCACGAGCTGCTTGTTGTTTTCTTATGCCTTAATTTATTTTGAGTAGTCGTCTTTTTTATGTGAGTATTTAGTATCACATCGGTTATTCCCTAGAAAAGCTCTTTTGTAAAAGCCTATAAATAGGCATCAGATTTCTTTTATTGATAGATAATAAATTAAATAAAACTTTTTAGTAAATTCTCTTTAGAGTGCTCTTGAGTATTGGGGTGTGAAGCCCGTGGTGTAAGGGGTGTGAAACTCAAATTTATCTGGTTCTATCTCCAAACTTTAATCTCTTAGTTTATTTCTTATTTCAAAACACTAGTTTTTCCATTTTCTTTCGATTTGATGGTGATTGTGATCCTGTGTTACATCAGTTGGTAATCCAATCGCATATCTGATGCAGATAAGAATCCTCAAAACTTTCAACTCTAATTCAAAAAGATACAGGCCCAAGTAAGGAGCCATGAACACTTTGATTATTCTAGTCAAACCAGACTATTACAGTCACTTTGATGCCTACAATGATTAGGATTATGATTAAAATGCTTTATCAAAGGACAAGATATGTGCTTTGATAAAGTCTCACAATCATCAAATTTATGATGAAAATGTGTATAGAAGCCTCTTTGGGACCAAATTCTCATATAAGAAATCAAGTCATCAACTCTTGTCTATTTCCTAGATTCTTCTAATCCATAAAGGTTTCATTTAGAAAAATTTTCCATAAATCACATTAAAACTTCCAAGCCATTGAATCTCGCAATTAACAGTAGTTATCGTTATAGATACCCGATGTTACTTGCATTACTTGGCCCCTGGTGCCGGGAATCAAAGTACATATTACTATTTTCAAATATTTAAGATGGTACTATTTCAGATATTCAAAATGTTAAACAACTACAATTAATTTTATGAACTAGGCCACAGAATGGCCGGTGATCGATGGTCTGCCAAATATGCACCAGATAGGAACACATTAGAGTTTTGACATATTGACCATGAAGCACCAAACATCAATAGGGAAAAACTAAATATTTGTAACTTAACAAGAATAACTGATATCACAAAGTATATAAAATTTCTAACTTGTTAGTGTCAGAATATGATAGCTCAGTGTTTTGTAACATGTCTTTCAGTTCATCAAGCAAGGGATGAGTACTAAAATACATGCAATTACTTCTCAAAGAAACTAGGGGAAAGACCATGTGTCTTCACAAATCATAATAAACACAGTTTACTGCATGGATTACAGACATAAAACTAAGAAAAGTACCTTTCATAATGCCTGGCCCGCGTAGAAATAGCTCTCCGCTTTTACCTGGAGGAAGACAGGTCCCACTTTTCCAGTCAACCATTTTGGCTTGCATATTTGGAGCCAAAAGCCCAACTGAGGTATATTTTCTAAAGTTTCTAGTATTGAAGCCACGCGTTCCCACTGCAGTAGACTCTGTCATGCCATAACCCTGAATAAAAAAAGGTTATAAATTGCTATCAGATAGAAGAAAAGAATTTACTAATATGCAGATGTCAAAATGAATTCCTCTTAAAAGCATATATGATATCAACCTTTGAAAACTCAGACTAGATCTTCACAACCTTGCGACAAAAGACTTATCATGTAACTTAAAAAGAATCAAAGCAATAAAAGCTTGAAGTACCAATGAGCTAGCTACGCTCAGTTTGGATCAAGAACAGAAGAAGTTAAAAACTTGGATAGATTTCAATTTGTAATTAAAAATGTAGATGTACAATTAACAAAGGTTGTACATCTACATTTTTAATTACAAATTGAAATCTATCCAAGTTTCTAACTATATGACCGTAGCATATCTTAAAAGGATGACCCATATAGTAATGAATAATAAGATGGAGATGCAATATAATTTTTAGAAAGAAAATCATGAAATTACGTATGTAATCAGGTTTGGGTTGGATTACTTATATTAGAGGATAGATATAAATTCCCAGCCCTTTTCATAACCTCGGAGTTTTGGTTTATTGGCAGGGATATTAAGATGGTATTGGAGCCATCCAGGTTCAAATCTAGCAAGATGTATGTTTTAAATCAGATTTAAATAAATACCATTGTGCAGAGCTCAAGTTTTGGTGCACTAGAAAGAACACTCGTCCTATGAGAGAGCTTCAGATGATAATATAATTCCCTTAATCCTCAAACCCACTTCAGAGTTTGGTGCAGCGGCAAGGACATGGAGAGATGAGCTCTCTACATGTGTTCTTTTTTGTGGGAGATAGGGCCTGGTTATGTGTTGTGGTTAAGGAAAACTTAATTCTCGCTTATCTTGGATTCTGGAGGTTATTGGAGGTTGTTTTCTGAGATATTGTCTGTGAGCATTTAAAAAATATGCTCATTCCATTACCTCCATGAGTTATATGGCCTTTCTGGTTTTCCTTCTCTCAAAAAATAAAAAGAACAAAAAATGCAGTATAGCTACTATTTGAGTTGCTTATCTAATGGTATGCTAACAAGATATGGTAAGTAAAATAAGTGGCCAAAAATATGCACGAATAACACGGGAAAAGGTCAAGCACTCTGATAGAGCAAGATCTAATAGACTAAAGGCAATCGACTAAGGCCTAGTTTGACAACATGGTTTTGGTTTATGAAACCATGGTTTTGCAAGGTTTTGGGCCAAAACCATAAACAATGAAACCACGTTTTGTTTGGCAATCAAAATATGGTTTCCAAAACCATGGTTTGAGGGGCTCAAAAGTGATCAAAACCATGGTTTTCAAAACTCTCGTCTGAGTCAAGTTTTGTCAAAACCATGATTCTCTCTCATATTTTCTAACTTCAAGTTTTTTTTCCTTTGGTTGCCAAACATACCACAAAAGTCAGCAAAACCATGGTTTGTATGCATACAAATCACGGTTTCATTCTTAATGAAGCCATTGTTTCCAAAACCAAGTTGTCAAACTAAGCCTAAATGACTAACTATGCTATGAGCAAATTAAACAAAGCAAATAGATGGTATCCAGGATTTGTATTACCTGAATCATATCAACATGAGGAAAGATCTTCAGGAAATCCTGAATCAATTTCTTGCTCAGAGGAGCTGCCCCGCATGAAACCTGCTTTAAAGACCGCAAATTGCATCCGTTCGCATGTTTAGCCCTTCCAAGAGCCCCTAATATCGGTGGCACAACAGGGAAGTGTGTAACCTTAAATTTACCAATAGCTCTCACAGCCTCCTCCACATCAAACCTCCTCATGACCACAATCGTTGAACCCAAAGACAGGAGGCCCATCGTGAAAAGCGACAACCCGTACACATGAAACATCGGTAGAGCTGCAAGATACACATTCTCCCAACTCTGTTCCTTATACTGCGAAGCCTCAAACCGAACGAAGAGCTCAACCACAGCTATCAAATTCCCATGTGTCAGAACAACCCTTTGCTAAACCCCGAAGTACCTGAAGAATGGAGTATAGCCCCGGTATCTGTCTGCTTAATCTTAGGCTTCAAAAACTGTTTGGGATCAGAGGAAAGAATCCAATCGAAAAGAGAGAACTTCCTTGAATCAAAGTTGATGGTTTCGGGGACAGGGACAACCCAATTCCCAATTCTTCAACTTTGGCCATGTGATCAAAAGTGGTAAAGATTGTGGCCAACTTGCAACCTTTCATCGATTTCTTGATCTCTTCGGGGCTACTGAGAGGGTTCATGGTGGTCGCAACAGCTCCCATATAGAGAGCACCCAGAAAGATCACAGGATAGAGAATTGTATTGGGAAGAAGGATGAGAACTACCTGATTCTGCAAACCCCGAGCTTTTGCAGCCCACAGGCCATGGATCGGACCAAGGGATGGATCTCTGAGTACGATATCGAGAACCAGATGAGGAATCAACAAGGGCAGTGATCCCTTTGTGGTCATGGGAGAAGAGGAAGGAGACCAAATCCTGAAATGGGTCTGTTGGGAGAGCTCTGGGGCTGTGCTTGCTGCTGTAAACCCCTGTTTCTGGGCAGAAAAAGCTCGGGCTTTGGAGGTTGAAACGGTTGGCTAAGGTTCCCTCCATTGAATGAAGCCGAAGAAGAAGAAGATGAAGAGACTAGGGTTTTAAGGGGAGAAGAGAGACGGGCTTTGGGTGATGAAGAGAGGAGGGGGAGGCATTGATTTAAATAGAAAGCGGGGACATTGCATCATTAATTTGAAAAGGGTGGGTCAAGGTCCCTCCCCCATTGATGGGCAAAAGAAGAAAGATTGTGAAGAGATTTTGTAGGGTTTTCAGAGGAGAGATGTACGGGGGTGATGAAGGATTTCAAGAAGGGGAGAGATTTCTAGCCGTTATATATGTGCACTTGAAGTTGGAAGGTTTGAATAAAGGAAGATCATGATATATTCAGATAGGAACAATTTTTCATATTGAATAAAGCCCAGGGGCATGGCACATATGCTTGCTCTCCTCAGGTTTCAATCCCTCGTTCTTAGGGTTGGCTAAGGGGACGAATCAGGTTGACCGTCAGCCCAAGGAATCTGTGACGAGACGGACCCGTCTCGTCTCGTCACGGATTCGACGAGACGGGTTGAAAACCCGGGTAACGAATCGAGTCTACTGACCCGATTCGTTACCCGGATTCGCCGAGACGGGTTGGACCCGTCTCGACATTTTTTTATTTTTTTTAATTCAAATTTTCTTAAAATTTTAAATTTAAAGTTATAAAGAAATTAGGAAAAAAATAGTAAAAAAGAGGAAAAAATTTTAAAAATTGTCTAAAATTATAAAAAAAAATAATAGAATTGATTATTCACTAATTACAAGTTTTTTGTAAGATAAATTATTTTATTAATATGAAAAAATCATATACCAATCTGCTCATCACATATAATATATATAAAACTCATCTCGTATAATATACATAAAAAACTCTGGTGCTCGTCTCATACAATGTACATAAAAAACTCTGATGGTTCTCTATTCTTCATCATCGTCCTGTTCAAATTCTTCATCTAGAATAGATTTTCCTTGTGTGCGTCTTTCTGTATCGAACCAGTTCTTTAAGCAAACAGCCATCTCCAAGTGTTTCGGCGTCAGCCTGCTCCTCCAGGGTGTCAAAACTCTACCACCTACAGAAAATGCTCTCTCGGACGCTACTGTAGAGGCCGGAGATGTCAGTATATCTCGGGCCATGGTAGAAAGAACATGAAATTATTTTCTTTGTTCTTTCCACTATGACAAAACATCAAATGTTTCCCATAGTTCATCATCATTTTCATTTATTTCAGCAGGCATTGTGTTCAAATATAAATTAAGTTCATCAAATGAACCTGCTCCTGAAGAGTGTTTCTTTCTAATATTAGAGGAAAGTAAACTTTTAAAATTAGATAATCTTTTACCTAGACTAGTAGAAGAAGTTTGTGATGGTGTAGGTGTCCTAAATTCAGAAGAAGAAAGGGGAAATAACTCATCTCTGTACAATGAGTACATTTCTTCTAAAAGAGATCTAATTTCTAAAAGTAATTTATCTACATCTTGTTCATAATTTAAACATAAAATAAAATTAGATAATAAAAGTTTTAAATTATCTATTTTAATTGTAGGATCCATAATTGCAGCTAAGTAAAATAAAAAAGGCATATTTTCAAAATATTTTCGAAATTTTTCTTCCATATCATGTATAGCCTCTTCAAGACTGTCATCATCTCTGTATACAGTAAATACTTGAGCAATTTCATTAAGATTATAAAAAACTAAGTTACATGTGGGATAATATGTACCATAAAGTGCTTTTGTAGCAGCGTCAAATTTTTCTAGAAAAGTACAAAAATTTTCATATAATTTCCACTCTTCATCGCTAATATAACAAGATGAACATTCATTTACTGTAAAAAATTGAATTGCTTGTTTATAAGGAAAGCAATCTTTAATCATATTGTAGCTTGAATTCCAACGAGTTTTCACATCTGCTTGGAGTAGTTTTTCCTTCAGTCCACATTGTCGGCAATAATTTTTAAAAGATTGTCTCCTAGGTCCACTGTGTTTTATATGTAAAATAATTTCTTTAACTTTATAAATATATTTGTCTAAGATTTTTAGACCATCTTGTATACATAAATTCAATATATGACAAACACATCTAACATGAAAAAGTTTACCGTTTAAAATCGGATCTAATACCGCTTTCAATTGTCTTATTGAAGCAGTATTTTCACTTGCATTATCAAAAGAAATAGAAAATATTTTATTTTCTATACCATAATTTCTACAAGTAAGAAAAATTGAATTTGCTACATTTATAGCAGAATATTTCTTAGAAAATTTAGAAAATGATAAAATACGTTTTTGTAAAATTCAGTTATCATCAATAAAGTGAGCAGTATAACATAAATAATGAATAAGATTAAGAGCTTCCCATATATCGGGAGTTAATAAAATTTTTCTAGCATCACTAGTAAAAAGAGCCTTCAAAATATTTTTTCTATTTACAAATAAATCTTCAATTTCTTTAGTTATAGTTTCTCTGCTAATTCTCTTATAATCAGGAGCAAAAACAGATTTAAGATAATCAAAACTAATGCATCTGATTCAGTAAAAGAAAATGAAAGTTCTGCTCGAACAATAAATTCAGCTAACTTATATTTATTTACTTCAGGCTTATATCTCTAAGTGGAGAGTGTAACATCCCGGTTTTTTTTATTAATTATTTCTTTTCCTAAAGAATATTTTAATTCTTAGCCATGAGTTAATGTCGGATAATTGGGACTGATAACTATAATGTTCGGTATACTTTAATCATGAATTAGTGTTGCAGAATGCAAATTTTGATTTATATATCTATATAATTAATTTTCCTATTGATCAAGTGAGAAATTGGTGTCAATAAATTATCACAAATGGGTGAGATGTAGATATATCTAGGATTAATGTAAGGAATAACCATGTATGTACAATGTGTCACATATTCAAATACATGAAAATAGTCTTATACATGGTATATACATACCCCACTAACTATACTCTTTGTTTAATCAAAATACAAGTTAGTGGAGGGGGTAGGTGAGCATGTAAGTAATGGATGAAGGGCTAGGATGCCCTTGATGTGTGCAAGGACACTTGGAGAGAGATGGGAGTGTGGCAAACTTGTAATTAGGGATAATTGAAATTTCTAATTTTCAGCCCAACTCTTCACCTCCCATTCTCTTCAACCTCTCTAACTCAAATTGTTGAAACCCTAGAACCCATATTCTCCCCTTGATGAACCCTCAAACTTATCTTTCTCCCTCCCCAATCATCCTTAATCTTCTAGAGAGAGAGCGGGACCATGAGATGAAGAGGGGGAAGGGGCGGCCAGCTCAGCCTGGCCGCGGCGCAGGCCGCCGGCCGCGGCGCGCGGGCCGCCGCCGGCGACGCCCAGGCCGCCGGCGGCGGCTCCCATAAGGGGAGGTTGAGGGAGGGGGGAAAAGGGATTTTCCCCATGGTAAAAGTCAAGTTTTTGAAGGTAAAATTCAGCCCTAGATCTGATTTTTTGAGGTGAATTCATCTAATACCTTAATAAGTTCTGATTTAAGTTTAACAGAGAATTAGTATATGAAATAGTGTTAACCTTCAAGGATATTGGTGAATCTAGTACTAAAAGGTATCTTGATGATCTCTTGAAAAGGATCATTGTTCGGGTTCATGTGGAAGCTAAAGAATTGCCCAGAACTCTCCGAATGAAGGTGAGAACTTGTTGGGTAAAATTATTAATTTAATGAATATTGTGGCCAAGAATATTTTAATAGAATGTGGCTATGTGATATTGCTTTACTAATAAGATTTGGGGTTGGGTATTGGACTCCATGAAAAGTATTAATTAGAAACATTTCATTTTATTAGAAACCGTGTAATAGCCATGATAATAATATTGGTATATTCTCAAGGGTAAGAGGCTAGTAATAAGTAATGGTAAAATAAGTCTCTTCTATGAGAACATTGTAATCCACTCGATGTTCATTTAAGAGTTATATATGTGATGTTGTTTGCTACTATCAAATAGGGAGATTGGCATGTCGGTGTCCGATGCAGTTATTCGGAAAGGAAACACGAGACGGTGCTCGGTACGAACCCCTTGTAGAATGCTCAACTTGAAGGTGAGTGAGGTTTTTAATAAATTGGATTGCATTATACCTGATTACAAAAACGAATAATAACTTGTCTGATATAGCATTTTACCTATTTGCATATGTGGCTTGCATTTTGAAGTATGGTGTATAAGGGCATTGACATGCATGTTACGGAATAGAATTCATTATTATTGACATGAATATGATTGGTGTATGTTACTTGATTTTGTACATATATATATGTGTGATATGCTTGGTTAAGACAATTGTGCGGATATTGCATAAGAATATAAGGTAACGAGCAAGTATTAGTTGAGAGTATCATTCCATATAGGAAATGATGTGCTTTATACATGAGTCTTATGAAATTGAATGTGCCGATATTGTGTGCATTTAGATGTATGTGTATATATACCTTATTGAAAGGAGGAAGGGACCCGTTTGCAGGGCGGAGTGCGAAGACGGTGCTATATGTGTGTGTGTGTGTGTGTGTGTGTGTGTGTGTGTGTGTGTGCGCGCGCATATCAGGAGGAAGGGACCCGTATGCAGGGCAGAGTGCGAAGACGGTGCTATATAAATATGTGTATATATATGGAGGAAGGGACCCGTATAGCACGGGCAGAGTGCGAAGACGGTGCTACGATACATATATATGCAACTTTACAAATTATTGAGAATGAATGGCTATGTGTGACATATATGTATGTGTGTGTGCGTGACACTAAGGGTATGTTAGATGTGTTATTGTATATGGTATTGAAGACATCTGATACTGGTCATGTGTACAGTTATCAGCATCAATTGAACAGTAACTGAAAGTAAATTTACAATCAAGTAGAAGCATTCGGTATCACATACTTCATGTACCGCATTCATCTTATTTTCATGTATCATGAATACTATACATCGTTAATGCCATGCTACAATTATGAATGAGATTGACTCCACTCACTGAGCCGTCGAGCTCACCCCCCATAGCTTCATGTTTTCAGGGCAAGCCAGGGATAAATAGCAGCTAAAGCAAGAGTAGAGCACTGAAAGGGTGCACAACATTCATTGTGTGGGCCTATCAAGCTTCTATATTGACTTGTAATTGAGTAATGTGGTTATATGCATGTACTTAGAGTTGATGTTATAGTTAGATTGAATAGTTGCATATATGATGTATATACGTGGACTTGTGTATAAGTTCTTATGAATGTTCTCTTGAGTTGGCTTATAGTAGATGGTGATACCAAGGAGATTAGCCTCAAGAAAGTCTTTGATTCGTTATCTTGTGTTGTATCCACGTGATAAATGTGTGAGATTTTAAGTAGGCGATGTCAAGCTGAAATTGTGATATACTGCATGGGATATTATATATACATATCTGGTTGATGAGAAATATAGAATTGTATGTGTCAATGTATCAAGTAGACTCCGTATTATAGAGGAAGTGCTGACAAAATTTTCAAGGATTTGGAGATGGTTATGATAATCTGTGGATCAATATAATGTTTATGTATATGGAAATATTATGAAAACTGGGACCATTACAGTTGGTATCAGAGCAAAGGTTTAGAAGTGAGGAGTAAGGCTGAGATATAGGGCCTAGAAAAGTGTAGGCATAAGAATGTGACCTAGAATTGTTATTTATACATCGGTATTGATCCATAGGACTAATATGTATGTATGTGTGCATTGTTTGATTTATAGCGCGACTGTATATGAGAAATTCCAAGGGGGTAGTCGGTTCTGACGTGTATGATTGATCTCGAAGTGCAGGATATTGATTATTTTCATACGTTCGAATGAGGGCATACCCGCGTGCCTTAATTCGAATGTGTTCTATTGGGGGTGCGGGCCCTCAGTATGACCTGCCAGTGATATGGGACACTGGAATATGAAAGTAATTGAAATATCAGGCAAATCAAGATTAATCGGAGCAGAAGAACCTTATTAAGAATCTGGTTGTGGGACAACCAAAGTCTCCGATAAGAGAATATAAGGGATATGTCATACTGAAACGAATGAGAGCATCCTTATATAGGGATAATTAATATTGTGTGAATATGAAATGAAGAGATGATGATATTTTTGGAGAATCTAGAAACAGAATCATAGGTACCCTAGTGTTTAATAAGACGGTTGATGCATACTTATGTATATAATTGTGAGTCCACCAGTATGCTGAGGGACTGATGGTATGAATGTCATTTGTTTTGTATGTATAGTGGCATGATCATTGTATGTGAAATTTGAGAAGCCAGTTATGTTGTGAGATAATCTTACGTGGGTGATATTATACAGATTCTTATCAAAGATTTAAAAGTTTGCACTTAAGTAAGAGGCTTTTCAGTTGAGTGAATCATATTGATAAATAAGAAATCCTTATCTTCTGTCCCAACCAATTATTGTATACAGATTCAAGTCAGGTGCTCGCCGCAAGTTGCAACTATCATTGATATTACACTAAGTTACATCATGACAGATAACATGAAATAGTGTTTGGGTTCACTAGACGAGACCTGATTAAGTAACAACATTCATGAAAACAATAATTGTAACTTATTGTGAATTTTATGCAGGAATGTACCTGTGGCATGGGTAGTTATTATTTACACAGTGTAATTCTTTCGAAACTTGAGAAATGAAAATTTGATACATTATGATCTCTAATGTGGATAATGATATCAGTAATTATAACTTATTCATCGAACATATGAATAGGGTGTGAAACCTATGCTGTTGATTTAGTAATGAAGTTAAATATAAAGTTAAGAGATAATTCAGGGTCAACTTCTCACCTCTTGCAAGCAAATTTGGATCTCTGATGCCTTTAACTATTCGATACAACAAATCAACTTGAATCTGTTGAATATCGATTAACTTTACCACCAGAAGTATGCTCAGAATAATGAAACTTTGGTAATGTATATTTATGTTAGAATTGGAATTTATCATGATTTAGAGCGGATTCTTGTTATTTTAGAAAACAACGAGCATAAAGTAAAGTGTAACAGTTACTGCAATATTAAAGCACTCTGTGTCATCTGTAAAAGAAGGATTGTAAGTCCGTTTTGTTTCCTTATAATTATGTGATAATTCTTGCATAAGACTATAAAGTAATGATACATCTTTTGTAACTCATTTCAACTCCGAAGGAGCACATCCTACAAGTTAAAACTGATTGCCACATGTCCAGTTAATGAATAAGTGTGAACTTTATACAAGGATTGTTAACTTACCGATAATTGGTAAATTGTGGTGGGAGACTAAATCAGAAAAAGAGGATGATCAGTTAATAGTGTAATCATCACGTGCATGAATAAGTGGATGGAAGGGCATGATTTTAGCATTCTTTGATTGAATTAACTTCGTCCAGTCAATAACGTATTAAATGATAATCAGTCTAGTAAATTAAAGCCATTGAGAGTTTGAGTTTTTGTTATCTATTTTGTTGGATCATGGCAGATATATTTTTGTGGAGGAACTGATGCAAGTTCTAGTCTACAAATAAAGTAATTAAAATGTAAAGCATTTCTCTGATGATAGTAAAGCCGAAGAGTCTGCAAGTCGAAGACGTTATATAAGAGCAGAGGGATGAAATATTGAGACCCTAACTCACCCACTTCTCATGACACGGGATTTAATATGGGAGTTCTCTAGAAATTTCAGTTGTTATTAAGGCATATCCAATATAGTTGTGACACGAATCGGACAGAAAAGTAGTTTGAATCCATAATACTTTAGACCAATCGAACATCTGAGTTTAGATTGGATCTGTTAATACCGATTGACTTCACCACCAGAAATTCAGAATTTCAAAGCTCTAAGGTCAAAGATTGATGTTAAGAAAGGATTTGACCTTGAATAAAATGGGAAACTGTTTTTAAGCGAACAACCGTTGGTTATGAAGTAAAATTAATATATCAAGCATGAAGGCAGTCAGCAACATCCGCGTGAGAAGGATTGAATCCTTGTTCCATTCATCATAGATTTTTTTTTTATTCCATACATAACCTGGAAGTTTTGAACTGCCAATGTTCATAAAAACAAGAGTTGAGCTGAAATTCAAGGGATATATTCCACAGTTAGAAACCTATGCAGATTTTAAATCAAGTGTAAAATTGTAAAATCTACATGGAACCGGAAGATGAATTACAAATAGTTACCCTATCTTATTCCTATTACAATAAGTTTCGAGGACGAAACTTTCTTAAGGAGGGTAGAATGTAACATCCCGGTTTTTTTTATTATTATTTCTTTTCCTAAAGAATATTTTAATTCTTAGACATGAGTTAATGCCGGATAATTGGGACTGATAACTATAATGTTCGGTATACTTTAATCATGAATTAGTGTTGCAGAATACAAATTTTGATTTATATATCTATATAATTAATTTTCCTATTGATCAAGTGAGAAATTGGTGTCAATAAATTATCACAAGTGGGTGAGATGTAGATATATCTAGGATTAATGTAAGGAATAACCATGTATGTACAATGTGTCACATATTCAAATACATGAAAATAGTCTTATACATGGTATATACATACCGCACTAACTATACTCTTTGTTTAATCAAAATACAAGTTAGTGGAGGGGGTAGGTGAGCATGTAAGCAATGGATGAAGGGCTAGGATGCCCTTGATGTGTGCAAGGACACTTGGAGAGAGATGAGAGTGTGGCAAACTTGTAATTAGGGATAATTGAAATTTCTAATTTTCAGCCCAACTCTTCACCTCCCATTCTCTTCAACCTCTCTAACTCAAATTGTTGAAACCCTAGAACCCATATTCTCCCCTTGATGAACCCTCAAACTTATCTTTCTCCCTCCCCAATCATCTTAATCTTCTAGAGAGAGAGAGAGGGACCATGAGATGAAGAGGGGGAAGGGGCGGCCAGCTCGGCCTGGCCGCGGCCAGCGCGGGCCGCAGCGCGCGGGCCGCCGGCCGCGGCGCGCGGGCCGCCGGCGGCGACGCCCAGGCCACGGGCGGCGGCTCCCATCAAGGGGAGGTTGAGGGAGGGGGGAAAAGGGAGTTTTCCCATGGTAAAAGTCAAGTTTTTGAAGGTAAAATTCAGCCCTAGATCTGATTTTTTGAGGTGAATTCATTAATACCTTAATAAGTTCTGATTTAAGTTTTACAGAGAATTAGTATATGAATAGTGTTAACCTTCAAGGATATTGGTGAATCTAGTACTAAAAGGTATCTTGATGATCTCTTGAATAGGATCATTGTTCGGGTTCATGTGGAAGCTAAAAGAATTGCGCAGAACTCTCCGAATGAAGGTGAGAACTTGTTGGGTAAAATTAAAAATTTAATGAATATTGTGGGCAAGAATATTTTAATAGAATGTGGCTATGTGATATTGCTTTACTAATAAGATTTGGGGTTGGGTATTGGACTCCATGAAAAGTATTAATTAGAAACATTTCATTTTGTTAGAAACCGTGTAATAGCCATGATAATAATATTGGTATATTCTCAAGGGTAAGAGGCTAGTAATAAATAATGGTAAAATAAGTCTCTTCTACGAGAACATTGTAATCCACTCGATGTTCATTTAAGAGTTATATATGTGATGTTGTTTGCTACTATCAAATAGGGGGATTGGCATGTCGGTGTCCGATGCGGTTATTCGGAAAGGAAACACGAGGCGGTGCTCGGTACGAACCCCTTGTAGAATGCTCAACTTGAAGGTGAGTGGGGGTTTTTTAATAAATTGGATTGCATTATACCTGATTACAAAAACGAATAATAACTTGTCTGATATAGCATTTTACCTATTTGCATATGTGGCTTGCATTTTGAAGTATGGTGTACAAGGGCATTGACATGCATGTTACAGAATAGAATTCATTATTATTGACATGAATATGATTGGT
This sequence comes from Agave tequilana, assembly GCA_038442645.1. Lineage (NCBI taxonomy): Eukaryota > Viridiplantae > Streptophyta > Magnoliopsida > Asparagales > Asparagaceae > Agave > Agave tequilana. Next base: position 135,206 of record JAVJIF010007733.1, read on the forward strand.
GTATGTTACTTGATTTTGTACATATATATGTGTGTGATATGCTTGGTTAAGACAATTGTGCGGATATTGCATAAGAATACAAGGTAACGAGCAAGTATTAATTGAGAGTATCATTCCATATAGGAAATGATGTGCTTTATACATGAGTCTTATGAAATTGAATGTGCCGATATTGTGTGCATTTAGATGTATGTGTATATATACCTTATTGAAAGGAGGAAGGGACCCATATGCAGGGCGGAGTGCGAAGACGGTGCTATATATATATATATATATATATATATATATAAATGTGTATATATCGGGAGGAAGGGACCCGTATGCAGGGCGGAGTGCGAAGACGGTGCTATATAAATATGTGTATATATATGGAGGAAGGGACCCGTATTGCACGGGTGGAGTGCGAAGACGGTGCTACGATACATATATATGCAACTTTACAAATTATTGAGAATGAATGGCTATGTGTGACATATATGTATGTGTGTGCGTGACACTAAGGATATGTTAGATGTGTTATTGTATATGGTATTGAAGACATCTGATACTGGTCATGTGTACAGTTATTAGCATCAATTGAACAGTAACTGAAAGTAAATTTACAATCAAGAAGAAGCATTCGGTATCACATACTTCATGTACCGCATTCATTTTATTTTCATGTATCATGAATACTATACATCGTTAATGCCATGCTACAATTATGAATGAGATTGACTCCACTCACTGAGCCGTCGAGCTCACCCCCCCCCCCCAACTTCATGTTTTCAGGGCAAGCCAGGGATAAATAGCAGCTAAAGCAAGAGTAGAGCACTGAAAGGGTGCACAACATTCATTGTGTGGGCCTATCAAGCTTCTATATTGACTTGTAATTGAGTAATGTGGTTATATGCATGTACTTAGAGTTGATGTTATAGTTAGATTGAATAGTTGCATATATGATGTATATACGTGACTTGTGTATAAGTTCTTATGAATGTTCTCTTGAGTTGGCTTGTAGTAGATGGTGATACCAAGGAGATTAGCCTCAAGAAAGTCTTTGATTCGTTATCTTGTGTTGTATCCACGTGATAAATGTGTGAGATTTTAAGTAGGCGATGTCAAGCTGAAATTGTGATATAAACTGCATGGGATATTATATATACATATCTGGTTGACGAGAAATATAGAATTGTATGTGTCAACGTATCAAATAGACTCCGTATTATAGAGGAAGTGCTGACAAAATTTTCAAGGATTTGGAGATGGTTATGATAATCTGTGGATCAATATAATGTTTATGTATATGGAAATATTATGAAAACTGGGACCGTTACAGAGAGTGTGCTTGAATCAGCTAATATTTGTGCTTGTTGTGGTGGTAAACCGTGACTTTTATCATGCTTTTTTTCATAGTGTTTATTAAAAACAGCTGTACCATATCCTTCTTTATGATCAAATAGTTGATGACAGTACTTACATTCTGCCTTTCTTTTACCTTCAACAATTTTTTCTACGAAATGGTTCCACACTAGAGAAGTTTTGGCTCTTACTTTAGCGGTTGTGCTAGTTGATTGTTGTGTTTCTGGAACTATAGTATCATGCTGTGCTGCTTGTGTATCGTGTTGTTCTTGTGTTTCAGTAAAAAAAGGAGTCAGAGATTGTGCGTGCATTGGTGATGTTGACATTAAAAGTTGAGAATATGAGGAATATTGAGGAGGGAAGGAAATAGAATGCCGACCTGTACTACTATCACTGGCATATGCAGCATGTGTATATGGTGCAAAACCACTGTAGTCAATTGCATAACTTGACGAACTGTGATAGGGAGCAAATGTAGATGTTGGGGGAGCATAATTGTATGGTGGGTAAGCGGCATATGTTAACGATGAGCTACCGCCAGCATCGGTGTAAGGTGCGGCAGATGAAGGATTGTGTGTTGATGAAGAGTTACAACCAGCTTCGGATGAGGTACCGCCAATACTCCAGTTGGGCTCCATTGGACTAGACTGGAAGTTGGTAGAGATTTGTAATTGTAAGAGAATAAGAGTGATTTATAATAGAAGAGAGAGGGTTGAGGTAAAGTGAGATGAAAGTGAATGAGAGTGGAGGGTATTTATAGAGGTTATGGGGGGTTTTAATTTTTTTTAAAAAGGATACAGCGGCTCAAAATTGAGCCGTTGTGGGTGAATAAGAGGGTGCCACGTGGCACCCTCTTTCTCACCCACAACGGCTCTTTTTTGAGCCGTTGAGGGTTGAAAAAAATAAAAACGAATCTAGGAGTCTGAGACTAATTTTCCTCTCTAACAGATAAATAATATTGGATATAAAAAAAATTAGAGAAGGGGGGTTGGGGAAATTTTCCCCGACCCAATTCGTCCCGTTTACACTGGATGGGTCAACCCGTTTTGACCCGCCCCTAAACGAGGCAGGTGCGGGTTGACCCATAACCCGCCCTGTGCGACTCAAACGGGTCGCACAGGGCGGGGCGGGGCGGGTCGACTCGCCCCATTAGCCATCCCTACTCGTTCTCTATCACGGAATCATGATCCGTATGCGTAATAAAGCTTGAAAAGATTGTTGAACAGATCTCTTTTAGGGGTTTTTTTTTTTTTGAAAATGTAACTTTCTGTATGCATGTATATTGTATAATGTATGTTTTAAATAACAATATCACTATTACGGATTTTTTTTCCTCCAAAAAAAACACTTTTTTGAAAACGAAACACTGATAATTTTGACGTCAGCAAAGCAGCAGCTTGCTACTTCAATTTGGGGGTTGTTTGATTAGGGGTGAAAGTGAAGAAGTGAGGAAGTAGTAATAGTTTTCTTTGAAACTTGAGAATTGGTTAGTGTATTTTCTAGTATATATGGATGTTGTTGGGAAGTGTGATTTGAAATGTTGTGTCTTTTTTGGTGTTTGGATGGTAATGTGAAAGTCAAAGTGAAAAAGTTGATTACAAAGTTGACCGCAAAATAATATTAAAATAAAGTATAATTAAGTTAGATTGTAATTAGAATGCAAGTGAGATTTACATCACCACAAAATTAACTGTTTTGAGCTACAACTTAATACAAATGAGATTTACATGAGCACAATATTAACTTTAGCACCCTCAAAGTGAGGAAGTAATTGTGTAAAAAGAGAAAGAAAAAGAAAAGAGTTTTATCATTTTTCTTTTCTAGTATTTGATAGATAAGAAAGTGAGCAATTATATTTTCTCATTTCCTTACTCCCGTCCACTGCCTTGCAACCAACACACTCTTGGTTACCTTTTCTTCAATTTGGTTAGTTTTTCAGATTGAGTCTTGTTATTTTTTTTGGGATTTTGATAAAAATCAGTATAAATATCTGGCGAACCAAACGAGCTTTATAGGCGTGTTTCACTCACATAAAAGTGGTCTGAACTCTAATACAATGTAGTTTTTGTTGTTTGTTTTGATAGAAATGTCTACATGTTCAAGAAAATAATGATTCCATAAAATATATATTGTCTTGAAAAAGTAGGAAAAAAAAAAAGAATGTTACGATCCCATTTAACATAAAGATTAAGTAGGCATGGCTTGCTAGTAAAAGAGTCGGGCTGAAAAGAGTTGGGTTGAAGAGTAGGCTAAGGCTTTTGTTAAAACAAAAAAATAATTAAGCGGGCCTATTTTCTTCAGATGATCTCTCTGACAATTCATATCATTAGATTTACTCGCATGCATACTCAAAGACTTTGGACTATTGGAGTTCCACTCACTCCTCACAGGTCGGCGGTTTGAATCTTGTCTCGAAGACATATAATTTCGGCCATCGTGATCACTGCTCAGGTTCCCGGTCTGCTCCCTGATAATCATCAATTGAATCTCAACTCAACGCGTAGAAAGAAAAAAAAAAATCTAAGTGACATGAATCTCCCTTACTTTGGCTGTTGGATATTAAAGTGAGTCAATCAAAAGAAGAGTATAAAAAACATTACTCTAGTTATACCATGTGACATGTTTTCTTGTCCCTCAACTTCATATGGCACAATGATAAACACTGTACTCTCTTTCTTTTCCGCTCTGGCACACTAAAGACACAAGTGCTTAAAGGAACGCAAAAGGATTTCTTAATTGTCAGAATTAATCATAACTAATGTGGGTAAGCAAGCTTCACTCATCACAACTGAGATTCGGGTACGGTTCATGTGTGTGAGCCACACACACACATACAATAAGAGTACAAATCACGTATTGACATGTGTATTGATCCTCTTATAATATGTTAAGTGTGTGGGTCTCACATACATATTATAATATATTATAAGAGTTTTAATTTACGTGTCAACGTCAGATTGGTCCTCTTATTATATGTGTGTGTGGCTCACACACATGAACCGCACCCGACTTATTCGGCCTGTGATGAAGAACATTGTAATCAAGTATGAGACGGGTGACGTGTCCGTTTGTGGGCCACTGATGATGTTGGTCAAACCTCCTCAAAAAAGTGGAGATATAAATTAAAATTCAAGCTCAACCTAGGGCTGTTCACAATAATAATGTCACGAGGCTGTTACAGTTGGAAAATTAATTAGAGGAGACGCGAAAGTTTTTCCAAAGGAAAAAGCTCAAGTGGGGCCCGCGCACAGTGTTTCCAAGCGGGACCGGTCACTGCATTGCTCTGATTTTGGGATTCGGTTCATGTGTGTGAGCCACACATACAATAAGAGAACAAATCACACATTGACACGTGAATTAGAGCTCTTATAATCTCTTATAATATGTGTGTGAGGCTCACACACATAACATATTGTAAGATGATTTGTACGATTTTGTACGATTTGTGGGACCGCCTCTCTTTTGTTTTTCGTTTTTTGGACTGCCAAACAAACTTTGAGGGAAAAAACCCGCAAAGCTGGTGATGTCAGGGTTTTCACTTTCAGTTTTTGTGAAACAAACAGGAGGTAGACTTGTGTACTTTCAAAAAGATTTGAGGCTGAATCCTTCTCACTCAAATGCCAACATAATATAAATCTGCTCCGTTGAAGTAGATCTATATTATTTCAAGTATCTATAAATCAAAAATTAAGCGTTTTGAATACTTTTTGCTCATGCATCAAGTAAGGGAAATACGAACGGCCTAAATAGTAAGTTGGTTAGTTTAACATTGTAGAACATTTGAAACTTAATAAAAAATGAGTTTGTACGGGTTTTTTTAAATGTTTAGATCATAATCAAGTGGTCGGATCGAGAATTTGTATGTCTAAGACATAGATCTAACCAGCTCACTGCTTTAAGAGCGCTGCTGATGGATAGGAAAAATGTATTCAAAACACTGCTTTTTGATTTATAGATATTTAAATAATATAGATTACCTTCAACAGAATAGATTTTATATGATGGGTTTTAGGTATAACAAACAAACTTAGACTTTTAAGAGAGCATGCAACCTAAAACATGATCTATGTTTTCACAATTGAATCTATAACTATGAACATAAAAAGAATTCTAATATCCTAGTAAATAATTAAAATTATTACAGAAGAAAATAGAATTACATACCTTTTAGTTGTTGTAGCAAACAACTAAAATTATCCCTTCATCTCTTGTGAGCAAGCACCACGAATGTCGTGCCTCTTTTAGTTGTTATAGTAAACAACTAAAATTATCCCTTCGGATCTCTTGGAAGCAAGCAGCACCACAATGTCGTGCCTCTGATGGAATCGCACCCAACGATTAAAAATTTAACTGAGTATGGATGAACTATCAAAGAGTTCTTCCAAGAGGAGAAAGAAGGAGGCTAATACTCAAGCCAAGAGGTTGTGAATTAGACTGAATCCCTAAGGCTCTATTTATAGCCTTGGATAGCCTCCAGTTTTCTTATCCCACCAATGTGGGACTAATTTCCCAAAGGAAATTTTGTTCTCCTTTTAGTTATACTTATTTTTGAATCTCGAGGGCAACCCAAAAGGACTATGCTGCTATCAATTATAGTTATTACTTAGACACCTAATCCAACAGTCTCCCACTTGGATAAGTCTAATAACTTCCTAATTGATCAGCAAATTGTAGCTTCCAAAAGCCATTGTCGAACTCTGACCTAGTCAGTTTCGTGTCCTAAGATAAGAGATCATATAATCCTTCGTTCTACAAGATATCATTTGAACATGAGACATGGAACATAATCAATCTCTTTGTCCAGTATTTTGTTTCCCGATTTCTGATTTGTAATGACATAGAACTACTAAATGAACACATCAATTTAGTCCTGGTCGGGCCCGACACTATATGTCAACTTCAAATCACCGAGGGGCCCAAAGATATCGCTTTTCCCGTTAGGGCAAAAGGAACGAATAAACTTTGACCTATATGCTTGCACCATTTACTCATCAAATCATGCACAACAATGCGTTTTATAACATCAAGTTACTGATGCGTTTACACATTATCAACGCACAACTGACTTGTAAACCACAACTCATATATCTCCATTTAAAGATTATAAGATATTATCGTCTCAGAATTACTCGTGATAAATTCCATGAAGTAATTCTCTGAGTGTGGGTTAATCCAATACTTAAATCTCCATTTCAAAGTACTCACGAACATTGCAGCAATACCATTGCTATGTCTAAAACTCTTTAGACAATCCACAACTCCATTCATGACAGTCTTTATTCACTACTTACTTCCAAAAGTATGATCGACTGTGGAATTCGAATAATCAAATTATTCGGGAAGTAAAACATGCAAAATGAAACACAATAATAAATAATTGACAAAAGGTAGTAAACAAACTCATAAATAATTCTCTATTATTTAATCACCAAAAGTCAATCACATTTACTTTGTTATAAGTTTCAAACTAACTATCTAACTGCTAAAACCAACATCATCTCTCAGACCAATGCTCCTAGCATGCTGATTGTGTTTAACCCTACTCAGACCCTTTGTGAGTGGATCTGCAGGATTATCTTCAGATGAAACCCTCCTCACTACAACGAGGCCTTCTTCTACCTTGTGTCTGATAAAATGGTATTTTCTGACAATATGTCTAGATCTGCCATGATCTCTTGGTTCTTTTGTTAATGCAACCGCTCCTTCATTATCACAGAAAATATCCATTGGCTCCTTGATGGTTGGCACAACTCCAAGATCTTCGATGAAGTTTTTCAACCAATTGCCTCCTTTGATGCTTCGCTTACCGCTATGTACTCTGATTCACAAGTAGAATCAGCCACTGTGTCTTGCTTGGAACTTTTCCAAGTAACTGCTCCTCCATTTAAGGTAAAGACCCAGCCAGATTGGGAACGGAAGTTGTCCTATCTGTTTGAAAGCTGGCGTCACTATACCCAGTTACTCTCAATGTATCACAGCCACCAAGTACTAGGACCCAGTCCTTAGTCCTTCGCAGATACTTGAGAATATTCTTAACCGCTACCCAATGAGCTTTACCTGGATTTCCCTGATAACGACTGACCATGCTCAAAGCAAAGGACACATCAGGACGAGTACATGTCATAGCATACATGATAGAACCAACATCAGAAGCATATGGAATTCTACTCATTTCTGCTATCTCTTCATCTGTACTCGGACTTTGAGTCTTACTCATTTTGGTATTACTCTGGATGGGCAGTTCTCCTTTCTTGGAATTCTCCATACAGAAACGTTTCAGTACTTTATCCAAGTAGGTACTCTGATTAAGTCCATTAGTCTTTTACTCCTGTCCCTTAAAATTCTTATTCCTAGAATGTAGGCAGCCTCTCCTAGATCCTTCATAGCGAAACACTTTCCAAGCCAAGACTTAACATCTTGCAAGGTTGGAATGTCATTTCCTATAAGAAGTATGTCATCAACATACAATACCAGGAAGGTGACTATGCTCCCACTAGCATTGACATATACACACGACTCATCCTCACTTCTAGAGAAACCAAACTCTTTGACTTTCTCATCGAAGCAAAGATTCCATCTGCGAGACGCTTGTTTTAATCCATAGATGGATTTCTCAAGCTTGCATACTCCATTGGGAAACTTTGCATCCACAAAACCTTCTGGCTGACTCATGTAAACATCCTCAGCCAACTTTCCGTTTAGGAAGGCAGTTTTGACATCCATCTGCCAAATTTCATAGTCATGAAACGCAGCTATGGCTAGCATTATCCTAATAGATTTTATCTTAGCCACTGGTGAGAAGGTCTCATCATAGTCAATCCCTGGGTTTGAGTAAAGCCTTTCGCCACCAGTCGTGCTTTGAATGTGCTTACATTACCATCCATGTCGATCTTTTTCTTGAAGATCCATTTACAACCAACTGTCTTCCGACCAGGTTGTTGATCAACCAAGTTCCAAACTTGGTTGTCATACATAGACTTGATCTCGCTGTCCATTGCCTCTTTCCATTTGGCTGCCTCAGGGCCTGCCATGGCTTCCTTGTAGTTCGTTGGCTCATCCAATTTACCAGTGTATTGTCACTGATAACGTGTCTCCATTTGCAGTTATATGGCAACCATAGAACTCAGTTGGCTTGCCAACTCTACTAGAACGCCTAAGAGGTAATGAAGTGTCAATGGGTTCAACTGGAATCTCTTCCTCTGGTTGAACCATAGCGGTTTCAAAGGTTCTTTCATCTGCTGACTCTTGAATTTCTTCAAGGTCAAATGGTGCTCCCACTGTCCTCTTTGCATATGAGCTCTCTCTCTCGAAAGACTCCTCTCCGTGCTACAAAGACCACGTTCTCACTAGGTCTGTAGAACAAATATCCAAATGACTTCTTCTGTGGATAGCCGATGAAAACACATCGCTCACTACGAGGTTCAAGCTTGTCGTGAGTTTCTCGTCTAACGAAAACTTCACAACCCCAAACCTTAATATGTGCTAACGAGGGAACTTTTCCTGTCCACATTTCGTGAGGTGTTTTGGCAACCTTCTTTGTTGGAACAAGATTAAGAATGTGGGCGGCAGTTTCTAAGGCATACCCCCAGAATGATATTGGAAGTGAAGCTCGACTCATCATGGAACGCACCATGTCTAACAAGGTTCGATTGCGTCTCTCAGCCACACCATTAAGTTGTGGTGTCCTAGGAGGTGTCAATTGTGAAACTATTCCACATTCCTTGAGATAGTCATGGAACTCGATACTAAGATACTCTCCGCCTCTATCTGATCGGAGCATCTTTATCTTCCTGCCTAATTGATTCTCGACTTCTTGTTTAAACTCTTTGAACTTTTCAAAGGTTTCAGACTTATGCTTTATTAAGTAGATATAACCATATCTGCTATAATCATCAGTAAAAGTCACATAGAATCGATTAGCATCCCTTGTGGCTGATCTGAAGGGTCCACACACGTCTGTGTGTATGAGATCCAACAACCTTCACCTCTTTCACAAAATCCAGTGAAAGGTGATTTTGTCATCTTACCCAAAAGACAAGATTCGCATGTATCATCTGACCTTAGGTCAAATGATTCCAACACCCCATCCTTTTGGAGTTGAGCCATGCGTTTTTGTTTAATGTGTCCAAGACGGCAATGCCACAAGCACGCTTTGTCTACACCATTAGACGAATCAATTTGAAATACACTATTACCTAAGTTGTCTACACACATCACAGTTTCATACACACCATCACAAGGTAAAGCTTCAAAATAAAAATTGCCATTTTTATAAGCAGAAATAGAACCATTCTCATCATTAAAAGAATATCTAAAACCTTGTTTGAACAATGCATGAAAAGAGATAATGTTTCGTGTCATTTCTGACGAGTAGCAACAATTCAATAAATCTAAATTAACACCATTATTAAGCACTAGACTATAAACTCCAATCTTGGTGACAGGTGAAGATCGCCTATTCCCCATGATCAAGTTCATTCTACCATGCTCCACATCCTCACTTTTTCTTAGTCCCTGCAATACAGAGCAAATGTGAAACCCACATCCTGTATCAAGGATCCAAGAATCAGAGGATGTTGCGTTAATAGACGAAATAGTGTATATACCTGCAGTAGATGGTTTTACTTTCCCATCTTTTAAATCTTGCAGATACTTTGGGCAGCTTCGTTTCCAATGTCCTTTGTCGTTGCAATAGAAGCAAGTGGCCTCTTTAGGATCAGAGACAGGGGTAATATCAGAACTGGTTTTTTACATGAACTTTCCCTTCCAGTTTTGCTTGGGAGGACCTTTCCTCTTTTTCCCCTTTCCTTGCCCAATGGCCAGAACGGTAGTATTAGCAGGAGTGGGGCATCACTCTTTCCCTTCATCCCAGTTTCAGCTGTCCTCAGGAGGTTGTGCAATTGAGCCAATGTGGTCTCATTGTTGTTCAAATGATAGGTCAAGATGAACTGATCATAACAACTTGGTAATGAGTTCAAGACTATGTCAATAGCCAACTCATCATCAATATGCACATTTAGCCTCACAAGGCGTTCCACGTATCGCTGCATCCTTTGCACGTGGCCGCTGACAGACTCTCCGTCCTTCATCTTGCTTGCTATGAGGGACTTTACTATCTCGTACTTTTCCTGACGAGCTCGCTTATGGTACTTTTCCATAAGGTCTTTGTTCATCTCGTACGGCCAGTAATCCTCATAGAATTTTTGCAGTTCAGGACTCATGGTAGCAACCATGATGCAAGCAACTTTTATTGCATCCGTGTAGTGCTTCTTATAAGCAGCTAATTCTTCAGGAGTGGCCTTCTCTTCGTCAATTTCAACAAGTTCTTTGTCAAGGACATACTCCTTGTCCTCGAAACGAAGAGCCATTTTGATGTTGCGCATCCAGTCATTGTAGTTGGTGCCATCTAATGTCACCTTTGAGCAGATGTTCAACAAAGAAAAGTTGTGATTGGAGGAGGAGGAACCAGAAGCATCGTTAGGAGCAGACATTTCTAAAAGAAAGGTAGTTTGAGTTAGAAAAAAAATAACTTTAATATACAACTCAAAATTGAAATATCGAGGCTAGGATCCAACTATGGAATTCACAACTTAGAAAAGGGATGCCGTAATCTAATTGCAAATTTCATACAGTAAGTCTTTTGAGACTCATTGAAACTATTCAATGGCATGTTTAATCTCAGATTATGCTCTTACATTTGTGACTGGGATACCGAGGATCACAAACAAGATGTGAATAACCATGCAAATGTGCTTGGTAACTTTCATGTCATTTATCATCTCAATTGATGTGCTGGTAAACACACACACGCTCCATCAACAATAACAATTTATAAGATACCCATTACTGCTCTTTATTAGTCCCTATTAGTGTGCTGGTTAACCACACACGCTCCACTAATGACTTATAAGGTGTAATGTGCAATTTCATGGGTAACATACAATTTCACATTTTTTTCTTAAAGTAACTAAGATTGGGAATAAAATTTAGTTACCTTTTATTATCATTATACCTTTAATGAGAATCAATATATATATGGTAAATAAAATTAGTTACCTTTTATTATCATTATACCTTTAATGAGAATCAATATATATATGGTAAATAAAATTTAGTTACCTTTTATTCTCATTATACCTTTAATGAGAATCAATATATATATGGTAAATAAAATTTAGTTACCTTTTATCAATTCAACAATTATAGCAAATTCAATTGAAAACAAACCTGCTCTGATACCACTGATGGGTTTTAGGTATAACAAACAAACTTAGACTTTTAAGGGAGCATGCAACAAAACATGATCTATGTTTTCACAATTGAATCTATAACTATGAACATAAAAAGAATTCTAATATCCTAGTAAATAATTAAAATTATTACAGAAGAAAATAGAATTACATACCTTTTAGTTGTTGTAGCAAACAACTAAAATTATCCCTTCGGATCTCTTGTGAGCAAGCACCACGAATGTCGTGCCTCTTTTAGTTGTTATAGTAAACAACTAAAATTATCCTTCGGATCTCTTGGAAGCAAGCACCACAAATGTCGTGCCTCTGATGGAATCGCACCCAACGATTCAAAAATTTAACTGAGTATGGATGAACTATCAAAGAGTTCTTCCAAGAGGAGAAAGAAGGAGGCTAATACTCAAGCCAAGAGGTTGTGAATTAGACTGAATCCCTAAGGCTCTATTTATAGCCTTGGATAGCCTCCAGTTTTCTTATCCCACCAATGTGGGACTAATTTACCAAAGGAAATTTTGTTCTCCTTTTAGTTATACTTATTTTTGAATCTCGAGGGCAACCCAAAAGGACTATGCTGCTATCAATTATAGTTATTACTTAGACACCTAATCCAACATTATATTCGAATGTCGGAGAGTTATATTTGAGTTGAAAAGATCCAGGCTCAAAATATTTTAAAAGAACGCAAGTCTATCTCACAACAACACGCCTTTACTCGTGCTTTCTAACTGCAATGCCCATAACCGTGCAGATTCACGCCTCCCAACATGCTACCTGCAGGTCTGCAGTTATTGTCTCTCCTTGCATTTGCTGCTTTGAGACTAGTGCTAGGATGGCCAATCTCTTATGATGTCGTGCCAAACGTATGGTCTTATTTTGAGTTTACCGTGATTCTTTCTTTGTAAATCCTAGCCATGATTAGTTTCTTGCATTCATAAAAATCATCATGTTTTGTTAGAGGAGAACTGCCTTATATCCAAAGTTAAAAGTATTTTATGTTAGAAACTTTCAGAAAATTCATTTTGGACAAATTTAAATTTGTTTCACTCTTATACGATAGTATATTTTTCCTTATCTTAATTGGGCTGTACTATTTAGGGCGTGTTTGTTTCGCCGCAAAACGTCCAAAACGCAAGTCGTAAAACTTCTTTTCATTTTCCGTTGTTTGTTTCGCTGAAAAATAGTTGGCAAAATACAACTCTTCTTTCCCACTTGCAGTTGCTACAGTTAAATTTGTGGTCATGTAAATCTCACTTTTACACTCATATTTTTCTACTTGCAGTTGTTACAGTTAATTTTGTGGTCATGTAACTCTCACTTATAGTACACTTACAGTTTAAAACAGTTACTTGATAATCAATATATAATTTAATATTATTAATATTTAATATTTTAAATATGTGTTTAATTTCTAATTTAATTATTTAATTTTTTAATCTTTATTTTTTTATTGTTTTTAATATTTTTTTAATATTTAATATTTTACTATTTTATTTAATATTTTTATTTAATATTTTATTTAATACTTTATTATTTTATTAATACTTATTCAATTTTTTATTATTTTATTTAGAGTTAATATTTTATTAATATAACAATATTATACTTTAATATAAAATTACTATATATTTAATTATTTATTTTTTAATATAAAAATTACTTTATTAATATCATAATATATTTTATTATTATATTAATATTTTATTATGCTAATATTGTAATAATAATTCAGTATAATAATACTATAATGATAATTTATTATTAAATTATAATTATATTTTACTTTGTTAATTTTATATTTCTATAATATTACAACAATATTATAATAAAATTTATATTATAATAATTTTCAAGTATTTTTAATATTATAATATTATAACTATATTTTATTATTTTTGTAATATTTTTTAATATTTATATTTTATTAGTATTCTTAAAATTTTATTAACGTTCTTTATATTTTCTTTAAATTTTATATTATTTATTTAGTTAATATTTTAGTATATTTTACTATTTATACTAATATTTTATTAATATTATTTTATAAATAAAATATTAAGATTATTAATTTTTTTATCTCAAATTTATTAATACAATTTAATTTGCAATAGTAGATTTAATTTAATAGTATTTATAATATTTAAATCACTGCTACAGTTAATTTGTAGTCAACTTTTCCACTTACACTTTTACATTACCAACCAAACACCGTAAACACAATATACTTTACCATTTACACTTTCACTTTATCAACCAAACACCGTAAAACACAATATTCTTTTCCATTTACACTTCACTTTATCAACCAAACACCGTAAAACACAATATATTTTCTCTACTACAGTTCACTTTTTCCATTCTCATTTTACGACTTACGACTTGCGACGTTTTTGTAACGAAACAAACAGACCCTTAGTAAACTGAAAAACACAGGTGTCACTGTAGCATAGTGATAAAATCTTTTTCTAGTGAACAGAATGTCTGAGTTCAAATCCGGCCCGCACCAAGTCATGACCTACGTCATAAAAAAAAAATTGTCATGATCAACATCAGCTCCAGGTGACGGAAGGACTATAATTTGCAGGAATGTTTCTTGATATTCCAATTAGATGAAGGCCCATGGGCCAGCCCGAAACCCGATAGGCTATACTGAAAAGGGAATTATTTTTTTTATTTCTTTCCTCAAAAAGTTTCTCGTGCAAATAAAAGTTTCCATTTTAACTACAGTTTAGTATCACTGTTTTGTATATGAAGCCAATAGACAGCCTAAATACATCATTGAACTTTATATTCGATATTCGAAGTGATTAGAAACGGTGGAAATTAAACATATGAACGTTTCGATTCGTTGTAACTAAAATTATTCCATAGCTATTTAAACTATGTTTAACTATCAGCTCATATCTCCTCAATTAAAGGGAAAAAAACAAAACAAAACAAAACAATCAGCATATGAAATTTGAGAAAAAGTGCAAGTTATCCATAAACCACATTATTCTTTAACAATTTTTTGTTTGAAATTTAAGCGTCTTAATAATTGGTCATGTTACATACATGTTTTCTATATTTCAGTAGTATTCTGAAGCAGTTTAATTGAAACAAATTGTTCGCAACTATTACAGTAATTATAAATTTTCTTATTACATTTCTGGATTGTGTATGTTCGGGTGTGTATCATATAGGCTGGCAAAAATTATCGAAGACAAAGCCTCAAACGCAGGTCTCATGTCAACGCGAGAGTCGCGTTTCAACTCCTAACAGAGACTTTGTGTTTCATCAATAAATGCAAAGGTTAGAGTTACATTACTTCTTCAAACGCAGACCTCGAAGGTCGCGTTTCAGCTTCAAAATGCAAGCCTGTGAAGCTCTGCGTTCCAACTATAATGCGAGATCTGCGTCTAATGCGAGATTCGCGTTTCTGCTGTAACAGACAACAATTAACTGGGTCAATTACACCCACTTTTCTCTCTCTCACTTAATAGTGAATAAATCACCATTATGAAGAGATTTAAGGGGTCAGTTGCACCCTAAAATCCCTATAAATAACTATCAAAAGCTATATAAAGGGGGTGAATTCCAAAAGGAGAACCAGAGAGAATTGGATGGAAAAGAGAAAGCTCTTTACAACTTACTAAGTATAAATTTACTTTCAATCTCTTTGAGATTTCAACCATTATTTAAGATTCATACCTTACCCAGTGAGCTATCAACGAGAGAAGAAGATCCATCAGGTTCAAGTTCAGTTTCGTCAACAGAGAATAAGAATCACTCTTCATCGCCACACAAAGAACCCGGTATTAAACAAAGGAGAGATACGACTCTTCCCTATTTTTAATCGGATTTGATCTTTTGTAACTTTCTTTTTAATCAATTAACGAATTTTTACACGTTCAATTTCTGATTGGATGAGATATCTGTCGAAACCAATTCATATGTCCGTCTATGTCCCATTGGTCCCATTGGTACTCTTACTTTTACGCTGATTTCCTCACACGAGATAGTATGTGGCACCGCAACCTGTCCCAGAAATTATTGCTCAATGTGTAGGAAACCTGGTATTTATTTGCAGTCAACCATCTTCTAACCTTCCCTAGACTAAGTGTCGAGGGCGGGATAATCTAAACCTACCAATTGTCTAAGCATCCTTTTTCTGTATGGTAGGTTTCGAATACATCGATGCATTTTAGACGGCCACTGAAAAAACAAATGTGTTTGTAGTGGATGACGATCTCTGGAATTCTGGTCTGGCTTCCATACCACCTACAATGAAAAACAAAGTATCGTTGATAATTCTCATTCAAAAATATTACAATTTTGTATGACAATAACTTACTTCATCTGTCTGCCCGCAAGTAATCAAGTGATTCATGTATTAGTTGCAGGTTTTCCAATGAGGTACTCACTGATCCACGTCAGACCCCACATGCACGCTCGCGAAAGATATTTGTATAATTCATATTATGAGGGACTAGAAGGTGAGAAAGTGCTCACAAATTCATGCATGTTGATCAAATCACATTATATTCATATAAAATATTTAGATAACCATGTGAAAGTTTTAATAATACCCCTCAGAAGTGAAATATCCACCAATCTGATTAACTCAACCTCTCAAGAGCATACCCTAGCTGCCTGTACATGCATACTATGTAGCAGCTCCCCAGGCATAAGATGACACTCGACCGAGGTTCTCAAATAATTTTAGGTGGTCGATGAAAACCCTCGTTGCACTCTTGTCACTGAAGAGAGTGAAACCAACCAACTACAACAGATAGGTTCTAATAGCACACTCAATACGTCTATCGATGCTACATTCGTGACATCGCAAAACTTAGATCAGAGCCATTCAAATGAAACAGAGGTATCCTGGACCAGGCCTAACTCAGCAGTTGCTTCTCGAGGTGACACACCAAGTAAACTAACAAGCATTTCTCGGGCATCATTTATTCTCTGGGGCATGTTCACAGAACGACTCATCACCGGTATGCTTCAAGTGTGGGAACATCGTCTAATGTGATGGTCATTTCACCGAACGACATGTGAAAATTCATCTCTGGTTGTTACCATTCCACGAATACAGTGATAACAACCCTATTTGTCTTTCGGTAGAAAATTCTTGTCAACCCTTGCATCAAGAATTGATGAACATACGTAACATAACAGTGATTCAATTTGTTATCATCCACTCCCAATCATTCAATTTTGCTGCATAAGGAGATGCATTTGAGTAGTTCTCTCTCCTAAAAAATTGTTGTCAGTACGATAACATCAACAACGGTTTCATCATATATTCAATTAAATAATTCTTAAAATTAAATTCTTACATCACCATTCCTGATGCCTGCCGCTATATGAGTTTTAAACTCCGCAGCAATGTAATGTCGGTTGGACTGCCCGAAATGACGCGATCAACTCTTCTGACTCCTTGTCTCCTTCACCCTCCTCTATTTGGAGAGCGTCCTCTGTTTCAAGAATGATAGTAGAAGATAGCTTACCTCGTCTATAATGTCTTTTCGAAGCCGTAGGACAGACCCTAGAAGGGCCGGCAGTATCCTGTGATGGAGATAAATAAGATATAAACATTTAAAAAAACATTGTTCAGCCGAAGACATTTGAAGTTTTCTTTTTTGTTCGTCGAATATGGTCGAACAAAAGAATTATGTTCAGCCGAGTCGGCTGATCAAAATTCTTCTGTTCAACCGATCCCAGCCGAACAATGTAACAGTAGCTCGGTCATCGACGACCGAACTACTGTTACAATGTTTGATTGAATTCGGCGGAACAGACGAGAAACTCACAGCGAACCCATCGCCTTTTTTGTGTACTTATTGAGGTATTACATCAATATAAACTCGGAATTGTTTGCGTTTTAGCTACAAATACAACAAATCATAACCCTAAAAGTGTAATGCAGCCCTCAAATTGAACAATCAACCCACATTTCATCAATTTGTGAAAATTCAAATAAGGTTTTCTTTGAAAACCTAGAGCCAGGATGCACATGTTGTTCGAAGCTTGGGGGAGACGGATGGGCTCGACGGCGATTGGCAGCGGTGTTCGTCAACCGCGGTGGCGAAGTTGTGCTTGATGGCGTGCGGGAGCGACTGAGTGAGAAAGAAGATAGCTGAGAGGGAGGGGGAAGGGGAGATGGAGGAGGGGTGTTTTAGGAATTTTTTAAAATTAAAAAGAAGATGATGAGTTAAAAAAAAGGTAAAATGAGAATATTAAAGGGTGCCTTAATCACATGCTGGGGTGCCTTGATCTAGCGGGTGCCTTCATCAATTTTTGAGGTGGAAATATCCGCTCAGAAGCTACACAATTTTTTAAAATAAATAAATTAAAAGAAAACCCAAAAATACTGATAGGTATAAAATGATACGCAAGATATAATGCATTACTCTAGTTTCATGTAGGACCAAGGTTTTGGGTATAAATAATACCTAGTATTTTACTTTCTGTCTGTATGGCAGCCAGGTAACAGGGCACACAGCCCACAATGCATCACCAATCCTTATAACAAAGGAAACCAAAAAGGGACACACTTGGTTATGCATGGGCAAATCTCAAACTGATTTAGATAATTTCAACATTGGATAGACTAGAAATCAATCAATCTACAAATGTACATTTACAAGAATGATTAGCAATCACAACAAGCCTTGATTACAGCAACCGAGCTAAAAATTATCAAGTTCTGATCAGTGACTTCACAAGCGATGACCTAAATGTGAGTTACGGTTCAAATTCATAGTGATATACATATTGAGGAGGTGAGGTGTATTGAGGAGGCGATGCCGTATTGATGAGGTGGCGATGCGGAGCTGGTCTCACTGCTAGTGGGCGAGGGAACACAAGTTTGGTTCTTGTCTACTCTGACCTCCACTGTCTCAACATTCTCAAATGAATGGAAGATTGGATGCAAGTATGCATCGGCCAAGTAGGATCTCAGAGTAAGATCAGGCTCAGAGGTTTGATCCATATTGTCCTTTTCCATCGCTTCCTGAGATTTTACAGAGAAGCCATTAAGGTCAGTCAAAAAATATTGAGACCTCTTGAGAAAAGAAACAAAGCAAGTGCATACTCCAACATAAGGCCATTCAAAATGAGCCACTTATTTTGAGGCAAAAGAAGAAATATACAATCATCTAATAGGTAACATCCATGCTATTTCTATCCTTCAAACTTTGCAAAAGTTATTTAGTTCAGCCAACACCTCTTCGTAGCAATAGAACCAAAGACTTGCCAGACATTGATGCAACTTCCCTTCCAAAAGAAGGGGAAAAAAAAAGTGAAGCTGGCATGCTACACGAGCAAAATATTGAGAATAAGATTGATCCATCCTTGTACGCACTTTGCAAGGCAGACAATGTGTAGAAAGAGACGTCAACCAACCACGAAACCATGAAAGCATAAAGGACTGAAAATGTTATCTTCAACAAATGACAAGGAAGAAGCCAATGACCAGCTTGGTAAAGCTTGTTATGAAAACATACGTTGAGAGACATCTAAAAGGACAAGGCATGCTAATGAATGTACCTGTACCTCCAAAGGGTATTTTCTGAATGCAGGTTCGAATCGTCTTTTGCTATACTTGTAAAAACCGTAAGTCAGCAAAGGCAAAACAGCAAGTAGTGGAGTGGAGTCAGCAGCTTGCTTTGTGCTGAGCAAACCAATAAGAAGAAGCTGGGATATCCACATGCTTGCAATTATGCGGGTATGAACATGCGGCCAAAATGCACCAGCACTTTCATATTCTTGATTATAAACATTAATAATCTGAAAGTTGAAGAGGAGGAGTCAGAAAATTTTCTAAAAAGCAAGTCAAAAAGAGAGACTTTTATATAGAGTACTATTATGCTATATCTCGAGGGCCAATGAGAAAATATAGCTGCAACTCTGAACAAATGGATATAGGGATACTGGCTCTGCTTAGAGATAAAAAGCTTAGAATTTGAACATGGTAAAGTATTTTGAAGCAATCATCTATTTCATAATCCCAAGATAAGCATTTTAAAAATGTACAGTCCACTTGTTAATGCTGAAGGTAATAAAATAATATCAAAGATATGAATAAAAAAATTCTTTTTTTTTTTCTTCTGGTATGTAGCAAAGAACCAACTGAGCATAGCTCAAGCGGATACTTCCCTCGTGGATATTTGTGCGTTCGAACCTCCCCATCCGCAATGGACATGAAGATTTTTCAAACTAAATTTATAAGATGCAGTAAGAGGTATATTACACAATGACTCGTAGGTTCGGATATCTCCATCCTCCCAATATATGTATGCGCAGGTGTTTCTCGCCAGGGATTTTCTTTCCCCCATTGTGGCAAGGGCTCCTTTCCCCCCACTGCGGGGATATGATGTAAGCCTACGGCCTTTCCGTAAAGGAAAAAGGAAAATCCCAAGAAGTTGAGCGACATTTTCTACATTCAGAAGTATGACACTAAAATGGCAGAGCAGCATTACATTAACCTTGCAGCACCCTAACACTATACCTCTTAAGGGGGGCTTTTTGCACAACATTTTTTTTTAATCCACTTTTTAAATGCATCTCCGGTGAGAATGAACTGTTAAGGTCCCTGCTAATGTTAAAGTTATGGTGAGGATTGAGTGTAATATATTTATATTTTAATACCTCTAAACAAAATTGAGAATGTTCCAATGCAACTAAGGTTTTAAGATTTTCATAATAAATATCATAAATATTAAGGAAGAGAAAAATTTATTCCGAGAGATTACTTGCCTGATGTCTGTAGACAAGATATGCGAAGGCAAAGAATACCAATATAAATGGTAAGAGAATGGGAGTGATGACAGCATAAACAAGTCCAAGAAGAAAATATAACTGGAGTGTTGGAAGAGCCTCAGGAAGATCAATACTTCTAGGATCCATTGCCCTGACTCTATCCCTCTCTGTTTTCACTAGAAAGGCATTTTTCAGATAATATATAACCAGCGCTTCAGTCGAAGAATCTCACTGGCAATGCCAGCCCAGCCATCAACCATTATATAGGTAATAAAAAATGTAGCTTTCATTGCTATTGATACTCCAATGGTTCGTGGAATCCTATAATCAATGAAACAAAAACATGTTTAGTGAAAGAAATTGAAATGTAGATCAGAGCGGTAATAAGTTGTAGATTCAGATGCTCTGAGTGCAAGAAAAGCCTTAAAGCATTTTGCTAACTTCACACTATAAAGATCAAAGAAATCAGCTGCAAAAGACATGATACTGATTCTGAAATCAGTTACCTAGGCAAAACAGCCTTTTTTTTTTTAATTTTCTTATTATTCGTACATCTCAAGACAAATTCATCTTAAAACATTCTCCATAAATAAAGAAGTAAATACTGCATGATATTGCAGAAGGCATGTATGTCTTTTCCTTTTCTATCATCTAACAAACTTTATCATTTAAAGTCTGGGCACCAACTGCCACCAGGGCAACCTAAGAATTATCTCAAATGAGAATCTAAATTTAAATATCTGTTAAGCTGACAAGGACAAAGATACATACAGATAAAGTTTAAACAGATCTTGAACACACAAACATGTCTACATAAAGGAAGATCTATCGTTACACGTCTTCCATGTAACTGCAATGAAATGCTTGCTCAAACCAAGTAAATCTCCTGCTGAACAGCAGTAACTTCTTTGCCTTTTCAGGCAGGTCAATAATGGCACTTAACATGAATTCTGATATGTCACAGCTACAGCGCTACAGGTTTCATTTTTTTTTTCTTTTTCCTCCACTCAAACTATTCATCATTTTGAAACCAGAATACATACACATGCACAAGCAAACACTAAAAAAGGAATAGTATCGTAGGCAACTATAAGTCTATAAAACTGTAATATCCCCTAGTTAATAATACCGTACAAAATATTTTTAAATATTTATTTGAATTTACTTGTTATCATTAATTAAATTGATTAAACCCATCGTTTCTATTTTCAGTGCAAGTTTAATTTATAATCATTATTGTTATATACTAATATTTTTATTATTGTTTATACCTATTCATATATTGGTATTAAGAAATTAAAGATTTTTCATGATTATTATTATTACTACTTGTTATTATTATTATTAGTTGATGTTGTTAATATGATTATTATTATTATTATTGTTATTATTATGCTAAAACCAAAGCCCATCTCCTTTACCCTTTCATTATTCATTTATTTTCCCGACTCCCCAAGCCCACACACTCACTCTCACTCACTCTCTCAATTTTCTATTTTCCCTTCATTTTCTTTGGCCCAAACCAAGCCTATTCCTACTTCTCTTTTCTTATTCTTTTTCTTTTTCTTTTCCTTTTCAATTCACCCACAAGCCCACATGAGCCATCCTATATTTCCTTCTCCTTTTCATTTTTATTTAATAAGCCCACAGAGCCCAAGCCCAAAGATACACACACACAACACACACATATTCATCACCTAATTATCATCCCATCTCCTTCCTCTCCTCTCAGCCAAACCAAACCCTAACCCTAGGAAAACTCCTCCACCCCGCCTCTCTTCTCTCTGCTCCCATGCAGCCGCTGCTGTTGCTCTCTTTCCACTCTCATTTCCCTCACAAATCCACGCGCAAGCCAAGGCCACCACCTCCTCTATGCGCGCGAACCACCTTGCCCCATCTCCATCGCCGCGTGTCGTCGGAGAAGCCAAACTCGGCTCCTCATCCACCATCGTCCTCCAACACCCATATAGCCGCATCTCCCCCACCACGCAACCGATCACCTCCTCTCCCTCGCTCAACCTCCACCTCCGCCATGCCGCCGGAGCCGCGAGCTCCTTCCCGTCCTCCACGCAAACCATGCCTAACACCACCCCCCCCCTCCGAGCTCCTTTCCTCCCTCGTCTCCTGAACCGCTACCATCACCCTCTTATTCATCTCTCTTCTTCTTCCTCCTCGCCACTTCACCCATAACCTCTTCCCATGACCTGCACCCCACGCCGTCAGCGAGCTCCACCGTCGCCGCCACGCGCACGCCACCACTCCTCCTCTCGCCATGCCGAGCCCTCATGACCTGAGCCCTCAATCTCTTCCATCGCGCCGCCACCGCGAGCACCTCCTCTCTCCTCTTCTCCTTCACTCGCAGCTCCACCATGCATGTGCCCTCCGCCCACGCCCTGCTCTCCTTGCCACCGAGCCCATTTTTGGCCTCCATCTCCACCTGCTCTCCCCCTCACGCGCCACCGCTCGGCAAGCCTTACACAGCGCTCACCTCCTATCTTTCCTCCCTCTATCTTTCTCTCTTTTCCTCCATGCCGGCCACCCTTGCTGTGGAGTGTGCCGCGCCCCCCAGGCCGCCGGCGTCGAGCACCTCCTTACTTCCTTCTCTTCTTCTCTCCTCTCTTTACTTTCTTCTCTTCTTTCCTTCTCTCTTCTTCTTCTTTCTTCTTTTCATGTTGGATCCCCCAGCACCCATACAAACCCGCACCCGCTTCCCTCTTTAAACCTGAATCCAGCCCAACCATTTAAGTTGTGGTTTGGGTTTTGGATCAGACTTTAGACCAGTACCCAATAGCAACCCGACTGATCCAGTTCCAGACCCGTTAAATATTGGTTTCGTGTTCGGGCCATATCTCGGTCGTCTGATCCTCGATTTGGATTCTGGAGGCATTGATCGTGGAGACGAGAACTACGCAGTCATGGCCAGTTCAGGGCACAGAGGTTCATGTAATCTCCAGTATATTTTCAGAAACCCAATGTGAGTGTTTTGGCCCTTTTCCTCTTTAATAAATATTATTTTTAAAAATTATGATTCATGTTTAATTATGGTTCACATCTATTAATTATTGTTCACGTCCCCATGTATTAAACATAAAATAAATTTGTGAGTGTTTCTTTTGTGCCTCTTTATTTAATGTCAATTAGCTGAAATTTTATTTAAGTCCTGATATGTAATATGTTTACAAGTTGCATATTTCATGACTCACTATTGTATCACAGTAGATCTTTTACCCAAAATTTTTTTATCTTGTGCTTACACCTCATTATTATAAAAATTTAAATATATAATTACTGATTCTTGTAAGTTAATTATCTAAATTATTAATTGATTGGTTTTTAGAAAAATACTTATAAATAATTATGAATCGTAAATTCCAGAAAAAGGCATATCAAATTCTGAATATTATTGTGAGCGTTTTAACCTTTAAGTAAATTTTAAATTCACTAAATAATTGAATTTATTTCTGTTAATTATTTAGGTAAAGTTAGTTATTTAAACCACTTAATTAATCTCCTTGCAATATAAAATTATAAACTTCCATAATTTAGTTATGTATAATCCTTTTACCTTGATCTTTAGTTTTATGCTTGCATCTGGTCATGCGAATATATTTTTCAATGTTAGTTTCTAAATTCAGAAGATTGAATTGTTTGGGATTGTGAAAAAATCATTATTTAGAAAAACAATTATAAACATAATTATAAATAGTGAAATTTATGAAAAGTCCTATTTTAAATCTTGGATATTATAATGTGTGATTTCT